>CM065926.1:1147500-1747500 GCA_033439105.1 Magallana nippona | reverse complement strand
CTTTCCTGTAGATAACTGTTGAAGACAAGGAGCAGGATGATCCAGAAGCAGAGGAGGATCCGATATTTTGTGAGGCGTGTGGGAGGAGTGACAGAGAGGACAGGCTGTTACTGTGTGACGGCTGTGATTTAGGGTGAGTCAAAGGGAACCAAGAGTTTTAAGTGATCAAGATTGATTGTTTAAGAACATTTAAGTTTAATTATGCACTTTACTATCACAAGTCTCATCTCACTTCTACTGTTTTCGCCCTGTAGTTACCACTGTGAGTGCTTGAATCCACCACTGGCTGAGGTACCAGCAGAAGAATGGTATTGTCCCGATTGTGAGGTGTTGCAAGACAGAGAGAGGGAAGGTATGAATGCCTTATGGGTTTCATCCTTCTGTATAACTAACACCATTTTGCAAAAATCACAGAAACTTTAAATCACTGTTTTAAAAGGATATCGCACATTTATGAGTGTGTTTGGTTATTTGAGTTTCATTACTTGAACTCCATCTGATATTTCAAAAATTGATCAGTATGTTTGAACTTTCTCAAAACTTAACTTAGTATTAAACAAAATTACAAAGATACAATCTAATGAAGTTGTTATTGCTGTGTTTAGGAGAGGCGGCAGTGACGATCAGTGATGACGAGGAGATCTACCACATCATACAGGAGGCTGGCGTTCTGCCTCACTCCCTCAGACCCAGGGTCCACCGACGACAGGTGGCCAGGACACGTATGAGTGAGCGCATCTACCAACAGATTCAGGAAATAAGGCGCAGTCGATTCAACCGCAGAATGATCATATTGTCAGACTCAGAAAGTTCTGAAGAATCTGAGCATGATTTATCAGACGAGGTAAATAAAATCTACTGTTTATTGAGCAAGGGCTGAGGATTGTACATGATCGGGCCTTTGAATTAAAGAACGGAACCATTTATACCTTATATGAATGGTGTTGATTTTTCAAACCGGAACTATCTCGAAATAAAAGGAGATGTATATCTAAATTTTCTACTACACATGAAAATCTTAAATGTTCCCCTTTAGGATTTAAATTTCCAAAAAGTGTTGTAAGACCCACCCTGAAATGATGAAATAAGAAGATAAAATAGTAAGGTGCAATGTTCATTTATTTTTAATATTTGAAAATGAAATCAATGAACATGCAAATATAAGTTGGTAATGAAGCAAATTAAATTGTAAAGATTATTTTCCATTTCACTGTACACTACTATTTGTTACATGTTTCTTTATACGTGTATTAAAGGATTTTGATATTGATGATGATGCGCCATCTACCAGCACAGCTTCTGCTGCTACTCGGAAAAAACCAAGTACTCGACGGAAAAGGAAAACCACAAAGCGCAAAACCAAGGTAAAAAGAAAATCTTCCAAAAAAAGAAAAGGAGCAACTGGAAAATCAAAGAAAGGAAAGCAGACAGCTAGCAAAAAAACCAAGGGGAAGAAAACAAAACGGAAAACACGCAGGACAAAGAAATCAACAAGTAAAAGAAAAGGGTTTAGGAGAAAGGTAGAGAAATTTTTCAGTATGAAATTTTAAACAAATAACATGTATATATTTGATTGATAAGTAAAGACTATTGATAAGAGTGACTTTTTTGGTTACTTTTTAAAGAGGGTGGTGAGAAGAAGAGCTGTCCCTGACACACCAGCGAGCACAGTGAAGTCCAGGATAGCCAAGAATCTGGGACTCTCCAAACCACCCACAGGGAGATCAATACCCCTACAGAAACGCCCCAGGGACAGGACAGAAGATTTTGGTCCTGCACCACTCAGTATTATGGGAACACCAAATGATCTCTTCTATTTCCAAGAGTAAATACTTACCTTATGATGTTTCTGATTTGGATCATGAATAAGATTGGCAAACACTAAAATTGAGTGCGTTGTTTTTCAGTGGTCATGTGCATTTATTTGTTTTGATTTTTTTCTATCTTCAGTGAAGCTGAGAATCAGCCATGTACCTCAGGATACTCTTCACACTCAGGGAAGAAACCAAAGATGTCCTCAAATCTTCAGTTTTCAGCAGAGGAAATAATGAAGAGGACCCCTGTAGTTAGGATTGCAATGGACTCCTCATTGAGGTGCTAGTCAGCAAGGAACATACTATTGATTGCTATATTTAGCATTTGTAATTAATTTGCTTTGATCAATGAGTGATAACTACAATGAACTTCTTAATTACATTGATTTTGTTGTACTTCTCAGGTTCCGTCCTCAGGAAGAGAACGCTTCTTTGACCTCAGCCAGTGGGAGCACACCTTGTGATCTGTTAGGGAGTATTTTTCAGGGGCAACAAATGCTTCACATGAATACCAACAAAATCAAAATTCACAGAGATGGTATTTTGGAAATTTCCTTTTTAAAATTATCATATATAACATTGAAATGCTAATGTTTTGGTGAATTTATGAATGGCTCAAGTTTTTCAATATATATTTAGAATATTAATGAAATAAGAGTTGATTTTGAAGATAGTGGAAGAAAAGAAAAGAAAGGATAGCAGCTTCTTAGAATCTTCAACAACTCTATCTGGAAATATGCTTATTTGTGTTTTAGCATTGTATTTGACTAAATGTCTTAAATAAATTCAGAAGTAATATGTGTTGATTAATTTTGTGTTAATTCAATTTTGTAAATCTTGTATACATGATATGATATATTTGATTTCAATTTAATCTTGCATATTTTGGTGGACTGGTACAAGAAAGAATATCTCATGTGACTTTGTTTGTCTTGTGCAATGATCTTGTACTGTGTTTAATTGATTTGTGATAAAACTACATAGAATTGTATGACAAAAATGTCACTCAATTCAAAATATGGTGAATTAGTTTTTAACTCTCAGATGTTGTTACAGGTTCCCTGACTACAGTGAAAGCAGATACTGACCCGAAGGAAGGGGGATCCAAGTCAACCGACTCAAAGGACGGGAATACCCAACCAGGGGAAGGAACTCCAGCTGAAGGAGGGACCTCCAGTAAAGATAAAGGACAAGGGGACATTGAAGTGGGAACAGGAAGTAAATTCCTGCGTCTTCCGATATTTGCTGGGTCATCCAGCGTTGAACTAGATGACAAGGTGGAGTTACCGGAAGATTCTCCAGAGGTTCCCTTTCAGGAGGACGATGGGCTTGGAGATTCACTGTGGACAATTCAGAAACGTCAGGGGCAGATCGAGTTAGAACATTCAGAGGAATCTAACCCAGATGGTGGTAGGGCTGTGTCATCAGAACAGAGAAATAGTGAAGAAAGTGACTTTGTGAGAAATGATGATAGAGAATTAGAGAAGTCTGTTAGTAGTGACAAAGAAGGAGAAAATAAATCTAATGAAGAAAAGGTGAATTTGGACCAGAATAGTAAAAGTGATAAACATAGGACACCTGGAAAGGGAAAAGAAAGTAAAAGCAGAAATTACCGGTCAAATCAAACTTTATTTACTGCACACAGAAGCAAGAAAACAGACTTGTATTCAGATATAGATGACAGTATAGCTCTACCTACATCATCAGCTGTGTTTGAAAAAAATTCACAGGGTGTGAGTGAAAAATCCAAGAAACATAGTGAAAAAACAGCGTTGAGCAAAGTGAAGATTGCTGATAAAAGTATTTGTAGTGACATGTTCGATGACAGGACACAAGATAGTGTTAGTGATCTAGGGAAACTGGAGGATTTAGATGACTTTAAATTAGAGAAGTCGCCCAAACCTGGTGACCTGCCTACGTACAGTAACCCTCTAGTAGAGGACGTGAAGTTTGAGTACGAGGACTCGAACGATTCTGTTCCCAGCACCTCCTGGTCTGATGCCGGTATCGGTAGTGCCATCATCACTCAAGAACAATACAGTGGTATGTGTGAGGCCTATCAAGAACCATTTATCACAGTTATCTTTCTTTAGCTTTATATGTGATTAAACTTTCAGGCATCTATATTTAAGAAGTAAAATATTTCAGCTTTAAATTGGAACTAAAGCCCTTAAATTTAATTTAGAAAGGTATGAATATATCATGTTTAAATTTGGTTCATGTGTTTAGCTAAGCAGTGAATACCAGATAAAAAAAAAATAATGCTATACTTTTATGCCAAATATCTTTACAGACAAAAAATGGAGAATGGATAAAGTTCAGAGCATGGATCAAGAGCTTAACAGTAAATCTTCCTCCAACAAATCTCCCAGAGGTTCTCGGAGAAGATCTGATTCCAAAGGAAAGGAGCAGGACCCAGGTTTATTGATAACAGTGGCTGGGGGCTCAGAAGACCGGAGTGTGGCAGAGAAGACAGAGAAAAACGCAGAAATCTATGAACAACAGAAGTTCAGAAAAAGCGAATCAGATAAAGAGTCATCTAAAGACCGGAGAGAGAAATCCTCTAGTAAGTCAAGGTCGTATCACAGGGAAGATGATTCTGATCTTAATAAATCCAAATCTCGTAAATATAGATCCAGAAGTCGATCAAGAGAAAGGAGAAGAAGATCCAGGTCTCGCGAGAGGAGAGAACGTTCAAGGTCTCGAGAGAGGCAAGATGGGTCCCGATCTCAACAAAAATTGTCCAAATCAAAGGATAAAAGGGAAAGGTCGAGGTCAATAGAGCATAAATGGAGGGAAAGACGTGAGAGATCAAGATCGTGGGAAAGGAAGGAGGGCTCAAAGTCCACAGAAAAACGGCAGAGGTCACGGTCTCGTGAAAGACGAAAATCAAAGCGGGATAGATCCAGATCAGTGGAGCGGCGGAGAGAGCGGTCAAGATCTTCAGAGCGAAGACGTGACCGATCAAGGTCTGTGGAAAGGAAGCATGATCAGCATAAGCAAGAACAAACCCGATCAGCAGAACGACGTCGTGATCACTCTAGGTCCGTAGAACGGAGACAATCTACAGATGAAGGGCACTCAAGGTCCATGGAAGGCTCAAATAAGAAAAGTAGGAGGGAGAAATCTAATGAAAAACGCAAAAGTAGAGATTTAAACTCAAGTCCTCACAGACAAGAAATTGAAGAGAGGCTGGAACAGGAGGAAAAACTAGATGTGTTTAGCTATGGTATAAAGCGTCTTCATGATGGGAAAAACAAAAAGAAGAAGAAACTCAAAACTTCAGAGACTGAGCCTATTGTGATTTTATCTGATGATGAACTTGATTCAATGCCAAAAATGAAATCAGATCGAAGTTCTATGAAACAAAAGACAAATTCTGATGAGAGGGACTTGAACAGAATTGAACCTATCATTACAGCTCGTTCATCCTCAAGTCATCGCAAAAAAGACAAAAGTGAGGCTCGTGAGCCTCCTCTGCCTACTGAAGAAGTGATTCAACCTCCCATGCCACCAGCCATCTCCAATGTTATCAAAGTATTAACAGACTCAAAGGAACCCAAGAGAAGCAAGTCTCGCCATAAAGAGGTAGAAGAAGAAATCTTTTCTAGAGAAGAAGCTAAAACCAAAGAAAGTGAAAGGCATAGAAGCTTTGATGAAGAAATGGAAGATATATCATTTGAGCAGGAATGTGCATATGATCCTGCATTTCCAACTGTTGATATGGAGGAGTCCCCAACAGAGGATCAACCCATTGTGTTGGAGGAAGCTGCTGAACCCATTCAAATGACTGTCAACCCACTTCTACATAAAGAACTTCCCATGCAAAGTATTTCACCCCTTCCTGGACCCCCACCACCGCCCATGCCTGGTCAGGGACTTCTTGGGGAGCCCTCCATTCTACTACCAGCTTCTGCAGGAGAGCCGCCACAGTCTATGTTACCAGGGGCGGGGCAGCAGATTCCCCTTCAACTCCGCATGCTGGCCCCAGGGTTCGCCGCTCAGCAGCCAGGTGGCCTTCCCCCACAGAGACAGCTGATAATGAATCACCCAGTGTTCATCAACCGCCCAGGATCATTTCCTCATCTTCAGCAACTCCCCCCTGGACACCCCCTACAGCCACGCCTTGTTTCTACCCCAGGGGGCATGGTCACCATGCAGAACCAGTTCCCTCCTAGGATCCCATCCCTGGTGTCTGTTCCAGGACAGCATGGACTGCTGAACGGTGCATTAGATCATCTGTCACATGATCCTCATCTAATACTGACTTCAGATCCTCATGGTGATCCTAGATTACATCACCCTCACCCTCCCCATCCAGAACACCGTGTCATCTCAATACGACCAGAAGTCCCCGTGGTACCAATGTCTGTCCATGATAACATGCCACTCTCCATAGCATCAAGTGAAGCTCTCTCCATGAACCAGCCAAATATCATTCCATCAGTCTCTCAGTTAGAACAAATATCACAAATCACAAAGCTCCTAAACACCCAGGCACAGCTGGCTATGTTTGGGAAAGAATCAAAAGGCTTAGAGCATCATGAGCACAAGCAGGAGCCAATGGAACAGAAGAATAGCAATAATGTGTTTAAGGTTCCCCTGCCTCCCATTCTGACCCACACACTGAACAAGGTCAAGTCGGAGAAAGAGAACATGGAGATGGTGGACATGGACATGTCTTCACCGCAGGACAACGGAAACATCGAGATTCCCACGTCGTCCTCAGAGAAGTCAGAGCGGAGCAGGAGGCGGGACAAGAAGAGGAGCCACCGACACCGCCAGGACCGTCACCGCACGAATCACGAGGACAGACACCGCTCCAGCCACGAGGATTCGGTGACCTCCACCGTGGAGAAAACCTACGACCAGATAATGGAGGAGATGAACAGTGTGGATGAGATTCCGTCCTCAGCCGTAGAGCTGACCAACAAAGAGAAGGTAAGGCCGGGCTTATGGAGTCATCTTGCTGTACATGTCAATCAATGAAGGTGTCCGAATATTGTAATTGATGTTAATCTGTATTGGATGATCTTTCTGTAATTTCATTGTTTGTCTTTGTAATGTTTTTACAGTACCTCAGAAAGCTGCATCTTCAGGAAAGGGTTGTAGATGAAGTGAAGACTGCATTAAAACCATTCTACAGTGCTAAGAAAGTCAACAAAGAGCAATATAAGGAGATCCTTCGCCGAGCTGTGCCAAAGGTATGCTTTAGATATAAGCTTTAGATTAGTCAGTTACTTAATTGCAATGAACATTTCATATTTCATTCATATTACTGGTACTATGTTAATTATTTTTAGTATCAAAAACTCATTTTGAAGAAGTATTAATCTTTGGTGTTTTTTAAATTAATTTTTCACTGAAAATAACATCACAATACAATAATTCTAACATTCACATGGATTAAAAGAATTTCTTGACCATTACTTGCTATTTTTTCTCTATATGTTATTGGATACAAAGTTTGCAAGGCAATTGATATGTACACATGTATTTGAATTACAATAATTGGTTTACATTTGAATGTAGGTGTGTCATAGTAAGAGTGGAGACATCAACCCAGTGAAGATCCGGGCGTTAGTGGATGCATACGTCGCCAAGTTCAACAGGAACATGTCTCCTCCAAAGGTCGAAAACGAAGATCAACCAAAGAAGGACCAGTGATACTATTGTGATGACCCGAGGCCCGAAGGGCCATGATCCAGTCGAAAGGACACTGTGTTGATCAATGCCAGTGCTTAAGAGACTGACAATAAGCCTCATGACAGACTTGGTGTTTGTACTGGTCTAAAGATCTCAACTAAACTCTGTGTGCTCTGAAACATGGCTAATGTGTAAAGCTGACCCAGTGAGAAAACAGTGATAACTCAGTTATCTAGCTCACAATGAGGAGAGTACCGAAAATTAAAGGGAAAGACTTAAGAGTATGACTTTATTTAAACTCAATGAAATGACAATACAGGTCAATTGAGAGAGAGGTGTTTGTCTGTACACTGACCTTAAAGGCAAGCTTTTTTGTTGTAGAATGAAAGATTACTAAGCATTTTCTGTACATTGTTAGATTCCGTGAAGACAGCAAGATTCTAGTATTTATTACAATGTGGGCAGCAAACCCAACTGTTTCTACTTGTCCCCTTTTGTTTATATTTTGTTGACCTTTACCTTTTGAAGAATTTATCTCTCTTGATTTTAATGCAAAAAAAAAAAAAAATCTGCATTTATAGTCTGATGTGGTTTATTTATGAATCATGGATTAATTGATCTTTTGTACTTTTGTGATAAAAATGAGAAAATGTCATTGTGTACAATTTTTTAACACATCATGTCTGTAATTTTCTGCTGATGTTGGACGATGACTCGCCATTACTGGCCTGTGTTGACCACCGCTCTGTTTTAATGAGTTATAGAATGTGTGCATGTTTATCTACCCTGTTCCTACGGAGTGATGGCCCCTGTGATGAAACAGGAGTAGACAATAAATAATCAATTACAACAGGGCCTTGGTCTTTGTTTATATCATGGAGGATTGGGGGCTATTTGAATTCCCAAGCTTGTCCATCAGGTGATTGTGACGTGGATTACGTGCCCTTACAGGCTCAGAATGATGTATGGCACTCCTCATGCTATATCGTGTAAGGAATTTTTAAAACTACAGAACATTATTCATTCTGAAATATTTTCCTCTAAAGATATGCACTTCGTTTCATCATAAATTTATCAAATAGCTAGATTGTATGTATCATTATTCATCGTTTTTCTACTCTACCGAGAATTTGGATTATATTTTTGATATTTTTTTCCTCATTAAAATTCTTAGTTATCTTAGTACCTGGCTGACGTATAATGTGAAGCTCTCTGTGTGTAATTCAAGAACTTTATCTTTGCACTGCTGTATCCCTTCAGGAGATGTGACATATGAGAAGCTGAGAAAGGTGTGAATAATGAAGTCATTTTGTAAAAGTCATGATAAAAGTTCATTCAGAAGTTGTTTATGCAGACCTTGAGAATCTTTGTTAATGAAAACAAACTGTGGTTTACTTTGTCACGCGTCCTGCCGCTATCCTCACCAAACTGTTTGGTATGCTGTTATGCTGGGTCATTCCTACATGGATCTAAGAATGAGCATAGTCTAATGATCTCAATCTTGTCCAGACATTGCATTGTTCAATGTAACACCGGGACTGTTGTTCTCTTTCATCCGAAGAAATGGTTGACGGTGAAAGCTATTCCATTTGTAAGGTTGCAGCGTGTGTCTTGTTTTTTATGCCTATCAACAGCTGATCAAATAAACTGATACACGTATTTTCTGACCGAAGTTTTTTTTAAAAAAAGCTTTCTTTGATATTTGTTTTCTTTGATGATATTAGTAATAACTCTCTCTCTCTCTCTCAAATCTCTCGCTCGCTCGCTCTCTCTCTCTCTCTCAAATCTCTCGCTCGCTCTCTTTCTCTTTCTCTTTCTCTCTCTCTCTCTCTCTCTGACAGGATTCCACCTGGACTGTTTAAGTCAACCTTTATAACTGGACAGATACTTTGTAATCCAGCACTGAAGTCTTAATGGACAATTTGTCACCAAAGTCTGCGTACTTCACTCTGACACTCATCCTTCCACGGCAGTGCACCCAGAGAAGACCGAGGGGAGATTTAAATATCTAACGACCCAAGCAGTCAACTAGGTGTCCTTCCATCTACATTTAATACATGACAGCTAGATTCTTTTTCCAAGTTAATGTGCACTATTTTTGGTCAAAATTCAAATCCGTCAGAATTCCACTTAAAATACTTTCTGCCTATTACGATATCTGTTGCATCAGCGTGTAGTTGAAACGCAGTTTTTTCCCCGAAAATAAAATGAATAGCAGCAATGATATGTATGATGGATGCCGTAAAAAAGTAAATATTATTCCGTAAAAGCCTAAAAAAAAAAGTTCATTTATGTTGAATTTGTTTATGGTTCATCTTTCAAACCTTTTGAAAATCTACATGACTGTACATATTAAACGAAGTCGCGAGTGTAGTAATCCAGGCCCATAAATATGTAATCACTTTTTAAATATAAAAATCCGTAATATTTATGATGTATTTTAGATTACAATCAAATGGCCGGGTGAGATTTACGGCAGTTATTAGAGGGTTTTGTTCAAAGCCATTATACGATGTTTTCCTATATTTTGAAATGCTGCAGAGTTGTGGTTAAATTGATATATAGCTTCGGGCTTTTTAAATTCAAATATGAATATTAATGATCTGATCTGCGTGTAATTTATAATTGTCATGTCCAATCACCTTTGATGTAATTTTTGCTTGAGCAATAAATTATCCCCAGTGTCAAATACATCAGCAGTCCTCTACAGTGTGTTCCTGACAATACTGCTCTAATTACATGGAGTAGTAATTAGTTCCAAACCAAGGCGTAATAAAGAAATTTAAACGAAATTCAGCAAATTACAATACTTATTAAAAACCATTTCTTCTAATGTGTAATGTAATGTAAAAAATTAAAAAGTAATAAGCAGAAACAGCAAAACGAACATTTGTTTGGAAGAGGTTGTTTGTGCAATATGAATATAAATATCGTTAACGCTGGTGCGGTTTCTTAATGAGGATTTTTCCCCTCGTTTTTGATCTTTCATGAAAGGTTGCACGTGTTCGAATTACTAATTTATTCTAATGGCATTACAGACTGTCCTTTCACGTACGATAAAAAAAATGAACGGTGCAACAGCAACAAGGTTTCAACTTGCAGTAAATGCCATCAAACTTCCCAACTTTCAAATCAGAACTCATCGTGTTTTGCAGATGTCTTTAAATTTGTAAAAATGTTAACAGAAGTATAAGTGTGCCTTTTCAAATTCTTCATTGTCGGATAATCAACAGTATTTTAGTTCTATTCTATTTTGGGTTCATTTTAACAAGACTCTGGACTTTGTTTGACTTATCTACACAAAGTCGAGGGTCTTGTTAAGATGGTTCTAATGCACACGTCATTCCTTTAAAATTTGTCTTAATCCCCGCAGAGTGATTTTCTTGAATAATTATACTGTTCACATCTGGTCTTTGACTATGTTCTTCAAAATATTAAACTACTTGACCAATTCCAACCAAAACTTGGTCAATGGCACCTGGGTTTGCCAAATAAATGTCTGTGTCCTTAGATCGGGGGATAATGAAATATTATTCAAATGGGTGGGGATATTTCAAGATACTTCTCCAGAAGAATATGTTTAATATATGATTTGCTTTGTCTTAAAAGTTTACATCAGCAACATTCATTTTTACCCTTCATTTAAAATGAAATTATGATCTACAAGGATAAGGAAATCACTCGACAATAAAACACAGATTTTTCTTCTTATGAGAACTTTTCATTTTGTATTTCTGTCTTCGAAAACAAGGGATTGCAATTAATATACTGAGAACAATGAAAATGAAGTATTTGAGTATCAATACTTTCTGCATAGAAGGATTAGGCCGACCGGAATTATCTTTGCGTTTTTGGAGTAAAATAGAAAGATGTGTTACAGTTGATGTTGACAGTTTATAATTACCTGTATGTGTTGTAGTTAATTTGAGAAAAATGTTCTGTCGTTAGACAGGCTTCATTGATTTTTTAATAGTCTTTTATATCATTTAGAGTATCTTTTTTAGTTTTCTACACAGTGACAAAATTATATGTTTGGATCAGTCGTTATTCCAGGATCTGACCTTAGCAAGTCCTTTTTCGATTGACCATAGATCTACATATGGTTTACCACATTTCACCAACCTAAAGAAAAAAACAACCCTGAATTTAACAGCTGTAGCAGAAACTGGTCCCGCTATCAGATCAGTACATTTTTTCTAGATGATTGGTTTGTATACTTTCCTTATTAGTATTACCATGAAAGTGTTTTTTCTGAAAACTTCGATGTAAATCAGCGAAAAAACTAATCTATTTCAGAATCTGTCAGTCCGCAGATCTGCCTTAACTTGATAAAAACTTGTCAAAGGTGACAGTTTGTTGGTTTCTTCGAGACATTGATTACTAAAAGCGGAGAATGATAGAACCAATAGAACAACATTCAGCCTTGATTTTCTGAACTACGAATTACGAATTCATACTGGAGGACTTAAATTCATTTATATATATTCACATCTGAATTCGTTTATCAGATATTCATATCTGCAACAGAATTAATTTTAAAAAACTGTCCTCGAAGAAAAGGTTTTGACATTTTATTTTTGCACATCGTGGTAAGAAAATGATGCCAGAAAACAATTTTGAATTGATAGAAAACAATTCGTATAATGCAATTTATAGTATATATCGATCTATTCGACAATAATTCTTCACCACCCCCTTCCAAAAGAGAGGAAAAAAACGGAAAAAATATATAATCATATATATTTCTCAATACAAAAAGGCAAGCATTTTTTAAAACAAAGGTATAGTTTTGAGAAGCAGGCCCTTGTGAGATGCGCTGACCCAGCATTAAATTCGTGTCGAATACCTATGTGTTGTAACTGATGTGTAAAAAACGATACCGGATATGGCTTGTCGACATCGTCAAAAAGAGATGTTAAAAGTGAATCAAATAAAATCCAGACCGTAGCCAGCAGGTTATTTCTTGCGCCAGTAGGTACTGCAATCCATTCACTGAAGATTAATTATTTCAGGTTTCAAAAAATGAATCATACTTGTTGAAGAATGTTAATGTCCTAACGATTGTTAAACGAGGGGTTGATTTATTGAAACTTCGCCACACTCTGCTTGTAGAACAAGAACTTTGCGTGCGGTATGTGGACACTGATGGCTTCTGGTCAGGATGACGTCATCAGCTGCGGTATCAGAAACCACAGGGTGGTGTTTCAGCTCCTCGTTTGAAGTTTAATGACTCCCTCTTGATGAACCTCTCCTAATGTCTTGGGCATCTGTCATTTAACGAAAAATATCATTTTATTTTTTAGATATGATAAAGTACAATGCTACACCGCATAAATATACACAATTCTATCAATAATTCATTATTCAAAGATCCACAAAATACTCCGAATTATAAGTGTATTTTTATTTTAATAATTAAATCACAATAGAAGTGTTAAAACGAATATCACCAGTTTTTGTACTCAAAGGACAAGTCTCATAATCCAGCACTACAAGCGCTTCAGGAAAAGCCAAGGTCTTCGTATTCTTGATGGTAACAATAAATGGATTCTTACAACTGCTTTTATGAACGAAATATAGAGTGATAGAACTATGATATTAATAAAGTTCAAAGCTTAAACTTCAAATATTTCTATCAGTTAATTAATTATAAATAAAAAAAACTGAAGAGAGAAAAACTGAAGAATTTTTAAAACTCTTGGAATTTACATGGTAATTTTAAAATAAAGAATCATTCTCAATTTTTGTCTAGATATACAAAATATTTCAAATCGTTGTGTAAAAGTGCAGATTGTTTTTAAACAGTAACTGTCTCAATGGACATAAACATACATGACAGTTAGCGAGAAAGTCTCCCACCAAGGCATTCCACGATCCGTCACGCTTGGGCAACTATCAGTGTCATGCAGGGCTCGTTTGTTTTCTTATCCCTAGGTCACATCGTGCGTAACATCAGCCTTAGTCTTGGATCTTCATCGGACGAGGGAAGACTGCTGGAGCCGCAGAACTTGTTCAGTGTTCATGACAAAGCCTAAACAAAGTAACAGTTCAAACAAAGCGCTAGAACCATCCGTCAAGTTAGGAATTCTTTCATTCTGGAGACAACAATGCGCGTATATGGGTCGACGGATTGCTTAGAAATACATGGATCAGTGATTTGATAATAAGCGTAAACAAATATTTATTGTATCTAGCCGGATTTGTAATTAGTGCCCACTTTATGAAGAACTGTGCTGAAGGAGTCATTATTTGGTGAAACTATGAACAGTCTTAGCCATGTTGCCTGTGTCTCGTGCATCTTAATTCTCTTTGGTGGAGCAGAATGTTGGTTTGGAAAGAAGCCTGCCAATAAAAAATGTTTGTTCGAACCATGCAAAGACTATTGCCGGAACGGAGGAACGTGCACCCAGGACGATTCGACATGTCGTCCTCTCAAGTGTGACTGCCCGCCGGGGTTCACTGGAAGACGATGTGAGGAGACACTGAGTGATACCACGGAATCTGTGAGTGTCCAGTCCACTAAGGATGGGTGTCCACTGCGACCGCTGGAGGATCGCCTGTGTTACCCCTTCCCTTGTGTACACGGGCACTGCAACAACACGGACGGTAACAGGAGATGTGTCTGTGATAAACACTGGACGGGAGACAGGTGCTCCGAGCTGGACTGTTCCTCCTGTGGAGCAGGAGTGTCCTGTCTGCAGACATCTTGTGGCGAAATAACGTGCGATACCCCGAGTACAACAAGGGAGGAAACCGCACAAACTACGAGTCGTCCGGATGGAATGGTTCTACGGCCTCTGATAGAACGACTGTGTGCGCCGACGTTTGAGTGTATCCACGGAGTATGCAAAAACAGCGGGATCAGTTGTGACTGTGACGATGGGTACACGGGATTATTCTGTTCCGAAAGGCTGGTCACCACAACACAAACAACAGATGAAAAGGAAGATGAAAAAGACATTAGAGATGTGTGCTCCGAGGGTTACTCGCTACGGTCGCTTTCCGAGAGACAGTGTCAGGGCTCCCTAACGTGTAAGTACGGGGTCTGTGTGGAAGTTGCCGGGGAGTCCCCGACACGTGTGAGGTATTCCTGTGGATGTGACCAGCGGGCTAGTGGTCAGCAGTGCGAACACCGGTGTTGTCGTGACTGTGGAGAGCACGGGGAGTGTGTTCTCAGTAATGGAAAGGAGCTTTGTAACTGTCAGTATGGATTCATGGGCAAATCTTGCAACGAAACTATACTGGAGGGTAAGTGGTTTCCTAGGTTGCTATAAATGCAATAAACAAGTCTTAAATACATATTAAGCTCGATTGTAAATGTTCAGGTATATCGAACACCTCTATATGTGTGTTCTGACTTACAGGTGACGTGGAGGAGCAGGTGTCCGGGGGCTCCAGTAACTGGTACGCCTGGATGCTGGGGGTTTGTGCTCTGATCCTGGTCGTCTTGTTGGTGACGGTGGTGATTATACCTTATCTATTGTGGCGCAGAGGATCCATTCTTATAATGAAAATTGTTCATTATCTCCAACCCACGGAAGACAACGGTAAGGCAATTTCCACTTTGCGCACATATATTGCCAATGCACTCTTTCTCTCTTTACAATGCCCCTTTCTGTCTCTGTCTCTCTTTCTGTATGCCCCTTTCTCTATGTCTCTTTCTGTCTGTCTCTTTCTATCTGTCTCTCTTTCTGTATGCCCCTTTCTGTCTCTGTCTATCTTTTTCTGTCTGTCTCTTTCTGTCTCTCTTTCTGTCTCTGTCTCTCTTTCTGTCTCTGTCTCTCTTTCTGTATGCCCCTTTCTGTCTCTGTCTATCTTTCTGTCTGTCTGTCTATTTCTTTCTGTCTCTTTCTGTCTGTCTATTTCTGTCTGCCCCTTTCTGTCTTTCTCTAGAATTCTAGAATTACAATAACATGATCATATTTTATAAGTAATGATGGATGCTGCGACATTTTTGCATTAACTCTCTCTCGACGGTTAGATTTTTTTCAATTATTTTTACTTTATTTGAGATTTATCTGTACATGTACTTGTGACCAATCCAAACTCTTAGTGAGTGAACGTTAGTACCGTGTTTTGTCCATGATTGTTTGTAATACGTACCATTATCACAATATGAAAGTAAAACGATTATAAAACACCAATAAATGCCGACTCTACACAATATATCCTGTACCGTTATCTGGTAATGTGTTTGTCCCATGTCACTTTGTCACTTTATTTTCATGAACATTTTTTTTATTTCTTGGTGAATTGTGGTTTATAATGAAGCACACAGTAGAATAGATGTTGATTGTTTTCTACAACGTAATTGCTATTCAGATATTTAATTACGCTAACATTTCTTTACGACCAAAGATTCTTTTTTTTATGCAGCTAGGCTTGAAGTTTGAATTAAGATTTTTGAACTAAATAATTAATAATGGCAGTAAATATACGTACATGTGTGTAATTTGACAATTTATTGTTCATGTACTTATTTTTCAAATCCAAACAAAATTGGACATTGAAAGTTAGGATATATACTTACTTAGTTTGTATTTTGCATCGTTTTCGATATAATATAATTTTTTGAAAAAAAGCCTTTAAAAGCTCAAAGATGACACAATAAATTAATTACAGTGTATTTCCTCATAATCACTCAGAAACTCAGAAATCTAGGAACATAACAGTTCTAAAACACGGTTAACCAACTACATGCAAAAATAGAAGAGACAAGCAACTTTAAAGAATAAAAATCCTAATGGATGGTTACAAGCGAACAAGACCGAATTGTTGGCTTAGTTGTGTAAAACATAAAGAGAAAAACGTTTTACTGATATGTTTTTTTCGCACCACGAGGTGCATGGAAAACAACATAAACTAATGTAATTCTAACGTGGCCTTCATCCATCACTCTGTGGTTTAGTTGTCACGTGATAAAAGCTTTCCCTCGGGATCAGAGAGAGGGATTCATCAAGTGTTACACAGGATGGGGTTTCTGAAATATGGACTTATTTGATAATTAAAAAAGAAATATCCCATTAATATTTGTTTTCGGACAGAAACTTTTCTTTAAAAGAGAATTTTCAAGATAACACTGAAAATGGAACGGGGAAAATTACATGTATCGGGTTTCCGGCGAAGAAAATTGTTTCTGTATCGTAAACTGTGTAAAATAAAATCAATAGATTAAATATCAATGTCTAGATGAGCAGGTTATTAATTTAAGTTGCAATCAACTACAAGAACAAAACATATTTTATTGAAATGCACGCAGTGTCAGTAATAGTATACAGAAGATAATAAATTCTATGCACTGTACAATAGTACTGATGATTATTTGTGGAAAGCCTGTACAGCTATTAGTTGGCGGACCATTACAGTCAGATTGCTGATAATAAGATTTATCAAATTAAAACAGGACAACTGTAAATTATCGTATGTTACCCTATGATATAAAGAAAAACATTGTGTATTTGAATGGCAGGCGATCTGAATAAATCTGCAATGCTAAATCTTCATGAGAACAATCGGGGATGACCTTCAGCACAATCTTTTTTTTTTTTTTTTTTTTTTTTTTTTTTTTTTTACTTTTTTTTTGTAATTGTAAATGAGTAAAATAGAGATTCCGAGCTAGATATTGATCCGTCGACCCACAACGAATTCTAATTTAGGCAACAATATGTACCTTTTATATTATTCTTACAATTTTTGACTTCTTTTAAATTTTCCAAATATTCTACATGAGCAATATTTCAAGTTAGGACATAAAGGACAACTTTAAGAATTGTCAAAATAATGGATGGACCAGTACTGCAACACTTGCTCACATTTATGCAATGTAGATTTTATTGCATTTTTAAACAATGAAAACTCTGGAATTGTTGTGCAACTTAGTCACTGTTGACATCAAATTTACAGAAGATAAACATCTAGCTACGCATTGAAATGTATTAAACGGGACTAGCACATCTGTATCAGAAAGAAATTAAAGTATCAAAGTAATGAAATTACTGAGCAGAGAAAGCTAGACGCTGAAATTAAACATACAAGTCTCAATACTTTTATTACAGATTTTTCATTTTGACATATTTAAACCTATTACATGTAATTGTAGCCTACTTCCATGTGTATTCATCGGGTAAATATATAAAGTACAGATTCGATCGTTCCCCTCAAGTTTCCATGGTGTTCCTACAGTTACAGTAGTATGAGGCGACGTTTTAATCAATTTGAATTTTTTATATCAATAATTCGAATTCTTGATAACAAAAACAATTCTTGATAACAAAAAATAAGGGTTTTTTTTTTTATCAGAGTGTAGTATTTTTGATATCAAAAATGATATCTGATATTTATTGAAAAAGCTACTTTGTTATATCAAAAATTAGATTTTATTTTTTGATAAAAATTTAATTCTTGATATCAAAAACTCATTTTTTTGGTATGTAAGTTAATATGTAAAAAAAAATAATATCCTGATATCAAAGAATAGATTTTTTGATATCAAAAAATATGAGTACATAAAAGTATGATGATGATGATGATCGCCTTAATGAAAGCTCCCTGCAATGCAACCTTTGTAGTCCCATCAGAAATTGTGTTTCAAACCTAAAGATGCATGTAAAGAATACTAAAGTAGGCATAAGGATAAATCTGATCTCTTTATGGCAAGTTCGCCCTTATCTTCAATTTTGTTTACATGATATGTGAATTGTACATATGTATAATACTATATATTTTCATGGCTTTGTTGTTGTAGATGAGACGATGTATGACGCCCTGATAGCGTACAGTGCTGAATCAGTCAGGGACGCCGCGGTCGCCACAGACGTCATATACCCATATCTACGTCATCAGTGTGGGTTCAGAGTCAGATTACGTGGAAACCATAAAAGTAAATGGCTATGTCTTATCATCAGGCCTGTTTCTGTTCTCAATAACCACTATTAAAAGGATTCTTTAAAACATGCATGTCGGGCACCTGATCCTACCTCTATCTTTTTGGAGGTCCATGTTGCTCGGCTTTGAATTTGTATTTCATTTTATGGATTTTTGAGATGGTTGACGGTTGTTATTGTCATTTTTATGTCTCATCTCCCGAAACAATAATCATTTAGTTAACCCGCTATAATTCAAATTTTAATATTATCATAGTTTTTACTGTATCTCTTTTCAAGCTATTTAATTTTTTTTAACCAAAGCACGATTTCTTTTTTTCTGTTTTCAGCATCTGATGACGACAATGGTGATATCCAGAAATGCCGTAGACTTATTATGTTGGTGTCTTGTGATTTCATTCACCGAGAATGGTCATTGCTTTCTAGTGAAATATCCGAGGAAAGTTTTCCTAGTATGAGAGAGCGAATTGTTCCAGTATTTCTTGAGGAAGCTGGTAAACTTTGTTACTCCGCAGATAAACGTTTCAGAGATCTTGTTTCAAAAAGTGTGTTTATCACGTGGTCAGATTTAGAAAAGGACAAAACGAAGAACTTGACCCGAGTGAAATATTCACTACCGAAAAAGAGAAGATTTCCCAAGGAAACCGGAGACAAGATGCCAGGTGGGAAGGAGAACACTGACGATTCAGGATTACAGAAAGATCATGAAAACGAAACATTCCATAGCAATGGTGGGCACCATTTAATCTGGAAGGACAAAATAGACTTTCTGCAGTCTGTAGATTTCAACCATAATCCTTATAACATGCCATATTTCAAAAGAAACTAACGGATCATAAATGTATTGATAACATTTATATATATTTATAGAAGGCTTGATGCATTTACTGTATGGTTACCAGTAATTTTACAGAGTTAAAGTTAGTTATTGGCACCATTTCATGTACAAGTATCACGTCTTATTTTATTAAATTTTTGCTTTTATACATTTTGTTTCGGTCTCGAAGCTTTTATTTATAAGTTTTTATGTACGTAGAATGAATTGTTTTATATCATTTCCACCTATTTGTTTTTACTTGTTTTTTTTGTTTTTTTTTAATTTTTTGTGTTTTATTTTGGTTATATAATCAACATTTACAAACCGCAAGTCAGTGTCGATGTTAAGCATGGCGGGGTCTCTGTGTGGAATGACCTTAGGGCTGTCAAAGTGGAAGGATGATCGAATCAGTCGGTAATTAATAAAACATCAGCTCACCTTTCTCGACTATGAGGATAATCTGCATATGAAGTATCTGCTCTGCAAATAATAGCATAGACGTTTTAAAGACAAAAGTGACAACCATTGCTTGAGTTTGCAGATTTGTTTCATCAGTAGACCAGTCACCGTTTTCAAAAACCCGGACTTGTAGAATGTATTAATCATTTCAAGAAAACAATTTCTGCTGTGAATAAAATTTGTGTATATTACGTTCCGGACCCAGCTGACTGTTAGAGGCACCGACCCGCCAGCCTCCTGACAGCTGACTAGTGTTATTGCGAAATTGTTCATATTTTGCATTTAAATTTGATAATTTAATAAGTGATTCACTCTGTACCAGAAGGTTTCAAACAAATTAAGCGTCGTTAAACGCGGCTTGATAATGTAATTAATTTTTGCACATTTAATCTATCTTACAAATGTTTTATTGTTGACGCTCTCTCTCTCTCTCTCTCTCTCTCTCTCTCTCTCTCTCTCTCTCTCTCTCATTTTCTCTCTCTCTGTCTCTCTCTCTCATTTTCTCTCTCTCTGTCTCTCTCTCTCATTTTCTCTCTCTCTGTCTGTCTCTCTCATTTTCTCTCTCTCTCTCTCTCTCTCTCTCCCTCTCTCTCTCTCTCTCTCTCTCTCTCTCTCTCATTTTTGCAAATAACGGTAATTTTTTGTACAACACGTTGTCCAAACCTCCTGATACGCTTAAACAATCCACTGAAAATAACGGAAACAAAATCACCGCAACTAATTCTGAAAGCATTGATTTCGAACAAGTGTTGAAATAATCAATGAAAACTAAAGCTTTGTGTAATGATGTTTTAACGATCTCAAATATGGATTAAAGGTGCTTTCATTTTAGTAATGAAAGGTTGTTTCTAAAGAACATAAACCAATGCAAAAAGAAATCACCAAAAAACCCACACCAAAAAACACCAATATCAAATAATACCACGTGCATGCATAAACAATTCTGAACATGTTGAAAATCTTTCTGATATAGATCGCTCCTGTGTCGACAAATTGACATTTGCCCGTCTGTTTTGTTTCTTATTTCAGGTGTCCCTCGCTGAATAACAACTAATGTCTCTTTGAAGTGTGGAAAGATCTTCTGATCTTGATGAATCGCTGGAAAACCAAAGTCAATGCGGATAATAGTTTTTGGTATAATCAGTCATTGTTTATAAAACAAAAAGACGGAACATAATTATTTGATTTATTATCATTTTATGCAAACAGTGTTTTACACAGAACCAAAGGAAAAAAAAACAAAAAATAAGAGAACATATAGAAATCGATTTCCAATAGATATAAGACACTGCCGAAAACCGTATTAATACTGCCGAAAACAGTATTAATGGATGGTCAACAATTTTTGAAGAAAACAACAAAACATAAAAGATGCAGTTCTAACATCTGTAGAGAAATGAGAATCATTTCCCTTTTTAGAGAGAGGGAAAATATCATATTGACACCAATAAAATTCTTATTATGCATATGGTTAAAAACCTACTGTATGGATAATGTAAATAAAACATTTAGCAATTATGAAATGCATAAATTATATCAGCATGCACTAAACATTGTTCTTCATATATATTTCTTCGTAAGAACTTGCATCAAGGAAAAGAGGTTTTGAAGTCAGTAGAAAATTTCCAGACTGAGAAATCCATAAATAGATTGTTCCACATTAGCGTTTTAGGATTTTGACCGAAAAACATATACATGTCAAAGAAGAACGTTTAAAATTGACATAGAAAGGAAACACTCCAACATTTTTTCATTGGTCAACATTTCATCTCCTTTCACGCAAAGAAATCAACAGGAACGAAAACAGTTGTCTTACGGTGATTGAAAAATCTTACATTTTTTTTTTTCAATTCGAAAATTCGCAGGACTCCTCGCGCAATTTTTGAGCAATTATCAACTGTATACTTTCTTGTGTTTTTAATTTTAAATCTTCTAAACTTTTTTAGCTCTCTTGAGCCGAGGGCACAAGTGAGCTTTTCTGATCAAGATTTGTCCGTTGTCTTCGTCGTCGGCGTCGTCGTCGTTGTCGTAAACTTTTCACATTTTCATCTTCTTTTCCAGAAAAATTGGGCTGATTTCAACCAAACTTGGCACAAAGCATCACTGGGTGAAGGGGATTCAAGTTTGTTCAAATTAAGGGCCACTCCCTCTTTAAAGTGAAGATAATTTGAATTATTGAAAATGTGTTGGTATAGTTTTCAAAAATCTTCTTCTCAAAAACCATTTGGCCAGAAAAGCTGGAACTTGTGTGGAAGCATCCTCAGGTAGTGTAGATTCAATTTTGTTCAAATCATGGTCCCCGGGGGTAGGGTGGGGTCAGAATGAGGGAGGGGGTGAATTTTTACGTAGGAATATATAGAGAATATCTATAAAAATCTTCTTAAAAAATTTTAGGCCAGAAAAGCTCAATTTTGTGTGGAAGCATCCTCAGGTAGTGTAGATTCGAATTTGATCAAATCAAGGACAGTGGGTTAGGGTGGAGCCACAATGTTTTACATATGAATATATAGAGAAAATCTTTAAAAATCTTCTTCTCAAAAACCAATTGGCCAGAAAAACTGGAATATGTGTGAAAGCATTCTCAGGTATAGATTCAAGTATGTTCAAATTACGATTCCTGGGGGTATGGTGGGGCCACAATGGGAGGGATGGTGGTGAATTTTTACATAGGAAGATATAGAGAAATCTTTAAAAATTTTCTGGAAAAGCGTTCAGCCAAAAGAGCTGTAACTTGTGTGAAAGCACATGTAGTGTAGAGTCAAGTTTTCTCATACCATGATTCCCTGGAGAAAAGTGGGGGGCCACAAAGGGGGGGGGGGGGGGGGGGGGGGAGTATATCCATGTATATAGGATCAAAGAAAAATCTTCTCACAAATACTAAAACAACAATAGGGGCTTGGTATTTACCATATAAAATATGTGGATAAAAAATCAGCAGATTTTTTAACTTTTTGTTCAAGATCTACCATGTACGTCTGCTGTACTTAATTGTCAAGATATTTTGATTTCGATAACGTAACGCTGATTTGATCAAAGTTATGGCTATTGTTGCTTAGATAAGCGTTGTGTCTCCTGGGCCTCTTATATTTTTGCTACAGTATTCAACCTGACCCCCCCCCCCCCCCCCCCCCCCAAAAAAAAAGAGTGCGTTTCGAAGTAAGGATTTTTGCCTTTTTCATAATATTGAATATACATCGTCTGAACCCTGAAGTATTAATAACATTGGGCAAAATTTGATAAGAGAATATCTTGGAACAGAGTATGAGAAACTAGCGTTTTGTGCTTGTCTCGATATTTGAAATATTTATTGATAAAGGCGACTAAATCAATGCAGGAAAATATTTTTAAAAAATGAGTAAAAAATTTCGCCGAAAGTATTGATTTTTATGGCATTGGAAGCCTTATAAAGGGTATCCACTGGCAACGTTTATTGAAAAAAGTTTGCAGGTGTACTCTATGCGACAGAGCTTTTATAAACCGTAAATTTGATACCTCATCAGTTTTTCGATACAGACACGTCTGATAACAGGAGCATCAATCACGGTATTGTTATTTTTGAAATAGTTTAAATTCGTATGAAATTTTTTAACTATAGTATGCTCAATCATTTTGATAAACTTCGGTTTAAAAAAGACATTCTTTATAGGCAACAATTTTTGTTATATTTTTGATGACTTACAGACATGAACATTTTTGTCGTGAATTTCTATAGATAAGGTAATCATTCATATTTGTACATGTATAACATGAAATTTTCTTAATTGTAAAATAAAGTGTTTAGTACTAATCCAGTCACATTGATACAAACAAGTACAATTTACAGCCAATAAAGAACAGTACACTTGAGCTCACCTAAATATGCATGGTTCATTTTGTATTTGATTGATTAAAACTAGTTTGTTGCTCATGTGTCAGCATAGATGGCTTATAGGCCTCTTGTTTACCTTTATTTTAGCTCTTCTCTCAGGACTCAGATAATGAACTCAGTCATCATGTGTACTACTATATAGTGTACACCAAACCATGATTATCCAAGCCATATGCTTGTTCTTGAATAACAAAGATTTAACATAACAATATCATATCTTTATTCAAAGAGAGTTAATACTTATACATGTAAATGATAACAACTGACTTCACATGATAGCAGGGTCTCAACAGAAATCCCTGTACGACTTAAACAATCAAGGATTAACAGCCTTTATATACAGTCTACATCTTTCTTATGAGGAGCATTATAAACAGATGCCCTCTCCATATAATGTGATCAATGCCTGGCACACACGACCCATCTCATGGTGTACCCAAATCTATATATTAAACAATATACAAATCAACCGCACAGTACAGAATATCAAAACAAACTTTTACAAGAGATTCATGAATTCTCATTATTCATTTCAAATATCTGATAATACAAATGTACATTATATATTTTTACTCAAGATTTTGTTCTTTCTACAATGAATTCAGCACTCCATAATCATATCATTATTAATTACATAATTACAACTTTTGCTTCTGTAACATTAAAAGATAAAAAATAAAATGTGTATAATTTTTATTAAAAAATTAGAATTAGCTGAATAAACGGCACAGATAAAAAAGAACTAGCATGTTAGGAAATTTGTGAGACGGTAAAAATATATGTATCAAATATAAATACATTGCATCATTGCTCTTTATACCACAGAAAATTAAAATAATCAAGATAATTGAGTCGATTTTTAGACATGATGTCAGTCCCAGTACAGTTTAAGGTAGGCAAGCTTTCGATGATATTTCCTCTCTTCCTTTGTACTGTATAACTACAATGAAAACCAGATGATTTATTACACTGTCAAAACTGGTTTTCTTTCAATAAAAATGACAAATGATAGATAAAAAATTTGTAGACTCAACATAGTTTTTTATCAACATTCTGAGCAAAATTATTTTTGAAATCCAGTTTCTTGCAGATGTATTATCAATTTAATTATTGATTTTTAATCCTTAAAAAAAAAATGATTACCCTAGCTACCTATTGACCCAAAGTTTACAAATGATTCTGGAAAGGGCAAACAAAATATTCTTAAAGGTGGCCTTACACTGACATGTTTCCAAACTGCTCTGAATTCTTATATTGTATAATTTAAGTTCTTAATTTGTATTTTTTATTTAAACTGCAGAATATTATAACAAATAAAAGCAATCTGGACTTAATATTGTGTGAAAGCTCATCTATTCTACCTTTTCTGTGTTTTGTCCTATTGTGCTCTGAACTGTGATTTCAGGCAGCAAAACTGGGGTACCACCAAATGACTGATGCCACTGCACCTTACGGTTTTTGGGAATTTCGTGTTCATATGTCCCTGGTCTATAACAAAATAAAAAAAAAATCTGACAGAATAGTTTATGTACTAAAGCAGAAAACAAGACATTTACAACCATTTTTAATACTGAAGTAAAATACTGTTCCGAGAATTTGCTATATCCTGGAAGACATTTGATCATTTTGAGAGTTAATTGATTTTGATGTACAGCTAAATCCCTACCCAGGTAGCACATCCACAATGTCCCGCTTGTAGATGGGGAATCTGTCCGCTCCCACAAGGAAAGGTTTCTTATCTGTGTCAAAGTCCTTGAACTTTGAATTTTCCTGTTGATATTCTGTTGGGCATGGTGTCTCAAACTAAAAGTTCAAACGATATACATATATATATAATAATAATAGAAGCCAGTTACTATTACATACTTGTGGTTTTATGATTTATATATGGAAACATAAACAACCAATATATGTATATCACTGGAAATGTGCTGAAAGTGAAAGAAATCAATCAGATTTCCAATTAATCGGACCACAGTCAATATTAATTGTTTCAGACAGTAACAATATAATCTAGCTCTCTCAATAAATAGAGTTTTAAAAAAAAACTTGTCAAGTTTTTTATAAGTGTTCAGCTTATTAATCCACATATCACTTAATAGATGTGGATTATTTGACTTATCAAAGAGACTGAGAGCATCACAGAAAGGTTCCACCTACCACCACTGTTTTGGGCAGCCTCCTGGACGTCCTTGCTCCTAGGGTGTACCCTTTGACACTGTTAAGGTTGTGATCTACCTGGTACATGAAATTTGTTTTCTACAAAAGAAAAAAAAATCTTCACTTTTCTATTCTAGAAGAATTAGACCACATTCATACAATGTATATCATCAATTTAAGAAAGTGCAATGAAGGAAAAAAATGAATAGTACCTGTGTTTACTGATTTGTTTTAGTATGAATATGCATGTATGTATGTAGTATGTATTCAATGACTTGAAAATAAAGCTTCTCATGGTCTTCTGAGAAAATGCATTTTTTCTTCTATTTCTAGTGATCAAGTCAGATTTTACTAAAGATTAAGCATAATAAGAGTTCAAGTCTCCTTTTATTTGAAGTCTAAAGCTAGACTCTTTTTATCAAAATAAATGTGATATTTTCTTACATCTTCATTTTCATAGCAGCCAGGCCCTCTGTATGGAGCTCCTCTTAGTGGCACAATCTCATTCCCAAATCTGTTTGGAGGCATCTTCACAGGGAAAAGCTCCCTGTCCATAGTGGTCATAAAAGAAACCTTCTGTTTCTTTTCAACTGTACCAAATAATCAATAAACCATTATACTTAGTCACATTCCCAGTACATTTGTACATAAACTATATATTACAAACTATATTACATTTTCAAAATACCAGGTAAGTGAATAATTATTGGTAATCTTCGGATACCAGAATGGCCAATTTTTATTAGATATTCGCCAATAGTATAGACATTAAATTAGATACAGTACAACTGGGGTGCAAAGGATCCAGATTTTTGTTCGGGTGATGGGGCTGGGGTGGGAAGAAGGGGGTGGGGGGGGGGGGGGAGGGGCTTGTCCATGAATAATTTTGTTCATAAGGGCTAAGGGTGGGGTGGGGTTGACAAGGCCTATTTTCTGTAACTTAACTAATGAATCAAGTTTACAAAGTTTGATTTCCAACTCAGGTTACCCATATCTAGTAGGTCCAGTACATTCGCTAGATTAGCTACCAAGCTAGAATTACCTACATAGCTTAATTTACCTACCTGAAATAGGTTTATTTAGCTACTTTTATGCATTTTAATTTTATGTAAAACTGACAAAAAGTTGCGAGGAAGTGACAACCTATATTTGTTCTTACTTGTTTTAAAAAAAACAACCCAGAGCAAAGTTAAAACATAGCTGCTTCTGAGCAATTGCATTTCCGTTGCTTGAGTAACTGTATACCTGTCCATCTTGTGTGAAATGAGGCATGGTTAAGTGTGATAACTTCACATTGTGCTGAATTACTATCAATCAATTATCATGTTAACCAGAACTGTTTTTCTTTGTCCTTTCATTTAAGAAGTAGCTGTTAGGTCACACATAAACAGTTATACATAGTCTCAAAACTTTCAAAACTTTGATTGCAATTGCACTGAAGGTGCAATATTTTCAAAAAAGATTTTTTCAGGGATTGTTTTCACATCAGTTCAAAGTTGAAAATTAATGCTGCACCTATGTGTGACTTTTTGTACAATGTCCATTTAAGAAAAAAGTATGATTGAGTGGCTAAATAAACCTACTTCAGGAAGGTAAATAAAGCTATGTAGGTATAGTTTGTCCCAAGTTATTGCTTCCATCACTTTTTGATGATTTTTAATTTAACATAAACAATTACCTGTCAATGAAGTACAATTCAAATCAATGAAAGGCAAAAAATACAAGATTTCTTAATCAAAATATCATCTGTTTTTACCAGATTGTGGAATGAAAACAAACATCGTACAGAGATTCAAAATGGGAAATGTTTACATCTTTTCTCCATTCGGAAGTATATTGTACTTGGGACACCTAGCACAATTTTTTAACGTTGTCATTAGGGAGACCTTCATGTCTTTTGCAATGCAAAATTCCCATAGATTTTCTATTTTTGGTTGTGTATTGAAATCTGAAGTCTGTGGTAGATGGGGTGTTTCAAAACAGATTATCTGGACTTTTTTCATTCTAATGAATGGAAATAGTTTAGGTGCTAAGGTATTTATGATTATCAAGATGATATGCAAAAATGGTGGAAGCAGATCTTAATTCAGAATCTTTTTAACTTTAAAAAATCCATAGATTTGATATCACGATCTTGGCATCGTAAATCAGAATAATACGTGTGGATACCAGATGTATAATTCAAGATATAAAGCTAAATTTAGTGGTTGTACATCGATCTAGATCATCGCATGAACTTTATTTTCAACAGGGAGAGGGGAAACAATACAGTCCACCATGAGAATTATAGCCAAGTTAAATAACTTTTTCTCTGGGACACTCGGTCATAAAGGCTGTTATTATAGCAAGCATATTAATTAACAATATTTACATTCAGTGTATATTTCCCCTTATGTTTTCATTGGAAATCTGCAACATTCAATTTCCTATGAAAACACTTAGGTTTCATTATGATGTCACAAACGACGTAGTGCAACGTCACAAGCGAAAATCAGAGTTCATGCTTGTGGCTGTTTTAGTGGCTTCTTCATCAATTTGAACTTACCCTTAGGATATTACAGTAATTTTAAGGTATAAATCACATTCATAAACAAGGCAAGAATTTTAAAAAAATATAAATATAAGCATTAAACGCTTATTTTGGGATGTTGTCCGTCCTGTAACACACCAGGCAGACAAATTATCATAATGCGCTAACACGCGGTATTCAATTTTTCTGCTTGGCCTGGCATGTTATAAGACCGACGACATCACAAAATAAGCATTCAATGCTTAATTTAAACATGTTAATTCTGCTCTCATGATGTGAATTAACTGGATTTAGATCGCTTGAATATTGATTTTTTTGTTCATCTTTTACACATGGGTCTATTTTTTCACACCCATCACAGATCAAATTAAATCTTTTTATTCTGGAAGCTGAAAATGGTGTTTCGAGGAAATGCGGAATGTTGAATTCTGTAAACAA
Organism: Magallana nippona; assembly: GCA_033439105.1. NCBI lineage: Eukaryota > Metazoa > Mollusca > Bivalvia > Ostreida > Ostreidae > Magallana > Magallana nippona. Next base: position 1,718,885 of record CM065926.1, on the reverse strand, counting down.
CTTAAGTTTGCTACGAAAAACTTTTTTCTGGGGGTTCTGAATTGGATTGTCACGCAAAATTGATGGAGAGAAACGTAAATGTAAAACTTACCCTCCATTTTGGTATGTATATGCAGGATATAATAGAATTATAAAAACATTAAAATATTCTCTCAAATGCTTCGATGTTGCTATGATATTTGCGCATGCGTCATGAGAATTAGTTTCCGGATCCGAGAAATCACCGGTGAAAACAGAATAATACGGGAAACTTGTAAAAGGAAACAAAAAGGGGTTTTGACAACACTGTTCTAAAATAGAACCTCCAATACCACAATTATGACAAAATCACAGATACAGAAAATCTCCATTTGATGTAAAATCCATCACAGGTAATAGAGATTAAATTACAGTCGCAAAACCGTTCGAATTGTCTGTGTTGAACATTACACACCATGTTGGACAGTAACAGGCCAGTGGGGTATCGAGCATAATCAAATACTTAAGTACTTACTGTTTATTATTTTCTGAAGACTATCATATAGTCCTACACAACATCTTGATTTTCCTAGTGTCAAACATTAATTTTCATTAAATTATCAAGACATCACTTGTATCACAGAGATGAATAACATTTTGTTATTGTTATTTATGTCTCTAAATACACAACTACATAGTTTTTTACTGTATGAAAGGTTTCATATTCACTAAAAATGGCATCTCGGTCAGAGGAGGTACTGCTGATTGTGAACCATGTGCGGAACAAGAAAACGGACGGCACGCTGTATATGATGGGGGAGAGGATGGGCTGGATGCAGGGCAGCAAGAGCACCTTCTCCATCAGCTATATGTATGCTGACATCAAAGGTTAGGAGATAGTTGAAAAAGTATATGACACTATCTGTGACTTTGAATTCAAAGAAGTTGAGGAATTAAATAATGATTCAGCCTTTCTACCTTGTTCATGTCCATCAGGAAGACAGCTATACTCTGTCCCAAAATATCCTCGCTTCACATTATGCTTAATTACTCGATATTTATACCAAGCACAGCGAGGCTTAATGGTAACACATATATATAAAAAATCAGAGAAAAATGAGAGTTGAATCAGTGGTACTAAGGGCCAAAATATTTTCTTCCAGCCCTGGGTGCCACCATATTGGACGCCATTTTGTTAAAAAAAGTTAACTCTATCATTAATTGACTGCCGCTTGTCAATGTTTTTTGCCCCTAAACTCGATCAAAACTTTCCATTGTTTATAATTGAATGTAATTAAGATGAAAATAATTGACTGTGCAAACTATACAACTTTTAACAGTGCTTTAATCAAGAAATACGACTAGGTAGTTTCATGTGTGTCTTATCAAATTATTAGATGGAAAATAAAATCATTAACATCAAGGAACCAATCTTTTAGAGACTGAATAAAGTAGAAAAAATTCAATTCTTCAACTTGGTAAAATTATAAGCATTGAAAGAAGAAATAAAAAATTCTCGGAATCAAGACCTTTTCTTCGGCTACTCCCTAAGACAAAACTTTTATGTTTTATGTATGAAACATGACGTCATGATAATGAAGACTAAGCATGCGACGTTAAGTTTAACTTTGGCTTATGATTTGAGTAGATAGGCAGATCCTACTGTGTGCGTTTCAAATAAATTTTGTTCAACAAAAAAATCAAACTGCATTATTTTAAATCTGTGCTCGGTCCAATGGTCACACCGTTTACATATTAAATTATAAATACCTCAAGGTTCAAACCACATTATGCTCAATTACTCAATATTTATAAATTATAAATACCTCAAGGTTCCAACCATGTTCATTCAATATTATGAAAAAATTTCAAGATTTCTCCTTTGAAACGACCCCTCTAGCTTATCAGGTTTCAATACACGGCTTAAAATAAAAAAGTCTAGGGGGATTTTACATTGCAACAGACATGAAAGTACACGGATGATAAGGTTGTAAAATTGTGCGAAGTATTCCGAGTGACTTCCAAATGGAGAAAAGATGTCAATATTTCCCATTATAAATCTTTGTAAGAAATCTGTTTTGGTTCTTGTGAATTTTTCATGGTGAAAAATGATTGTTTCAATAAAAATGTCATGGATATTTTCCCTTTCATAGATTTCATTTTAGAAATTGCCCGAATATGGCGTAAACAATATCTTGGGACAGACTACAAATGTTTATGTATGATGACATCAACAGTTAGGGGATAGTAAGAACAGAATGTGACTTTTCTGATTGGACATAAAGCAAATAAGGCATCAATATGTACCCTTTCTTCTGTGTTCTTGAGATCAAAGTTTAAAGGGGAAATGATTTTTGTTCTGTGTTTCTCTGTCACAAAAACACTCTTCTTCATATTTGAATTATAGATCTGAGTAAAGGACTTGCATATGATTTTGACAAATTATTGTTCTTTATGAAATCTTCAACAAGTATTACAGGCTGGCAATCAAACAATACCTGAAATTCGAATGCTTTAAGCTGAAAAAAATTACCAATGCAGAGATTTATCAATGAATAAATATATCAATCATGTATTGAGAACAGATGATTGCCATGCAATGTCAGAAACTCATTATTTTTTCAGCACAAAAAATTTCCCCGGACTCAAAAGAAAAAGTTCAGCTTCAGTTGGTATTACATGATGGAGGGGCAAACACATTTCATTTCATCAATCCCAAGGGAAGGGCAGCAGCCATTGCTGACAGAGATGGGGTGAAGGATCTACTACAACAACTGATACCAAAGTTCCGACGGAAACTCAGCAGTGAATTGGAGGAGAAAAACAGGTGTGTTAAAATTTCTTTTAGTGAGATGTACTGGTATATTCCTCAGACTCCAATGTTAATGGAAAGTGGCAATAAGTATTCTGACATAATATTTATTATATATTTATAGAAAATATACCCATTTTTGCCCTGTGGGATATAAACCGAAAATTTGCCTACCCGTGTGATATAAATCCTAAGGTGTGATATAAGATTTATATCACACCCCTCTCCGGCAATCTTCGAATGTTATATCACACCCCTTTCCGTTAATCATTGGCTATTCTCTGAGTATGACATCAAATAGTTACGTCGATGTCAACTTGGTATACAAACAGCTGGCGCAAAAATTTCAGGGACGGAATATATAGACACGGAGTGATTTGTTGACAATAATCATTCATAACATGATTATTTTATTTTTTCTTTGATATTTTCTATAAATACCAGTATATGATATAAAAATCATGATTTGATTATAAATCTTTTTGTAAAAAAAAATCTTAAATATTGCTATAATTAAGGGATATACAACTTCCACCACTGTGTACAAAATTTTACATATAAAAGTTTTGAATATAATACTTTGATTAAAACTGTTAATGTAGGATGCTCAAGGAGAACCCAGAGTTGTTCCAGTTGTATAAAGATCTGGTGGTGACAGGAGTTATCACTGCTGATGAGTTCTGGGCTTCTAGGGTAAATAGCAGCAGCCTATTCTAATTTATAAAAGTCTGAAACAATTACATAAGCTCAATTAAGCTATGCTAATAATGTTTTTTGCATCACAAGCCTGTTTTTAAGTTGTCTCTTTCTTGTTATAGAAGAATCAGAGTAGTGTCAAAACAGACAAGTCACAGAATGTGGGAGTGTCGGCCGCATTCCTGGTATGAAGTTAGATAGGAAAAACAGTATCTTTTGTCAGATTTCTTGATTTTTAAAAAGCAAATACTATGTATTTATTTCATTTTTGTGGTGTGCAAATTTTGCAAATATTATGTAAATCTGAAGCATTTTTTTTTAAAGCAAATACAATGTAGTTCCAGTCATAATTTCTTTATGCATACTTAGTGATATAAAAGTGGTCATGAAAATAATAGGATATATAATTATTGCTATTGCAAAACTGTTTTTTCATTATGTATTGTTTTATATGTACTTACAGTGTAATTACGTTGATTTTCATGGGGCAATCATAAACAGGTTGATCAAGTAATACATGCAATTTATTTCATTCTCTTTTACATCACCAGGCTGATATTAAACCTCAGACAGATGGCTGCAATGGACTAAAATACAACCTTACTGCAGACGTGATTGAGTCGATATTCCGCACATATCCCATGGGTAAGACTGCTGAGGTCCAACAATGAAATTGTCTCAAGTATATGTATACAGATATTGTAAACTAACAACTGTTGGCAATGATTTTATTTCTGGATTTGACAGTGTCTAACTGGTTTACAGTTATTATTTTTTGCAATAGAACCTACTGTGAAGTCTCATGTATAGTACGCACCTATACATAATATACACCTGTGTATAATACGCACACCTAAAGTTGGGTGTAAAATGCTGAAAAACGGTTGTTTCTATATATACTCTGCACCCAAAAAAGGAAGAAATTTTTAATCGAGATTTTTGAAATATCACAGATGTATATGCATTGATAATGTATCCCAAGTGCTTAAAAGTAATTGTATCTGCAGATCAAACCCAAAACAACAACAATAGTAATGACTTTATGAGTAATATATCCAATTCTTTGATAGTTGTAAAATAAAATTGAGAAAAAACAATTGTATGTCGTATATCATCATTATCAAGTGGTGCTATTTTAACATTGTCTATGTAAAACAATAATGGAATAACAGGACACAAAGTAAATAAGATTTTGATAAAATCATCACAACTGATAAATCTCCCTGCACTTGAATAAATTGTGAAGCTCATCATGAGACAGGTGCATGCTTCTGACACTGGAATTTGTTAAACATAAATTGACCATGTGACGAGTCAACAGGGAGCTGATTAAGTAATGGCCAATACACTTGCGAGATCTTTTTTTGATGCAAGAAACAGTTGATTAATATTCTAATTCATGGAAATAAATTTAAGAATAAGGTATATTTGACAAAATAAGTGCAGTAAATATTGATTATGCTCAATATATCTCCCATAACACACAATATTGGCAGTCATACTCCTGCAGTATCCAGATACGTGCTCTGAAAAAATGGGCTGAAATTTGTTCCTATATATAATACGCACCACCCTGAAAAAAAGTATGTAGTAGACATGAGACTTTAGGGTTTATGTATGTTGATATTATAAAACAAATAGGTACTAGAAAGATTAAAAGACTGGATTGCAAATCTTGGCAAAGATTAGGTTATCAAACCTTGTTTGATTTTTTCTCAGAATATTTCTTTGGATGGATGATAAAATGTGTTTGAAAAATTGTTTTAAGTGAAAAAGAAGCATGCTGAGCACGTTCCTCATGATATGACAGAGAGTGAGTTTTGGACCAGGTTCTTCCAGTCCCATTATTTCCATCGAGATCGGACTGTGATGGGATCAAAGGATGTCTTCACAGAATGTGCCAAAATTGACGAAAAAGGTCGGACAGATTTCTCAGTTAGAAATTATTTTCAATTCAATATAACTAAGCTGTTGTTGTAAAATATTTATCATATATTTTGTTGCCCTGAAAATTTTAGTGTTTTGCAGAGAAATTAGTATTTGCTTTGTTTTCAGATTTGGCTTGTGTGTCTTGGCTTCAGTTTATCATTATATTTTCTTTCTTTTAGATATGAAAGAAGAAATATCTGGTAAAATGGATGACCCATTTTTAGATCTCACAAAAATCTCAGACTCTTCTCTCCATGAGGTATGAAAATATTTATTAACAATTTTTAAGTATTTACTATTATTCCAATAATGCTCATGTTTATTAAAAAAAAGTTAATGATAAACAGTATGTAATGTATGACAATCTCAACTTTCAGGATTATCGAGGTCTGACGGAAGACACAAGGATTAGTAACAATGTGACAAATGGAACCATGATTCGAAGATTCAATCATCATTCCACAATGGTGCTGAAAGCTTGTACAAAAAACCCTCAAAACGCTCAGAGCTCAAGTGTAGCAGACAATTCTGTTCAGTCCAGTGATACTCAAAACGGAGTAGTGATACCCAAAGTGAATGGTTTAGTTAACGGAGAGCAGGGGCCGAGTTCCAGCAAAGACTACTGGGAACCAGTGGCCAAAAAACAGAAAATGCAGGAGAAGATTCACATGGATGATTTAAGAGACTCAAAAAGTAAAAAGAATGTGAATTTACGCCTACACAAGATGGAGGGTTATCTGCACGGTCCCACACCTCTCATGATGTCTCGATACACGACCAGTGAGGACCTGGTTCAAGCCTCGGAGTCAGTGATGCAGGACGTCTACCATTGGTCACCTGACCTGTCAAATGTAGGTCAATCACGTTCTCTGTTAAAAGTTCTGTTTCTGTGTAGACAGGAATCCAACTTTCATGACTTCATTTGATCAGATGATATTTCATTGTACTAGTAGTTATCCAATGTATTGTTAAACACAACTTTTGTGATTATTTCTGATACAGGTGCTGTCTGGGTCACAAGCCATTGTTATCCTCAGTGAACTCTCACCTGGAGGAGCGCTAATGAAAGGAACAAGTCATCAAGAACTGAATCGTAAGTCTTCGTCTGATTAATTACCGTTACTTAAGGTAGATTTACAACAATTGTAGGATGTCTTGGTTATTCTTCAGTTTAAAGTTGATCCCTTTTTGTTGACAGAGATTGTTCCCTCTGATGTCCAGGAGGAGGTGAAGGCCAATTACAGCGCCCTGTTGGAACTACTGCGCCATTTCTGGACCTGTTTCCCTGTGTCGTCCAAGTCCCTAGAAGAGAAGGTCTCAGATGGAGAATCTTATTCAATTGGGGGTGTGGGGGGTGGGGGGGGGTAGGCTGGGGTGTTGTAAATAGAGAGTGGTGACTTGTTGTAATTTACAGTATACAGTAAATTGGCTGTTGTCATTTACAGTATACAGTAAATTGGCTGTTGTTCATTTACAGTATACAGTAAATTGGCTGAAGTGTACATGAAAATGTGTGTCTTCATAGATTACAGTATTCGAGTCTCGCTGTTGTGTTAATACAATAGTAAAAATGAATGTGTACTTGTGTGTCTTCATAGGTTACAGTATTTGAGTATCACCGGTGACATATTGGCATTACTCTCATTTATCTTGGTGTGTCATCCATCATTTGTAAACTTTTTCACTTGTTGTGCTTCTTTTAAAAACCTTGACTTAGTTTGGTTTTTAACCTTTGTAGGGTCACAGGAATATAGGTTTCAAATTTTATTACACTCACTCCCAGGGAATTTATATTTTAATTACCAAAATTATGAAAATTTGACCATTGAGTCAGAATTTCTGGTGCTTGAGATGCCCTATTAATCATTTAGTTTTATAGATGTACTATTAAACCTTTAAGATTTTCTTTTCTCGTGTGAATTCTGTTTCAAAAGAAATTAGATATTAAGCATGTTGGACACACTAATAACTTAGAATCACCAAATAAATTCTGTGCAGCCCCCTTCCCCCTCCCCCCAAGCCTTATCTTTCCTTAAGTATATATTTTATGATTTTTTTTTAATCCACATGCTATAACTTTTTAATAAAGCGTGGTCTAGTGTATCAGGGTCATATTCTCCTCATATTTTCATATGATTGTACAAATATTAGACTTTAAACTCTGCTGTTTAGATGTCATTCCCTAAATCAGATATTTTTATCCATCTAACATGACAAAATTCATAAGAATGGATTAGTTAATGCCACCCCTTTGTCATTTGACATGTGTATTTTAATTTCTTTAAGGTTGTAAAAATGAAGTCAACATTGGAGAGATTCCAGATGGCCAAGTTAATTCCCCTCAAAGAACGACTTCAGGAGTACCACTACACAGTTAATGTAAGTCATTGTACTATCATTGTAAGTCATTGTACTATCAGTGTAAGTCATTGTACTATCACCACTACACAGTTAATGTGAGTATTGTACTATCAGTTTTAGTCCTGGTAATCTCAGTGTACACTTGTATGTCATTTTGATATCAAACTTAGTCAATGTTAAAACTGTGCAACTCATTTCAGTATCAGTGTACAAATGTAAGCCATTTCAAGTCTGTTTAAGTCATTGTAATATCAGTGTAAGTCATTGTTATATCAGTGTAAGTCATTGTAATATCAGTGTAAGTCATTGTAACACATTCACGTTGTTTTGAGAACTTTAAGCTCTATTTATCCACAAAATATTCATCTTGTAATGAAAAGAATGGTGTACATTGAGACTGTACCATACTTCTTTATGAAATGTCTAATAATCATTTAGCATTGGAAACAAAATCAAATATTTTCAGGGTACTAATTTCCAAATAAGAACCCAATTAATTTTCTTTTACAGCTGACAAGTCACATGGAGGAACTGCTGTCAGCAGCAAACAGGAAGTTTGACATGTGGCAGTCCAGGAAGTCCACTGTCAAAAGGTGAAGGTCACATCAGGCTCAATCTTCTTTGTTATAAGATGGGAGCATGTTATACTATGGGAGCATAATGTTAACTACAGAGGACAATCAGACCTGATTTCTGTGATTCTGCCGTGATCCTTGATGCTATGGATGAAGAAACTGTTAAAATTAAGTGTTTCATTGTGTTCTTCCTTATTTAATGCAATAAACTTAATAAATATCTACATGTGTGATATGATTTATGATTTAGAATTTAATGGAGAGACTATCAGAGTGTTGGAAGAACACAATCAGTACGAGTAAAATTTGAATGTTGATTATGACATCATTTATTACCTCAACATGTAAACATGCAGGGCTCTCTAAACGCTAATAACATCGCTAGCTGTGTATTTATGTCATTTTGCTTTGTTGAGTCAAAATAAGGAACAACAGAAACATCTACTAGTATCTAATAAAAATAGCAGTTTATTTCATAATAAATGATCGGTTTATTTTGTGAGACTTCTTTTGTTTGGAGATCAGTATGCACCTATATATACATGCAGAATTCCACTATGCTTGAATCCTACACAAATGAAAGTTAAATACTATCATTGCAAGCAATGGACCTTAATCAAACAATCGAACGAATTTACACTGGATGATGTACATAATCTCTCTATCCGCGTCCACGTTGTGACCGTGCTTCCAACATGGCAGTCGTGTACCGCTCCTCGCAGACGACAAGGGCTTTGAAGAGAGTGATCAGTTTATTGTTCCGTAAAGACTTGGCCATGAGTTTCCACAAGTCGTACATGTCTCCCGACAGACAGGGCGAGGAGCGGGCGGCAATCGTCTTCTGCAGACATTCGTCTGAACAGGTCCCTGTGTTGGTGCAGCCTGTCATGGCATACAGAGGATCGTTTTGTAGGGCCAGCATGAACCCACGGTACGTACACCCAAATACGGAGTCGCCGATCTCCAGCGCACACAGAGGGATGTTCTTGAAGCTTTCACAGTGGTGGTCGTCCCAGTTCTCCCTTGGGTAGAAGATGAGGATGGTTTTACAAAGTTCCTGTTTGGGCCCCATTCCCCACTTGACGTCATCTCGTACGCCCACAGTGTTATACTCACATGTCAGCTTTAACATATCGCCCGGCAAGACTGGCACGGGTGTAGTGTACCTGTTGTGTATAGAGAGCTAAAAGATACAGCATCTCTCTAATGAAATACACAAATTTCTCATTTGGGATAAATGAGTATGAATTCCTTAATAAAGGCGTGGAATTCAATAATACTTTTTTATCCTTGCAAAGTCACTGATATGGTACCAATTTCAATTCAGAGTTCGATTTATTTTGCAATTTTCAATGTTATCATGTTAGCAATTAAAGCATGATACTAGTATATATTTAAATTCGTTTAAATCTATAATGTATAATTCAATGCAACTCTGTATTGAATAACATACTGTTACTGACCAGAACACTTTTGGGTTATACACGTCATATTTGGTATCCTCTGTTATGGAGTTATAGATTCTGTCGTTTCTTTCCACGTCCACCCTTTGTTTAACCCCTGAAGTAATAAAATACTGATTCTGGAATCAACCTATACTGAAATGTACTTGGAACTATGAATGCGACCTATCTAGCTATCTACCATAGTGCCCCATTATGTTGACTCCCGCGAAAACTGTCAGTGGTGACCTCATCTGAACCTGTGTGCACGAGCTGGGACAAGCAGACGACACCGAATAGCTAGGGAGATTCCCGGGAACGCTGAAGTGTGTCTCCTCTAGAATAGCCACGCCTGCGTTATACTTCTTCAGGTGTGGCGTCAGGTACAGAGACATTCCGGCGTTCGTCAAACCGGACTCTTTCTTTGGGTTCAGGAACGTCCACTGGAAAATTAAATTAATTTTGTTATTTTTCTATTTTTTCTTAAAAGAAACCGCACTGAATTTCATAGATGTCCTCTCAAATGCCCAACCACTATAAGTCAGGAAGTACTATGCTTTGTATACCTTCATAAGGACTTGTTTGTATCCCGTTTTGCCTATAAGAAGACCTACGTCCCTGGGGAAACAGTTGCCCTGGTCCATTTCACCTTGGTCCATGATCGCTATCAGGTCCTGGCATGGTTTAGCAACAGAAGAGGAACATTCGAACACAGACTTCCATGTTATAGCGCCAGAGTTTGGGTCTACAAACAATTGTGGAGTTAGAGTGTCGCAAAATTCATATGTGTAAAGAATTCCCAAATCAAAAGTAATAGATCTAACCACTTACTGCAACCGTAAACCGCCACTTGCCCTAAAAGTTTATGTTGATAGTTGATTGGTTTAGACGCTATCACGTGATAGTCACTTTGCACGGGCAAATCGAAAATTCGGCATGCAAAGGTTGATTCTTTCAGAGGTATGGAATAATTAACAAGGAACATGTCATACTTCTGCACACCTGTATTAAATATTGAAAAAAGTAAACATTTTGCAATCAGTTTGTTCATTTTAAGGAATGGAAATTTAGAAAATATTGAAGTGATGTGATGTAACCTGGTTCATCTATTTGTTCACAGTCTGTGGACACTTTGTCAGCACTGCAGTCCAGTGAGGCGTTCATTGCCTGACATGTAGGGCTATCCCAGGGCTCACAGACTCCTGTGTGAGCAAAGAGACAAAAACATAGATATCTTAGCGAGCTCTGAACATTGGTGGCTAAATCATTGTTATTGTGACAAACACTCGGACTAACGACTACTCGAATATTTCCAGGAAAGCAAAGCAAATGCGAATTGCTGTCATGTGTCAACACTAGTACTATATTTACTTTTATTTTAATATAATTGTCAAACGTTCTTTGTACAGGCTTGCGTGTTTTCTTTTGCGTGTCGTGGTTATTTGTATTCACACCTGTGCCAGGAATACGTAATCTAACATATACATGTACATATAGCCTGTACAAAACTTTTTGAAGACTTTATTGTGTTGTGATGACTTTAGAAAAAAAAATTACAAATTCACTATGAGGGCCTTTGTGTACTCCTCTCTGGTTTATACGTAATCAAACGGTTCTTTTAAATATTCATAAAATGATGGGTTACGGTCATTTTTGGTGTCATTTTTAACATGTACCTGTAGCATTACCTGTGTTATTTAACTTACTGATTACTTTAAGTTTATGCAACATAGATTTTGTACAAGTTTGCTTTGTTTACATTTGTATATCCTAATGATCGATGTCATGATGAATAATGAAAATCACGATTACAATGCAAAATCACGTCGTTACACTGGTCCCCGAGGTTACGTATTTTTCTTATAATAAAAATATAAACATACATCCTACCTATGTATTATTAGATAGGGGACACATATTTTTTCTTATTATGAGAAAAAATACATAACGTCAGGTGCTTGTGTGTCCTGATTGCACTGAATATTAATGTCATGATTACACTGAAAAATCATGGCGTAATTATACTGAGTATCAATGTTATGATTACATTAAAAAATCATGTCGTAATTACACCGAATTTAATGTTATGATTACATTAAACAAATCACGTCGTGATTATAATGAATATTACTGTCATTATTACATTGCATAGTTATGTTATGTTTACATTGAATATACAGGTCAAATAACAATGATGTTATCACTACAGTGGTAACTGTTTAATTATTGTTTTAGTCAATTGTTGGGGATCAATTTTCCTAGATATTCAAAACATTGCATGAATAATGTAAACGTGGTTTCTTTGCTATAGATTAGCATCATGTAACGTTTCTCGGTATTCAATCTTGACAAATTACCTCTCAATGTTTACCGACCCCTACGTCATGCTTAAATTTCTTTATGGTAAACCTTTATTTGAATCATTATGTACGCATCGTCATCATTGCAGTTTTCAACACTTTCTTGATATGATGTTGAATCATGTATATATACAAGCCATGCGCAATCTAAAGGGGGGAGGGGGAAAGGGGATCCCTCCCCCTGGAAATTTCAAAATTTTTAAATTCACATAGTAAAATTACTGAAAATATGCTTCTGATCCCCCTAAAAAATACAATTATCCCTTGCCCTCCCCCTCCCATCCTGGAAAAAAATATGGATCCACGCATGCAAGCAAAAGCGCCCAATGGTCTTTGTATAATGTACAACATTGGTTGCCGCCGTTACACTGAAAAACCCGCAGCATGTTACCCGATACCAGCGGGCAACACAAATCTCCTTCTTCCTTTCTTACATTTTACAGTCTTGTACTAATTTAGTATACCTGGATGGGAGAATGCCGGGAGGGTGAGGTTTCTGTTAGAAGTGGACCATTCACAGTTAGGGTCCCCTAATTCCAGTCCATTGTATTTCCCGTCCCCATCTGAGTCCAGGCGGCAGATATCGCTCCATATCTAGTGGAGAAATCCAATAGCTGTTACATTTAGTACAAATATCCAAATGTGTGTTGGAAATATTGGTAAGAATTTACGCTAGTAGTAAGTGGTGAGAAATATTAAGTAGGTGTGCTCGATTTTACCTTTTTTATCATTCCTACACCCGACTTATAAAATCGTTATGCAAGTATTGAGTGGACTTACCCCCTATAGCTACCCCCCCCCCCCCCAACAAAAAAATGGTTCCAGAGAAATGTCTTTCACAAAAGAATAATATCACTAAATTAAAATTTCCCGCATGGCTAGACATCCCTACACTGAAGTTTATTTTCAGGGTGGGGGTGGGAGTGGAGGGGGGCGAGCCTACTCCACACAACAAAGCACAGGTGGTGTAAATGAAATTTCATATTAAAATTTAAAAACGTGAGTAAATGGATAACGATATTATCTCGATGAACAATTTACAATGTATTTAAGAGACCTGTGTCTATAATTGAAAAATTCATGCAGACATGGTTTAATATAAATGTCTCCATACAAGATTCAAACGAGGTCTATGGCTTTATATTTACCTATGCATGAACTGTCAACGTACGGAATGTACATGTAATAAAACATCCATGCTGGAAAATGAGTAATTACGTGCACTGATTACCATTGACAATGACTTTATTGTAACAGGATGAGCTGGTCACTGTCCACAAAACACTAGCGAGGACAGTGTAACCTAGGACTACCTGACCACTCACAAGCTTCGCACTTCATGCCCTCGCTCAGGGAAAATATCTCAATCATACATGTAGTTATTAAGATATATTTCACCTACCTTATTAGCCTTAATAAAATCATGCCCGAACTGGTTTCTTGGTCCAGACCCGTAAGGTCCTAAGTGACCGACCCCGTTCCATATGAGGGAGGGGTTACAGGGGTTGGGCACTTTGTCTCCGTTAGGGATAAGGTTGTTATACGTAGGCCATCCTCGATTGACGGGTATCAAGAGAAAACCTATTAGACACAGCACGTACATTCTCGGCTCTTGTGTCAGAATTCGTCCTATAGCTATCACTTACTTCTTTTTCTGATGTTAATTCATGCAAAAGGACTAATCACTCAAAGTAATTAATTGGACTTCGCATGATGTACTTGTGAAAGTTGTGAAACGACAAATAAAATGATAAATATAGCAGAGAAGCCGTTTTTACGTTGATCGAAAGAAAAAGGGTTTCAGTAACTAAAACAATTTCGATGCCACTTGCCCCTTCTTAACTCTAATGCATTGTCGAGAATTGTTCTTTCCATCATATACATTAATTCAGTGTATGTGTAATAAGAATGCTATAATTGTTAGCTGAACGATAAAGATGGTAATTTCTAGGATTAATAAACAATTTAGGAGTTGTCATGAACTTATTATGCAACTATATACTAAGACACAAACTGCCATTATTATAAATCATATTAAAATGCTAGATTCAGAACCGATCCATGTCGTAATTTATTCATTTGATTCAGTTCACGAGAGACTTTGAAACACCTAACTCTGGTGGTGACTTCAACATATACATAACAGTATACAGTTTTCACAATATATTCATGTACAAAATCAAATATGACAGGTTTTTTTTTTTTTTAAATAAGAAATATTATCTCCAAAACGTATTACGTCTAGAGTTATTGGTTTTGTATGCCCAATAGTTGCAAATTAGGAAATACGATTTCCATGTCAATTATAAACTTTTTAGTACAGGTTTTAAAATATATAAGATATAATTTTAGCTTTTGAAACAGTAGATATGGTTTGAGAAACTTTTTCTAGCTTTTTTGATAACTCAAAAGTATAAGAAAAGCCTGGTATACTATTTCATCTAGCTCTCTTTAATGACACACACAAAAGGGGAAGCGTGAATGAAACCGCTTCACGGTTGACCGTTAACCAGTGCATAAATATTTATATAAATGATGAAATGTCACTAACAAGATAGAGATATACAAGTATGTGGGTTCACACATTGAAAGAGATATACACTTTTTTATGCATCATATAATTTAGAATGCACACAAAAATTCACAAAATCTTTAACATATACAATGTAGCCACATAGTTATTTACATCAGACTATAGCTTAAAAATAATTGAGGTTTGCAAGTGCATGCGTTAAAGTTAACAAACGTCACTTAAAAGAGGACAGTACTAGTACTGATAAACATAAATTCAATAAACAAAGTTCCTTTGCTCTATCTCAAATGTAAGATTATTGCAAAAACCAGAGACATAAATGACATGTTATTTATGTCTCTGCAAAAACTCAGCACAATCCCCTTGTACAATCATGTGTGGAGTTGACGTGCAGACATCTGTAATCTATACATTTTGTGCCTGTCATCAATGATATTACATTTCCCGGCGAATTTGTTCACACGATGCCTAAAATATCATCCCATAATTTTTTCAAGAAATTTAACCCAAAAAGGTACGTTGCCTTCTTTCTTTTCTCCTCGTAAACGTATTTTGTCAAGCGAACCTTTGAATAATGGGCTTCGAACACAAGTTCCATCATTATCCATACGATATCCTCGCCTGCAGCTACAATCATAAGAACCGATTGTATTCCTACAGATTTTGTCTTCAGCACACTGCGCCACCTGGTCGTAACATTCGTCCTGGTCTACACACAGAGAGAACCGGGAACTCCACACGGATCCCGGCTTCTCTGCGGCACAGTCACACGAGTAGTTGAATCTATTGCGGGTGAGGTCCTCAAAATCCACGTTTTGCCCCTCGCTCCACGTACACGCCTTGTTTTTGAGTGATGAACATGGGTTCAGTGGGTCACTTGGAGCGGAGATTTCGTCATTCACGTTTCCGTTTGAACTTTTGCCGTAACATGGATCTGGACAGAACCACAGATAGGCACAGGTCCACAAAGAGACCCAGTCCGACTTGTTACCGCCGAACTGTGATCTGAAGTCTACCACGGTTCTATTAGCTGCCTCCACCGTCATTGACAAAGAATCAAGACATCCATTAGCTTTGTCGTCTACAAATCGTAAGAGTGGACTTTTCAGCTCTGTAAACCAACACATGTAATACGCAGCGGTGGCGCGATAGCGAAATATATCAAGTTCGGATTCGAATGGCCAGTATTTGTGTCGATTGGCAAGCTTCTTATTTCCCTGAATTTTACTCACAGACTTTGAGTCACGAGCTTTCTTGAAAATTTCGTTGATACATGCCAGTTCACTCTCCTCACACGCAAGGGTCACACTTGGCTCCATCTGTACGATTCGTGGATTGGGGAAATGTTTATGGAGCCCTCCTTTTCTTCGGATTTTACCCCTGATTTGTCGTGGATCCACTGCAAAATATTTGTGAGCCGCCAGAAATGGTCCAACTATTTTTAGCTTTAGTCTTACTGGGCTCATAAGGATATCTTTAACTTTGGGATCGTCTCTTGAAACAGGATGAACCCAGCTAAATTTTGCCTTTTTGGTAGATCCAAGTCCATTATTCTGAATGCTGTTGTTCGTATCCGTTGTCTGGTTTACAGCGAATTTCCACAATGAAATTGAGAAAACCAGGCACCATATAAAAGAGCAGCTTATCGTTCCCATACTGTTTTATGACGTCATGAATATGACGTAAATCTTACAGCGTTTAAAGTGTGATATTTAGTTGATATAAGTTCTGTCACAAAATACATAACGAATGCGTACAATTCTGGCAGTGATATTATAATTTTTGCTAATGGTTGTTTATTTCTAGAAAAATTTACGATGAAAAAAGGGAGAAAACTCCAATAATAAAATTGCAGCATGTTGTGTCAGCCTTAGGTACAAGTTACATGTTGCCTTAACATATTTGGCTTGAATCAAATCAAGGAGTGAACGTTGCAACGAACAATGTTGTGCCAACGTAAGTATATTAAAATTAGTCGAAAATGCTGGACTGTGAAATACATGTGACGTTATTAACATTACATGCAGGTATAAATATTTATAAATTCGAATTTCCTCGCAATACCTAGCGATGCTGTATGTAGAAGAAATCCGGCCTGATTTTCCGTAAGTGGTGTAGCAATAAGCTTTTTCCTAAATAAAAATAGAGAAAGTCTGTTCTTTTTAATGGTATTTTGCTATAAAGGTAGGCTTCAAGAACACATTTTTTCCATAAAAGACCTGAACAGTCGAACATTACATACATGTAGCTATATCAGTTTTCAAGGGGCCACAATGGCACCGACGATGCCAGACTATAACGTATCTATAAATAGATTTCTATTTGATTAGCGACTACCCACCTCCTATTTCCTCCAAATTTCTTATCCAATTATTAATTGAAAACTTGTTTAATTTGACAGTTAATTTAATTGTTTCATTACAAGTTATCGGTTAACACCAAGTTGAATGAATGAATGTATCATAGATAAACATGACGAGAATGCGAATTCAATATAATTATATTGCAGTGGGACAAACCTCGTTTGATTATATGTTTATGGTTTATCAATTAAAGCGTCTACAAACTGTTATACAATTTTATCATTATAATGAAATCTGCATATGTGGAGTGAAATAAAGCATATATCATGTATAGTGAAACTTGCTTCAATTCAATTTTAAGTTTTATGTTGTCATAACTGTAATTTCATCGTAAACGGTCTTAGCTACAGTACGTATTTTTAAAAACAAGTTCACGCAGTATGTACATGTTTACATCAACATGCCATGTAAACTATTAGGCATTTGCCGTTGAGTCCGATAAAATAGTCTGCAATTTCTCAATTGGTGTATTGGTAGTAGACAGTTTTGACATTTAACCAGAAGTTTGTTTGTTTATTCTATTTTGTGTGTTTTTGCCTGTTGTAGTAAGCTTCTTACGTTTGTCCACAATCCCTTGCTCAAATATATACTCCGTTATACAATGAAAGTGTTTAACTTAATGGGAGATGATTGGCTAATCATTGCAATCATAGATGATGACCCTAAAATAAAAAATGAAATAAATGTATCACATGTAGAATCCGGGCGTCCCCGGATTTCTCTGACCCCGGCAGGGACTGGTGCGGGTTGTAAGACTGTGTATCAGATCCTCGCGATATCACTTGACGGCCCCCAACAGCCACTAGTGTATGTTCGATCTCTTGTCAACAGCTGTTTAACAGCCGACTGTATCTGCCTCTCTGTGTATAGTTAATCATCTGTGTGTGACGACAGCAGTCGTTGTCTCAGAGGATTAGAACCGGACGCACCCTTCCCAGTCATCCCGAGGGTAAGACTCAGGGGGTAATTTTTGTATAGGGGCAGAGGGCGCTATAGCTTAGGTAATGCTGACGATGAACGGGCTCTCATAAGATTATATCCCTACCGAATTTGTCAAAGTTTATTCAAACTGTAAGTAAGACTAGATCAAAGAGATTTTTTAAAACATGTGAAGTATATGTACAAGATTCACATTTTTTTTTATCAACTTTAGATCTATTTGATATATATGATAACAAATATGTTTAGATTTGGAGAGGGTATTTTGCGTTCTGAATTGAAACCTGTGGTTCACGTTCAATAAAATGTGTTCAAGCTAGATCAATATCAGATGTGCAATACTTCAAATCTGGAAAAAAAGTTGTTGTTCTTATCCATTAAATCAAGTGTATGTAATTTCCTACCTAATCATAAGATTTCATGATTAAAGCAGGTTAGAATAATGATGAAATACATCGTTATGATTGGTTGGATATCACGTGAAGTCATGACAGAACCTTAACAAAGTCATTCCAACCTAACACGTAAACATGATATTATTTTGAGCGATTTTAACATCCCACTTTAGGTAATAAAAAAATACAAGTGCATAATGTTAAGTTGCTGACGTAGGGGCTTCTACTTTAAAATCGATTGGTTATTTCTAATATTCCACATGTTTGAATACTCCGTGTAACGGTTTTAGAGATAAAGGCATGAGAAAGATGCATACTTTATTTCAGTCCTTTTAGTCGAGGTGGAACAAAAATACCAGAGTAAATCTCAACATTTAAAGGCGATTTCTTTCTTTCTTTTTTTGTATTTTAAAAGTATGTTCATTACACATTTTAAAGTCAAAAACAGTACAAGGTCCGCTAAGAAATCGGATTGAAGTTAATTCAGTTGATTTGAAAATGAATATTGAACTAAATATTTAGATACAATGCATTGTACGTAGGTCCTTGACTCCTCTCCAGGTGAATATACATATCGAACGGAAGAACGCAGCTAGTCAACTTTCTGATGGAGTATAAAAAGCAGTGTGAATAAAATCTGAAAATGACAACCCTCCCCCCTCCCCTCCCCCCCCCCCCCCCCACTCCCAATCTTTTCAACATATACTTGATAAAAGAAGAATAAGTCTTTTTCGACGGATGTTGATTATATGACTTTTTTTTACTTAATGTATTTTGCGCAATAACCAAATAATCATAATTTTATTTTTATTTCTTTATTTGCTGTTTGTATAATCATGTAACACACAAAAATAACTTAACTTAAACCAGACGATAGACTCCGTTATATAGATACAAATGTACATGTACATGGTCGACAAGTAGCTTTTTAAAACCCACACATCGTTGGGTTTTTTTTCCAGTACAGTTGTAATAATAAAAGATTACGTGTATGTTAGTGTCTTTGAACTAATTCAAAATCCTATCAACGACTTTCATCTATTCACCTGTTCACTTTAAAAGTTACTGAATCAGCTAAGTCGTGATGGTTTTAAGATCAATATTTGATTTAGCCATCTAGGAGCAGTGTATTTTTGTGTGTTATGTAGTTTGATGACAGTTCACGATCCCACCAACTGATAAAACACGCTGGAATACAAAAATATAATGCACTGTTCGGACCATCGACCCAGAGTGCAGAGATGTTGACGTCACAGGAAACCGAGTCTCCGGACAATAATTCGACAGCAGACGACAGCAGCCGGGACAGCCCGGAGAAGAGAGGACAAGGACGGACGAGTGATGGTGACCCCCTAAAGGACAACCAGGTCAAGGGTGAAGTGTCCGACATGCCAGACGCCGGTTCTAGCGGTTGCTGTTCTTGTCCGTACATCCCAAGGAGGTACATCGTGACATTCCTGTCGACGCTTGGAATGATGGTTGTGTATTGTATGAGAACAAACGTTGGAGTGACTATGATAACCATTCTGGACGAAGAAGCCCATATGAAAGTTGGGACACCAGAAGCCAAATGGAATGTAAGTCTTTGACCTACTTTGAAAAATGTCTAAATGCAAGTTCAGGGCACTCGACTCTAAAGATGTTTGTTTGTCCCACTATAGTTCGGTCTGTAGAAATATTTTTTCAGAAAAACTCAATCTGAAACCTAATTTGAAACTTTAACAAAATTGTTAATGAATCTGCAGGCAACTGCAAATGAAAAAGGTATAGCACTGATTATTAATAAAAAAAAATATCTCAGTCTGATACTTTTCTTTAATATGTCTGTCGGAAGTGGGCTAACATTCAAGTTTTAAATGTAATCACAGAGAATGACGTTTGAAACGTTTTATGATAATTTTTCACTAAAGTATTAACAACTTTTCAGGTTGAATTAACTTGAGTTTTTGTTAAAGCTTCCGACAGTGGAATGGGACACCAAAATGGCTGAACTCCTGCACAGTTTATTTTACATCGGTTTCTTCCTGTCCCAGCTTCCGGCAGGTTATCTCACCTCTAGGTGGGCCTGCAATAAGTAAGTTCAGATGTAACATTGTACCATAAACCCGCTATCATCTGACTAAGGCATTAAGTACGATTTGATCAAAAGCATATAGTTTTCATTTGGGGTTTTTTTCCAGAGCATTTGGAGCGTGTATCCTCTTCTCCGCTAGTCTGAACGTTCTTCTGCCGGTCAGCATTGAACACCTGGGCTACACAACCAGCTGTGTCATCAGATTTCTTCAGGGGGCGGGGGAGGTAACGAACGAGAGAGAGAGAGAGAGAGAGAGAGAGAGAGAGAGAGAGAGAGAGAGAGAGAGAGAGAGAGAGAGAGAGTGAGTGAGCGCAATAGCAATGATTATCATGAATTTGTCACGAAAATAATTATAACAAAAAAGTTTAAGTAAGATAATTACAGGCACGTAGCATTGGGGGTTGAGGGGGGAGGGGTAGGGGGGATCCCCCACTTTTCCATGCAACAATTTTTTTCTTGAATTTAATCCCATAATCCTACGGATTAGTATTTTGAATATTGGCGAAACTTTTTATTTTTGTTTTTATGGGGGATTTGGTTTTTGTTTGTTTTTTATTTTTGCTTGTCAGGATTTCGAATAAGTCCGGTCCCTTACTTTCAAATACGTTGTTACGTGCCTGAATTAAAGTGCACTTGTGTTGGAAGTCCTAAATTTGTTCGAAGCCTTGAATATATTTCTCTCAGATCGATTTTATCATTCAATAACTACGTTTGCTCTGTATAAAATCCTCGTGCACTTTTGATGACTCATGATTGCGGTTTTTTATTTACCATTACCAGCCATCTGTTGCACCTGCCATGGTTTCCACATGGAGAAGCTGTAGAAAATATTGTTAAAACTAAAATTTCAAAAATATATTTAAGATGTCCAAATGATATTCTGTCATTTGACATGTTTTAGGGTTTCCTGTACCCCGCATCTTACGGTGTTTTACGTCATTGGACAACAACCAATGAACGTGGGCGTCTTGTAGCAGCCGTTCTTACAGGTATTTTGATTAGATAAGGTTTATTTTCAGCATATTGAGGCTTGAGCACCTGCTGTTCACACGTTTTGTGCTTACGCCAGCGAGCTTCCTTCGATAATCTAAATTGAGAATTTTTCACCCTTTCTATGCATGACATTACCATCCGATTCCAAAAATAGTTATTCCCCCGATTTCGATATTTTAAATAAAAAAAATGTCATATTAATACCCATTCATTTAATTTTTCTCTACATAAATGCTTCTGTATTAAATTTTATACTTAAAAAAATGTTTTTGAAAAAATGAATTTGGTCTAAATATCAATTTCTTTCTCCGAAGTTTAAGGGGTATTGTTTGGTTGATCTTTTTGTCTTTCTTTAACGCTTTCGCGAATCTTGTTGATTTCAGGGACCTATGCAGGCGCCATTGTTGGTTTCCCTATGAGTGGGTTGATAACGCACTACATCTCCTGGGAGTATGTCTACTATGTCTCCAGTAAGAATCTCTTCCCACATACAAAGCTTACTTTGATGTTTTTAAGTAACTATTTTGGAATGTAAATGTATAGGGAGATATCGATACAATCATGGTGTCATTTTAGAAAATTTTCCCCCTATTTCACAACATTTACCTCGTGTGTATTAATAAATGAGTAGTTTTGGGTATGTCAGATGATATAATGTATCCTGTAACCGTATTTATGTTAAACACTCGTAAAATAAGATGATGATAATACATTTTTCTTTATCAATTTGTTTTTGAAATTATGAAATATTGATATGGTCTCTAAGTCAATTGAAATACACGTTATGTATTGATCCATTTTTTTTCTAGGTGGACTTTGCATTATGTGGTATTTCGCGTGGCTGTGTTTTGTTTTTGAGAAGCCCTCTCACGACCCCTCTATCAGCCAATCAGAATACGAGTATATTATTAAAAATCAAGGGAAACACAATATAGAATATGAGGTGATTATCAATTTAAATAATAATATTTAAAAAGTCTAAATTTTTGTCTTTGTCCATATTATAATTAATATACTATATTATTTGTACTGCTTTCTGTTTTATTCACAGAATCTCAAGGTCCCATACCGATATATTTTGACGTCATTACCGGTGATCTCATTATGTTTGTGTCATTTCTCCAGAAATTGGGTCATCATATTACTTCTGACCAATGAACCATACTACCTGAGCATGTTTGGCTTCAGTGTTGCCGAGGTGCGTTATCTGAATGTATAATTCGTTCTTTTGTTAAATAGTTGATTCATTTCAAACAAACAATAAAAAAATACATGTATCAGTGATAGGCAATGAGAACATGTAAAAAATACTAGTTTTACATGTATATAATAATTTAATTATTTACATAAATATAGTAATATACGCATATAGAGTGAATACAAAAGGGATACACATGTCAAGCACATAATAAGGAAGAACCAATGAGATCCTGCAGTATTTTGAGTGTATATGACTGAAGTTCGCAATTCGTAAGTGTTATTTAGAAATAAAATGTCAGATTGATACTGAATTATTACATCGGATCAGAATGGGATCTACTCGTCCATTCCCCACGTGTTGTTGGTACTGTGTACATTCACCAGTGGGTACATCGCGGACTTCCTCCATCTGAATCCAAAGTACTCCACCACATTTATACGGAAGCTCCTGACTGGAATCGGTAGGATCTCATCGTCTAAACCCTCGAATATTTATACCGTTCAAAGGAAAAGATCAATACATTGGTTTTAATAAGTTATTGTGAATTTAAGATTAATGTTTTGGAATTAACGATGAATAAAATAATGGAAATACCTTTTATACAGCTCCACAAAAAATGCTATTCAATGAATTTATATCATAATCCTTTGCAAAATCTTTTATTCCCTTTAAAAAAATATATAAATATCGATTTTAGTTGGTTTTTCTTTCATTTTCATGGTTTAATTATATTTGTGCCCAGGGTTTATATCACAATCAGCGTGTTTCCTCCTGCTGACCTTCCTAAAGACGGGGACCCCCGTTCTAGTGGTACTCTCATTGGCCATGGGATTCTTTGGACTCTCCGTGTCTGGTAAGTATTATATAACATCTACTAATGGTCACTGGTCCTAAAGACGGGGACCCCCGTACTAGCGGTACTCTCACTGGCCATGGGATTCTTCGGACTCTCCGTCTCTGGTAAGTATTATACAACATCTACTAATGGTCACTGATCCTAAAGACGGGGACCCCCGTACTAGTGGTACTCAAGTAAATATAAAACGTCTACTAATGATAACTAATTTTGATCTCTTGTAGCTGAAGCACTATTTATATTTGACTTTTATAAAATCATTAAATACAACAAACGCTTGATGGAAATTTACTCATTAGAGGGACTTTTACAATCATTCTTCAAGTCATGTTTATTTTGTAATCTTTTTTCTAGTGGTCCTGTGTCTGGTGGTCAAACACGGATCCAAAATGTAAAATTCTTTTAAAACACTTGTCACTTAACTATTTGCCAATTGAATAAAAAAATATTCCATCCCAGTTGTACGTACCTTATTCCGAAAACGATACAAGGAGTTTAATTTGATGCATTTATCAGTTTGGTCACCCGGGAACGAGGTAGGGAAGTAGTTAAAAGTGGGTATATTTATTTATAAATATAAAAAAAACCCAACATATTCCAGGTTTTATTGCTATTTTTATGATTTTTAAAATTAGGTTTTGAAAGTATTTGATACTGATATCTGATCTGATAACTTACTTCTTTATTTGTTTTTTCCCCCTCCCCAAAACATACAAAGGAACCCTAATACATTTCTTTCAGTAGCTTCCTATAGCATCAAGAGATTGCAATCCTGTGCTGTATTACATCATTGGTATATTTAACCCTGCCCCTTAATATTTGTAGGATGGCAGGTGAACTACTATGACCTGTCTAGTCGTTATGCCAACATCCTGGTCAGTATCTCGTCATGCTTCGCTGCCCTGGCTGGTGTGATTACCCCCATTGTCGCTGGCGAGTTCCTATCCCCAAACGTGAGATTGATTTAAACACATTTATATTGTACTTATATACTATTGGGATTGGAAACAAGTTCTGTAACTTAGACCACCCTCTCCCTCTCCCGTGATAATCGATTATCGGAATGCTACTCACAAACTTTTTTTTGTTTTTATTTATAATCTTGTATTTCAGAATATAATGGGTTGGAATGGGACTTTCTACATTACTAGTGCCATAGTGCTGTTTTCCGCCTTGGTTTTTATATTCTTTGGCTCAGGTAATGTTTTTTCACAGACTTTGCATATTTTTATGTTCTTCTCATAATATGGGTGATTAAATTGTTGCATTGTTTTTATTTTGTCTTGTTTTGAGGTGTGGTTATCCACCAACTCCATTGGTAAATTGTAAAATATTTGCTTTTCTTTTATCTTTATCTACAGGAGAAGAGCAACCATGGGCAAATCCGCCAGATAATATTGTACTAATACAAAAAGTTGACCCTTTTGCTAGAAAGCCCTACACAGTTGAAAAAAACCAGAAAGAACAAAATAACTCTAAAAAGGATAATGTTTTCTTGGACCCCACACCCGAACAGATTAACAAAGTAGTCCACAGAATGTCAACAGCTGCAAATAAAGATTAATTGTTTTGTAATAAATGTGTACTTTGCTATTATCTTTGCCAATTTGTCATCATATTGTACTTGTTTACACATCGCAATTAGCAACAAAAAAAATCCCATGACATTTGGTCCTGATCACTTCAATGTTATTGGTATTATGACGTTGATGTTTTATGACGTAGCGTTATCATAATAGAAAAGTTTATTTTCTATTTATGACGTCATCATTTTCGTTCGCGACAGTTGTTGTTTTCATTATGACATAGCCTTAATCATGTCTTTGTCCGAAATCCCGAGGGAGAGGGAAACCGATGGAATTGATCTGGACAGCGATGGATACCGGGCTTCGAGAATTTCTACAAGATTGTATGACCCACGCTTAAAAGCCAACAAACCCAAAAGGAAAAGAATCTACATAGCTGATAAAGATGAGAAAAACCAACTACCAACAGAAGAGAAAGAGCAGTCAAATATAGATGATAATATCACTGTTGGTCAGAACAGTTTGCAAGCAGAAAATAACTCAACGTCATCGGAAAATGTTACAGATTTTAATGCAATAAAGCAATGCGGAAGTACAAAAGAAGCGCATGCGAATATCAAATGTATTGGAAGTCAAAAGAATATAACGGAGAAATCTGTAAAAGAAGACACAAAGCAGGAACAAAATGAAAACATCTCTCCTGTTATTGTGATTCCGTCAAAAGTATGCGAATGTATGACACAGCAAGCCGATGATCCAATAACTGAGGATGACGAGAAGGCGGTACCTAAAGTTAGTAAACAGCGGGTCAGGAAGAAGGCAAAAGATTCACTGAACATGAGGGTCAAAATGAGAAAAATGTCGATTCAAGAACTGGCCATCATGAAGCACGCCAGAGAGACGGTAGACGCTGGAATATTTCGTTTCCATGTATGCAATAATCAAGAAGGAAGGCTAATGGGAACACTGAAAAAGAAAAAGAAATGTAAGATTCACAAGATTCCTCTAAGTGATGAGGATGTCCCTGAAGAGTGGTTCGAAAGAAAGGTCTGGAACACCCTCTGTCATTATCCGCACCTCGGCTCCCACGCTAGGGAGGAGTACTACCGCCGCATCATCAAATGGAGGAGGGGCTACTCGGCCGACGTCGGAAGGGGAGAATGCGTTCTGTGCGACATACAGCAGCTGGTTTCCAAGCCCCTGTATAAGGATATCGATACCGTGCAATACAGCCATGATTTCTACGATCAGTTTTCCCGCCAGTCTCGGAATAACACCCCTCACTCTTCGCGTGACAGCACTTCGGACTATATGGAAGAATTGTCCATGAAACACAGAACTCCTTCCCCCGCCCCGCCAACTTCATCTCTTGGTTCCATCAATTCATCTCCAATCCACAGAGTGTATTCTAACATTGTGTCGCCGTGTAAGATGAACAGGTTTTCAGCTGACGGTTGGAGGTCTACGTCTCATAAGTCCAGTCCTGATTCTGAGTACACAGAGATTCAAGCCCTCAACCTCCAGGCGCTATATGTCCCTAGGTGTAAGTTCCTGCACCAGCAGTGTTCACCAAGGTTACCACCGGTCCAGTGGGCACCACAGAGAAAGTCCAGCTACATCGACCATGTCCACCGGCAAACTGCATTTAAAGCCTATGCACCGAAGAAGAAGGATATGATCCCTAACAAACAAGCCAAAAGAAGGGCATCCCCTATCCAGAAATTCGGTGTTAAGGAACTCGGTGTGACGTACTTCCTGCCGGACAGCAACCAGAATCTCGCGAAGCGTCACGTGAGCATACCCAAGTCTTACACATACGTTCCGAGGCCTCGCTCCAAACGGGGGTCGATATCCATATGGATTCCTCCCACCGGCAACCACAAAGTTCGTAACATTACTTACATTTCCGTGTAAAAATTCCACGCACTTTAGATCCCGTGCGTTCTATATTTAAATTGTTTAAACGTTCTGTTTAGTCTTCACGTTTTTAAGAAATACATTTAAGAACTTTTTTGCTTTGATTAATTATTTAGAATCCATACGTTGGTTTTTGTTATAGCAAACAATGAAAGATATAGAAGTCTATCATGTGCGTTTGTTCTCCTTATATCTAAATTGCTACACATACAAACAATTCCTCTTGTATGTGATTAATCACCGTAAAGTAATTGTTAGGAATATTAATATAGTGGTACCGATACAAAACAAATTTCTGATTGAAAACAAATTTTCAAATGGCCTTCATATACATTGTATAAAAAAAAATTCATGTCAAATCTGAGAATGAAAAATAAAAACCCACCAAGTGCACACTTCATATGTTTATTTTATATACGGTGACATGTTTGACAAACAATGATAATAGGTTTAATCACTTTGATTTAAACATTTACTCCGTGTGAAACTGTAAACGTATTATATTTGGCTGTGTATTATATTTAGCGTGTTTGGCGGAAAACGGTGTCCGCTAAATCAAGTACATCGCCAAATGTAGAATATAAAAGTAGAGAAATAGGTACATTCAGAAATACGCTAAAACAAATCCACGCCAACTTGTTGAAAAATTATATTCCGCTAGGCAAATATCGTACACGCTAAATATAATACGTTTACAGTATTCAACGATACATTTGTATACCATTTCGTTTTCGTTGCAAAATTAACCGAATACGTACAGTAATCTAAAGGTATATACATTATTTATACTGGAGTTTTATTGTTTTTACCGAAAGAAAAATATTGATAGATAAAAAGAAAATCATACACTCGTAAAAGATGTGCAACTATAGTCATCCCGCAAAACTGCACGCAGCATCGTAGAGAGTGAAGGGACCAGACAGAAAAAGAAGGGACCATTTAACTTGTAATTTTTTTTCTATAATAAATATAAGAAAAAAGTACATTTAGTATTTAATAAGGTGCCCCGCCCGTTGCTACGTGCTTGGTGCATGTTTACTAAAAAGCAAAAAATAAAATTGTACATTAGATCAAATTGATTTAAAAGGTCTTGGATGATGCTAGAATTAGGTATCTTAAATGGTAAATTAAAACACTGTGTATGTGATCGTTGCAAATCATTTTATTTATGAAATAATGAATATCTTTAAGAGTTAAAAACAAATAAAATAAAACTTCTGCTTCATTCAAAGTTGTCTGATTTATAATTCAGTGAATAATTTCTTTCAATTTTATAATTAAATGATGAAACATCTAAAATTTGGCTTTATCATACGTCGATCAGAATTTCCTCTACTAGCTGAACCATACAGGGAATTGCATCAAAAAATAATTTTCTTGGCGCCCATACGCCACATCGCTCACATGCGCAACAATGTTTCATTATGCCTTCTGGTTTAACTATAAGAGACACGGTAGCATTTCTTCATTTTTTACAAAAATAATTTTATTTTTTAACCCAAGAATATTCAAATAAATTTAAATAAATTAATGCTCCTTCATACTAACTTGCTATTGGTCACCACTAACTTTATCTTGCACTCATATATTCATACACATAGTGTCTCCTCATTAAATTGTTTATAAATAATGTACAAAAGATTTCATTTCATATAGTTTATTCCTTTCATATCCCCTTCTTTACTAGTTTATGCATTAAGATCCAATATAGCCTCTTTTGCTTTAAAATGTTTTTCATATATATTTTTTAGAAATTTAAACATTCTCTTTTAAATTTCTTACGCCTAGCAATTATGGAATGAAAATGTACTAACACATAATAGTTTATTTCAATATTAATTTCACAAATTATTGCGTCCATTTTCATTAGCCGCTTATAATGCCCTCCCCCCCTCTCTCTCTCTCTCTCTCTCTCTCTCTCTCTCGTTTGGTATTACTTAACTAAAAAAATTGACAGGTATAATTGCGTTAACTTCAGTAGATTATTTCTCTTTCATATTTTACATATAATTTGCCAATTCTTTTTAGCAGAAGAATTTGATATTTTTTTTTCAATTTTCAATTTCAGCCTACTAAAATAGTAGACTATATCAAGGGTTTATAGAATGGCTACAAATCAAAAGTTTGTGTACTAGCTAGCTTTTATTTTAATTTTGCATCATTTATTCTTTCAAAGCTACTTTTTTCTATGAATAACTTATTATTAAACCTAAAACAAAATCATTACAAATGTACCTGTAATTTGATTGACAGTACTAATATTTAGCTTCGTAATTATTTCACTCACAATTTAAATGTTGTATGCACGCAATTTATTCTTTAAAGGAGAAGGACATGGCAATCCCCACTCTTCCTAACGAGTGAACGTTGTTAGGAAACTTATAATTAATATTTCTTCGAGTTACTATACACATAAGTATGACGTTCTTTTTTCTTTACATAAAATTTAGGATTAAAACAAAATAAAAGATAACATGGTGCCGACACTCCTTACCCATTCTTTGCAATGTCTCAAATATTTAGATACTGTGGAATCATTTTTATTTTTGGGGGTCAATGTTCATGGGTAGCCAAATTTTTCCTGGTTCGCTGGGACTAATTTCGTTGGTATTGTAATCGGATAAATTGAATAAATATTAAACAAATGATTGTGTATAGGTTAGTGGGGATGTAAATTCGTGGGCAAGGGTTACCCACGAAAGCCACGAACATTGGTCCCCCCACAAACAATGATGATTCCACAGTAACAGAGTTCAATTGCCAAAAAAAAATTAAATACATGTATAGAAATACTCGATGGTTAACAAAGTTGACATTTATCACCCCAATCTTTATCTCATTTTTCAAGACTCTACAACGAATCATACCATTTAAAATTTCTATAAATATATACGCATGAAAAAATACACACAATACATAAAAAGAACTTATCGTTATCGTTTGTTAAGCTTATACCTCTTATCTTAAAATAAAATCGTCAATAATGGTAAATCTATAATATATGCAACTGTAAAGTATTTTGCCTTAATACTTGAAATTGGCCTGTCTCGGTTGTAGAACGGTTTTAGACAGGAGTTGAATCACACCAACGGCACTTTTCATCATCCTTAAACAGGATATGACCTACAATATGAAGTTCTAAAGTCGTGGTTTTTTTCTTGATTTAATTTGATAATTAAAATATATTGATACTTGCATGATGAACAATTAGCGATATACATATACAACTTCACTTGTAATTCGAACGTATAGGTTATATATTTTTAATATTGGCGAATACTAGTACTTTTTATCTTCAGGTGGCTCAACGAATTTTTTAAAATTTAAATAAAATACTTTCCATCATTCAAATGTTCTTTAAAGTTTATGTGAATAAAAAAAAAACTACAGAAACTACGTGATATGTTTGTTATTCATGTAGTCTTATAAATTAAGACATATCAAACCTTTAGGGCATTCACGTCTACGTAGACTCCTTGGTTGGTATACATCTGGTTTTGAAGGTTTTTCAATCTCCGGTTCCTTTCTTCTGTTTTCTTTTTCTTCAGACTTAAAGACTGCAACTTGGGCTTCCCTCTCGTTAGCAAGGTCGTACTGTATATCTAAATCAATAGGGCTATGCACAGACTTGCTACTTTTGGTAGATCGTATTCCCCCTAAAGCCTGTCGAACTCTCAATTCTGCGATATCAACATCCATCTTCTCTTCGTGTCTCTCCCGCAAATTTCTTTCTACAAGCCCTGCACCTTGATTTTCTTCGAAACTTAATAAATCCTTCGTTCCATAAACCTTTTTAGTCAATGCTTGATCACCGCCCAATGAAGCAGACTTAAAGTTTGAAACGTATGTAGGATTGTGGATCTCGTTTTGAATTTTTTGTGTAGAAGAGTCAGTCTTTTGCTGAACATACTTTATCTCTGGTCTGCTCAAAGCCCCAGCCAGAGAAGCTTGTTGAAAACTTGAAGTTTGTTCGTTTTCCATAGGAATGTTCCCTTCTCTCGAAACTCTATTGCTGTGTACAGCCCATTTTTCAACTTCAGTTAGAGACTTGGTATCGTTAAAAACTATAGAAGAAGAATCAGTGTCGGGTTTTCTGGTTTGTGAAACCTTTTGCAAAGAAAGGATAGTACTTGCTTTATCTGTTTTAGGCAACAAACCAATATCAATGTTCTCTTTGTACAAACTTTCAGTTACTATTTTAGAAATATTTCTTTCAGATGACCCCAAGAAAGTAGAATCTTCTTGCTCTGGTTGCGTATAAAATGGCTTAGAACTTACAAGTGGATTTGTTTTCGTCTTCTCTTTCTCAACATTTCGCGGACTGTTCATCATTTTCATTCGTCTCTGGATTTCATCATCTAGCGAGATTGCTAACTTCTTTTTGCGATCGTCTGGCCTTTGCACAGACACAATCAATTTGGGAGGAATTATTACATGACAGGCCTTCATACCTACGACTAAATCACAAGAAGGACACTTGGTTTGTTCCTGATCTGTGTTGGAAATATGTCCTATAAAAAAAAATGCCACATTTATATTATTGGTATATTTTGTTTCTTTATCACTTATAATATATATATAAATATATTACCCCAAAAATTACAACGTAACGTACTCATGATTTGTAATGAAATCCTATGAATTTATATTACAAGATTATAAACATGACCGATAAAGTGATAGACAAAGCTATGCTTAAAAATATCAGAAATAAGAATTAGAGTTTAACCCAGCTTACCATTTCTACATTTAAACCAAGTCCCATACTGCCATATTCTGTAGTTTTGTGATACATCAGGGCTGACTAAGTCATTAAATAGTCCTTCCTTAAGTCTTATTCCATAACCTCTCGCCGACAATCGGATGCGCGTGTAGCTTGTTTCTGAAAATGGAGACTTTTTAAACAGTTCTTGAACTTCTGTTGTGCATTTTATTCCACTAGATTCGGTGTTGAACTTTAGAAATTGAACCAGGTATGCCAGTCTCAATAGTTCGAGGCGTACATCAGTGAGTTCCTGCCTAGAGAAGCAATTTCTAGTTTGGAGTTGCACTGTTTTTGTCTTCTTCTTGGTTATAGTTCGATGACTTTCGAATAACCACTGACGAATTCTTTTTAACTGCAACCCAATCAATTTTTCTTCTTTTGTATTTTCAATGACAGATTCTAAAATACTTCGGTAGATACCGTAAATTATTTCCAAAATGATCACCTGCGCGTGTGCAAATTCGACTCGTTCAATGGGCTTTGCCTTGTCCTCGTTGAGTTGTTTAACGATAAAATCAACAGCTTCTGAGTCTTTCGCCTTCAACATCGTCACCTTTTCTTTAACATATTTCAGTTTGTTTTTTAAAGACGAAGTGTTTTCTTCGTGTATTCTCCTTTTTATGATTTCCATATCGTTTCTAATTTCTTCAATGACAGGTTTATATCTCACACTTTTCTTTATATGAGCAAAACATATTGGACATTGTGGTAATGTCAATGCAACTGATAAACTCTTATTAAACATGTATCTGTCCAGAGAATCAACGCTGAAAGTATGATTACAATCGTTAAGAGTGACCAAACGAACACTGTCTATTTCGTATGACGAATCCTGAAATGTTAACAAGTGACAATCCGTACACATCTGTGGACAATTTTCGCCACAAATACCAACGCAGACATGACTGCATGCAAGTGCTTTAGCACAGTTTTGAGAGCAGGGTAATTTGACACACTTTTCACTACAACTTTTTTTACATGTCTGATGTATGCAGCGTCGAGAACAAGGATTCACACAATTTTCACAAGGATCGCTGCATGTTTTTTTGCATTTTCTATGTTCACATGAAGTTTGACAGTTTTGGTCACATGGAGGACAGCCTTTGACACAAAGGGCTAAGCATCTGTGACCACAGATAAGTTTTCGATCGCACTTAGATTGGCAGGGAATGTGCAAGCGACCTTGTTGACAGTCATTACAAGTTCCCCTACACATATGTCCACATTCTAGCTTACCACCGCATTGTTTCATGCAGACTAGATTTTCTTCATCTGCAGAACATATAGCATCAATAATATGCCCACAGGATAGACGTTTTCCATCGCTCTTAGATTGGCAAGGAATGTGTAAG
Source organism: Magallana nippona (assembly GCA_033439105.1). Classification (NCBI taxonomy): domain Eukaryota; kingdom Metazoa; phylum Mollusca; class Bivalvia; order Ostreida; family Ostreidae; genus Magallana; species Magallana nippona. The sequence goes on along the minus strand of CM065926.1, from coordinate 1,685,838 downwards.
CGACCTTGTTGACAATCGTTACAAGTTCCTGTGCATAAATGTCCGCATTCAAGCTTACTATTACATGGTGCCTTGCAGATTAGATTTTTTTTATCATCGGAACATTTCGCATCAATAATGTGTCCGCAAGGCAGTCGTTTTTTGCAAGGTACTAAACACTGCTCATGGGCGTTTTGCTTCTTGCAGTTTCCACACGTTCCTTTGCAGACATGACTACACGGAAGAATCGTGTTACATGGTGCTTTACAAGACCATTGGTCTTCATTGATAAAGCATGGAACATCTTCGACGTGTCCGCACGAAGGTATGGTCTTTTTAACTTTAACCTTACAGCCTTCACAATCCTGAAAACATTTTCGCTGGCAGAAATGTCCTTTGTCGCATTTTTTCAGACATGGCTGTAAACATTTGTATAGTTCGTGTTTAGGGTCTGAAACGTGGCAAATTTGTCCACATTTGTGAGAGCATTCGAGAATAAAATTGCAAGGCAGATAACAACCACCATTTGATACTTGATCAAAGTCGGAATCCCGACTGACTTTTGCACTATTTCCTGGATGGTTTCCACATTGTAGTACCATACTACTTCCAAAGCTATTTCTATCTTTCATAACATTTACAACATACTTCCATAATTCGCTCTCGGAACAGAGAAGTTCAAAATTTCCTATTACAAACAGTCCTTTGCGGGCTCTTGACAAGGCAACACAAATTCTATTATCTATTTTGAGGAACCCGGTACTTCCCATGCTGTTGCTTCGAACAAGTGAAAGGATAATAATGTCGTTTTCTTCTCCTTGAAAATTATCTATTGATGTAATGCGGACTTCTTCGAATTCATTCTTTGGCATCTCTTTTTTTAGAGCAAGTATTTGCCCTGTATAGGCAGTGAGAATGGTAATCTGACTTCTCTGATAGTCTTGCTGGAGAAAATACCTGCACAGCCGTTTGACGAATTTTGCCTCATGAATATTAGACTTACTCTTTGTCTCTCTATTATCCGTTTCTGGTTCGTTATGGTTTAAGAAAAACACATCAGACGTGACACCTTTTACATGCTCATACATTTTGACATCTTCATGATCATTAAGCTCCGGATAAAGATTTTCATATTTCATCAAAATGGATATTTCTGGCCGCATTCTATGTTGTATTCCAAGCGTCACGTAGTTCAAATCATTGTTTACCATCCTCTCGAACAACGACAAGTCAAGGTTGTACTTCCTGGCAAGAAAGTAAACAGTTGGTGTTGGTCGTAGTTGTTTGTGATCGCCAATGAGAATAAGGTGCTGGCAGTTTGAATTAATTGTTGTGACAATATGGGACTCCAGAACTTCTGCAGCTTCCTCGACAATAATTATCTTTGGCCTTATTGACTGCAAGATATTTCGATATTTTGCTGCACCAGTTGTTGTCATTCCTATCACATCTGCTCCCCGCATTATCTCCACATCTTCTGCATCTAAAACTTCTCTATAACCTTTACAGAGGTCATCATATTGTTTTTCTGCTTCTTGTATGGACTCCTTCATGTGCGTGATATAACAATTCAGCCAATAACGATACAGTCTTTGTCGTCCCAAAGGTTTCAGTTTCCAAATATCATTCACCCTTGCTACTTCCGATATGCTCATGATATCATTACTGTCTATAATTTTCTTCAAATTTTTTCGGAGTTTGCTTCGACTTATTTGAACAGACCACCTATTTGTATCTTCTGCTCTGTCAGCTTTACTGTAAAGTATTGCAAATGACGCATCACTTAAATTCTTTGAAGATGTTTCATCTTTTTCCTTACTTTGGCTATACCCAGAAAAAAATTTCAATTCATCATCGTCTTCAATATCTTCTTCTTCAAGTCTTCTTTCTTCGTTTTCATATTCAGCCTCCTCTTTTGCATCCAAGTATTCCTCAAGCAACACTTCAGCTATTCGATTGCAGTTCTCTGGCGATCCATCTAAACACAACCAGTCAATGATGCCCCCTTCCTCTTGTATCATCTTTGGTATTCTCTTAAAATAATTTGGTATGAAGTCTATTAGATATTTTAATTCTATAATGTATTTCTCAGACTTCGTAAGCAGATGTAAATAGCTATTAATCTCTTCCTGTGGTTTGGGTTTCTTTGACGATTTTGCTTTTCTGCTCCTGGTAGCCTCATTATTTAATAAAGTAATGCGATTACCGATAAAATCCTGAAACTCTTTAAGAAGACACTTGTATAGAGCCCCTCTCTCGTGCAACTTGAGCAGCCATGGATGTTTGACAAGGTTGGCTTCGTCTCTTTTCATTCTTTCAACCTTTGATCCGTTGGTTAGTTCGTTTTCCCATTCAATCATCAGCATATTTTTGTGTTTATCTTCATCACTTACGTGAGAATTTTCCATCATATTAACATCAAACCCAAGCCACTCATCAATACTAGCACGCTGACTTTCACTCTCCGAATCACGTTTAAAGCTGTCCACATGCACATCATCCATAAACTGAGCAAGTTCGGTTAGACGAAGAATTCCTTGTTTTGCGCATTTTAATTTCTCGCTTACCAGCTCTATTTTATCACTGCAGCTTGTCATTTTCATGCGGCATTCACTTTTTCTCTCGTGGATAGTTCTTGATATTGATTTGTCTTCACGGGCTTTCATTCGGTAATTTTGCAGAGAATATTCCTCTAACTCTTCTGTTTTACACCTCCCACCAATTCTTACTAATTTCTCTGAATACTTTGAAATTCCAACGAGAAATTGGTCTAAGGCATGATTGGTGTAACATACTACTAAAATGGGATCCATTTTTACATTTTCTGTCCACATTCCCTTGTTGTGCAGAAGAAGTTGTACGATTTTGAGTCCAACATACGTCTTACCAGTACCAGGAGGTCCCTGAATTATTGCAATTTCTTTGGTTATGGCCATCTGTAAAGCCTTATGCTGGGAATCATCCATTCCGAGTTGTTGAGCTGAAGGCCACTTCCTAGTGTTAAGAACAGGGCATTTAAATTCTCTTGGTTTTTTGTTTATTTGTAAAAGTGGACAGAAATCATATGGCATAACAGATCCAGCTTTAAAAAGATACCTGGGAGGTTTTTCATTGGGTTTGCAGTGAACAATTGAAGATTGTAACGGCATGTCATTTCCCACTTCTTGAAGTCCTTGCAAAATGTATCTGTACGCCTCAAAGTATGCTGTTGTTTCAGCCATTACATATAACAGGTTTGCTGATAAATTAAAAGAGTGAGCGTCTTCTGTAAACTGAACCTCCACTATGCCGTTCTGTAAATCCATTACCTTTCGCTCAGTTACTGTGGCAAACAACATTGTTTGGAAACCATCTGATGATAAACAAAGCAGCGACCCATAAAGTAGCCTCCTCGATGACTCCCAGCGTATTTGTGCCAATTTGGTACAGTCAAATCTAATGACGTGTCTGACTCCTTGTTTTGAGCATAGAGGACGAAGTATTTCGACATTTTCATACATCCGTAAGTCTGTCTGTCGTTTTCGTCCTACTCTTCTTGCTTCCTCAAGTTCTCTGCGATATTCTAAGATACCTTCTCTCAAAGGGTGCAAGTAATCTTCTCTCAAAAGACGAAACTGAATATCTAGATATTGTTGTAGATCCTTATATCCCCCTCTTGTTTTGTTAACTCGCAGGAATGGTTTCTGGTTAAACTGTAAGTCTTGCAGGGTTGGAAGCACAGAAAGGTCGTGGAAATCGTCCGGTGGCTCCTTATTCTCCGGTTCAGGGCGTCTTTTAGGCTTTTCCTCTTTCTGCAAGTTCTTGATATAGTCCTTGAGAATTGCAGTTTTTGCTTCCTGGAGATCTTTGATTTCGTTAAATATTTCTGGACAATGCATCATACAAATAGAATTGTATTTTTCATTCACTAGTTTTTCTAATTTGTCCAGAAATGTAGTTAATAATGAAAGGCTGCTTTGCATATTCTGAAATAAACAAAGGGTAAGTCGACACAGATTCCATAACAAATCTCCCATCTTTTCGTCATCAGAATATGAAATAAGATCAAATTCAAGTTTATCCAAAAAAGGTAATAGGTGCATAGGAATAAGTTGCTTTGCAGACAATATTTTAGTTAATTCGTTGCAGTTTTGGTCTTTAGTGGATTCGTAGGCTTTCGCTAAAATGGATATAAGAAAGAACATCCAGTCGCTTTGCAGCTGTGTATCTAATAACTTTTCAAATCCATTCCTGCCTGTGACCAACTGAAGAAGTACAGCATCGGGGTCATCTTCATTGTAAAGCTCTTCCAGTCGTCTGTATCCCATGAATCTTGGTTGTCCTTCATTTCTGCAACTACTGCTAGAGCGCTGGCCTCTGTAATTGCCTCGTCCGTTGCCTTGCCTATCACCTCTATCTTGAATGGATGCAGATCTTGGTCTTCTTTGGGATGGGTGTCCTCTTTCTCCTGATCCCCTTCCTCTGTTGTTTGGCCTTCTTCTATTCCCCCTTCCTCGCGAACCAGAATTATTATCTTCAAACTCTGAGGAGTCATATATTGGAATCGAATGATTTCCTTGATTGCCTGCGTTATAATTTTGCTCCTCGTTATCCTGGGGACTGCCTGAAGCTGCCAGGTTCTCTGTGGACCTGTTGTGTGACTTTGGTCTCCCCCGCCATGGTCTACGCCCTCCTCTTCCCCCTCTACCTCGGAATCCTCTGTTTTCCTCCATTTTCTGAAAGGGAACAATATTACATCTTAAAGGGTTATCTCCTTCATATATTAATCAAATGACGTAATTCCTGTGTAAGAGACTTCTCAGGACCAGGTAAACACCAGACAAAAAGGTAGTTTACCTGTGCTCAGTGGATTCCTCTAATGTATTGATTTGTTATTCACCTGCGCAGTTTATCTATAAATAATTTATGTGGTCTTTAATAGTTAAATGGTTTTTTTTTTAATCACAACTGAATTTTGACATATTTGCATGCAAAAATTAAAATTATTTAAGAATCTTGCTCTTCAGGAATGATATTTGACGTCAGCAGGTATATTTTTTCTTGTCTTCAAAAATTATTGTAGATGCGAAATCAAAGTTGCAAAACATGAACTTTGAATTCGGGATTGATAAAGAGAACGGGCAATATACATATATTCAGATTAAATTCGGTTTTTCTATTTAGTTCTGTTATTGTTTTGTAATTTTGCCAGTGTTAACTTGGCATCTTAAATCTTAAAAGATGTTCATACTTACTGATATCAAGTCATCTTTAATTCTCAATGATCTTTCAAGTTGTAAATATTGTCTAGTGGATATCTGTTTTCAAAAATTACGACAACTAGTTTGTGTCATAAAGTATCGCACATTTAAAATTATTTAAAACATTTAAAGTTGGTTCGTATTAGAATGAATGTATTTATAATTTAAAGATACGCTGAGAAATTCATTCAATGAGTTTAGAAACTGACGTTAATGTTGCAACACTCAGTTGATCATCATTACATGTATATGGAGCCTTTTTCTACTTTCGTAAAAGATGACTTTCAACTTACAATTAATATTTCTTCAGAAATAAAAATATAACATGACAGTCAAATACTTTGGAATCATTTAAATTCGTGGGGACCGATTTTCGTGGATTGTGGGTTTTTTGCTTATTCGTGGAGATGTTATTTCGTGGTTTTCAGTTTCAATAAGGAAACTAAGTCTTTCAAAATTTGTTTTAGTCGAGAATGTAGATTCAAGGGAGAGGGCTAGCCACGAAAACCACGAAAATTGAGCCACCACGAATTCTAATGATACAACAGTATTCATACTTAAAACACCGCACCATCCATGATACATAAAAACAACCGCTTCGATCCGTGAATGTTTTAATTAATATTTCGACCAAGTATCCCATTCAAAAACAATCCTCTTTGTTTGCATATGTTTGTATACAACTTATATTTAATATGATATCAAAATAGAATATTATGACTCAAAAAGGAAAATAGTATACACCACCTTGCCATGGTAGATAATATGTGTGTTAAAATCAAACCAGAATGTTCTAAATAACTTGAATGTGATGTGTTCAAACTTGGTTGTACATCGTTACTTATGTTTTAGGGGATGCGTATTATACCTATAACTTCAGTTCACTCTTTATTTCCTTATTTACATTTCAATTTCTTACATACTCCCAAAAAGTGTGTGTGTGGGGGGGGGGGGGGGGCAAACTCGAGGGTAATTCAATTTTTTATAGGTAAATTTAAAAAAAAAAAGTTTGCGGCGAGAAAAAGTGCCCCCACCCCGATGCTACGTCCCTGACGTAAAATGGCTCTTAAATATTTAAAAGTCTGATATATATATGATATTAGCAATGCCCTATCTTTAACTGGTACAAGTAATTTTAATCAAATTGTATATGTTTGTTTTAGCGGCATGGAATACCTTCCAGTTGTGACGGTAACACAATAGGTTCAAGTGTCAGCTACTGGATCACCAGTTTGAAACCCTCGGGGGCTTTTACATATTTTACCTGTTTGCGAATTTTTAAAAATACATATCGAACAATTTCAAATTTTATTTTTAAAACTGTGATTATTTTTTTAATATAATAAACTTTCATCGACATTGAATATTGTTTCAGGGTGTCCAATACTACCCTGAATCTATCTTTTTCGGAAATTTCCGGAACGTGTCGCCGTAGAGGTATGACGTTAGTTTTCTTGTTTCGGTTTATTTTCAGCGAATTGTTTAGTTTTATTGATCCATGTGTTCCATTTGACTGCTTTTTGTATATATATATATATATATATATATATATATATATATATATATATATATATATATATATATATATTCGTCACATTGTGCTGACGGATTTTTAATAAAGAATGCTCTGTAGTCCAATTACTAAAATCTGTGTTATTGCTATTCCAATATGACAGAATATTTTCCGAAATGGGGGAAAATATATGTACATGTAGTATAAATGAAAAAAAGTATTTTTTCCGTTGTCAAAAACTGTGTTTCTCGTTGGCACTCGTTATCTCAAAGTAAACAAATCGTAATACCAGGTTTGTATTTTTTTATCAATTCTGTAATGGGTTTGTTGAGGCAGAATTTGTTCTATAATAGGTAAAGTGTAATATTTGTCTTATCTTACTTTAGATGTTGATTAGTAATGGACTTTTTTTAATCGCTATAGAAAGTATATAGAGATAACGAACTGAATCATAGACTATCAGTCTTCCAAATAGCTGATCCATATCAAATAATATTTGAAAAATTGCTGTTTCTTCTATGCAGCGAACTGATTAACAACAGTGATATGTAATTGATGTACTTTTACTCACTTTGTAACTAATAAAATGTTAATATAACAATGATATTCTTCCTATGGTAGTTTATATATACGGACATTGAAGGTGGCGATCATTGTAAAAAGAACAATAATAACCCGCATCAACAAGTTATGTAACTTCTTCTGAAATGCTCGCTATCTTTATCCCCGCATCAACGAAATCATTTTATTGTTTTAATAAGCACTTTCATAAATTTTCTGGTTTGTATGTCTATTTTCTATTCAGCTTTACTAAGTGGACGATGAACCTCAAACTCAAGGGTCATAAAATCCCAGCTTTATACAGATCAGTATGGACACTCTTGTTTGGTTTATCAGTGCAGGCCCTGAGAAAACCTAACAAACCACTGATTACCTGAAAGATAAACTGTAAAACAACCTTTATAGTGAACTCTATAGACATTTTAGACTGTATTTAGTGATTTATCAGTGATAAATTTTGCAACCACTAATAATATATTGGGGACTAGAATTAACACTTATACAGGTGACATTACAAGTATTACATCTATTCTCGGCAAGAAATATTCGCGATGACGGGATTTTTGTGATCCACGTTAAATTTACTCATGCGGGGATAAAAAATTGGGAACAGTACTGTATTCAGAAAATCTTTAAATAAAATGTTTCACAAGAAAGTAACTATTAATTATGTAACTATATGATTGTATGAAAAATATTTGGACTTGACCAGCCGATTGTTCGTGACTATGCCTAGCCATCGAATTTTGATACTCAAAATTGATCTTAAATTATAGAAATATTGCCGTGTACAACAAAGGATAAACAGAATTGAACCATTCTAAATGATAGATTATGGTGGAGTACAACCACTCATGTACATGTACAGTTCTAAACCATGCAGTTTAGGTCCACTAGTGTTATAGTACTGAAACAATTAAAAACATGTGTTTCCCAAACCACAGCATAGTTTAACCTTAAAGTTATTGTATTCATTAGTGACATACACTTGAAGTTTGCTTTTTAAATACACACCATAGAATTTTACTAGCAAGTTTATTTCAATTTTTTGCAATGATCACATCTATAATTCTACTAAAAATACAGAAATGCTGAATCAATTTTTCAAGACAGCTCTGTGATAAAAAATATTTTAAAATACATATTTCATAGTACAGTGAGAAACCAAAACCTGGAGATAATCAATGCTGAAATTTCCTTTATTTCAAACAATTTTATTAATACGAGTTAATTCCTCATACCTTAGACAATCATTTAATATTATTTCATCAATTACAATTATTCACTTTTATAGTGTGTACACTTTTTTTTAAAATTCCCAATAAATCCAGTAATCAACATACATTGTACATAAAAATTGCTATAATATGCAAATATAGTGAAATACATAACATGGTTGTATTTCAAAGTGTGACATGATTTCTAAATGCATTTTTTATGTGTATGTAAAGAGATTAAAACACCAAAAATAAGCAAAATGAAAACAAACAGAACCGTAATGATTAGGACTCCTAGGGAGGGTTCATTGCTTGGCGTTCTGAGTCAGGTACTACACTCGCCAAAACCAATGCCACAAAAAAAAGATTACCACTACAATGACACTAATCATGGTAGAAAAATAATAGGCAATACAAGTCATAAATAAATACAATCGTCTACAGGTAATTCTTATACTTATTGTCTACAGGTAATTCTTATACTTATGCAGTTTATGAAATCCTAAGGTAAATTGACTTAAACAAAGTAACTTGTCAATACCATGTTAAAATCTGCAAGCGTGCAATCAGTGACTATATTTCGGCACCAGACTTTACATACCGGTACGTGTGGTCAAAACTACCTGAATTCTGGACTTCTGTTATTATAGATGTTGAAAGTAGACAAGTTACTCTATATTCACTTGTACAGGGTGCAACAACAGGGGAAAATTTGAATGAATTGTCTGATTACTTTCAATAGAAACTGAGAGAGTGATGATGATTCCTGATCAGGACTGGAAGTGATTTTTGGAGTGAGCTGTATTGCATCACAAACTGCAGACAACAAGATGGAGGGTTGAAATCACAGAATGTTTTAGAACAATCGACATAACTTCCTCTTCCCCTTTTTAATATTGCCTTTCTTCTCTTTCTGCAAAAGACAAGATAATGCAAATGTGAAACATAATACAGATAAAAAAAAAATTGTCATTTTGATATCAAATAACAACAATGCATAGTGTAAATATAAATTTTTTTTTACATTTAAAGTATTTTTTTTTATTACCTAATCAAAAGGATTTTGTTGTTTTATCACAGATTAAATATTTTCATCTATTTTGTATGTGTATTCAGGTTTGAAAGTGATCTATTGAACTGCCGGTCAATAGACTGCGATCTATTGGACCGGCCTCGGGCAATAGAACACACTGAGCTGTTCCCTGCACCTTGGGGAAAATATTCTGGTCTATTGACTGCTCAAGCATTAAATAATTGTATAATATTAAATTGTATAGATCTACAATATCTGCAAGTTATGAATTTATTTGCTGTATATTTGTTGCATATTGCATCTTTCCATTGTATTTTTAAGTCTGTTGTAAATTAAAGCTGAAAAAGATTCTGAATTAGGCACATGCCATTCTAGCTTTCCTATCCGATTTTATAATGATTACACATTGCGTATCACTATAAATCTGTTGTCTGTGGATTGTAGACGGCTGTACTTACAAACTTCCTGATTTCCCTGACGAGGGTGTAGAAAGCATCGTCGACTCCCTGTCGAGTTTTGGCCGAGGTCTCTACGTAGGGTATGTTGTAGCTGTCCGCCACCTGTCTGGCTTGTTTACTCTCCACAGTCCTTGTCTGTAGGTCAACCTTGTTACCCACCACTGTCAACAGAGCAACCAATCAATTCAAGAGAATCTGGTCATGTGTCTATAACTTTAACATTCCTTTATACCGGAATTGCCAACAGAACAAGCAGTCCCATTATAATCGTCAACTGAGCAACCAATCAATTCAGAAGAGGCTAGTCACATGTCTAATTATAACATCACATTGTAATTGTCAATAGAGCAACAAACCACCAGACATCATTCACTTCAACACAAGCATTCCTGAGTGTAGATAAAATGAAATCAAAATGTGCATAAATAGAATCTGGTAATATGTATAACTTGATCATCCCCCTTAATCATCTTTGTATAAGATCGATGAAAATCAATTTGTAAGGTCATGTGATTGAATTGCTTTTTTAATCTTTATCTATTATCTATGCATACTGCAGTAGTAAATAACAGTAGAATTAGTAGTACAGTATGATATAACAGAAGAAATGGTAGTAGTCCTGTGAAGAAATATTATTTTTGTTTTTATTCACAAGTCCTCTCTATATCAACACTGTACTATGGAAAGACAACTCTTGCTTGCTTGGATTATCATCATGTTCATACTTACACACCATAGGAACTTCATCAGCATCTTTAACTCTTTTAATCTGTGAAGTAAATAAAAAACAATCATTATACAGCGGCAAAATATACATAACTTTTAATCTGTCAGTGACAACATTGGTTGAGAAGAGCTAGCTTAATTTAAAATTATATATAGCTATTAACCAACATAAAATTGTGCATGCTACCTCATGTAATGTCTACATCATGTTGTCTGTAAAAAAATTAAATCTGAAAGTTTGCAAGCATCATAGCTGCCTGGCATTTTTATTTTGAAAATAAATGCATCTAAACTATAGGAGGAGCTCGGTCAAGTGCTTTTAATTTTCTCCTTAATTTCATAGGAAGTTCTGGATATCGGATTAGATTTACTGTTTCCATGACAATTTATACATGTACCCACCTGTTCCCTGTATTGGTTAATGTCCTCAAAAGACTTTGTGCTGTTGACAGCAAAAACACACAGAAAGCCCTCTCCCGTCCTCATGTACTGGTCTCGCATAGCACTGAAATAAAATTTGATCATCAATATCATTAACTGGATTAAATTTATTTTTATTTCCATATCAAAAGATATTTTAACATGACATGAGGAATTCAATTTAACAAACATTTCCTGCAATAACTGCACTATAAACAATTGTGTAAACAAAAAAATCACCTGTAGTGTAACAAATAAAGCAAATAATTAGTGCTTGACATAATTGATAAGGAACCATACAACTTATATTTAAAATATAGGTACAGATGTAGATTCATGAATTATGAATTTATGTAGATTCATCATTGGATAATTTTTACACAGTGACATTTGATGAGTGTCTCAAACAACCCCTAACCCCTCCTAATCTCCAACCCAACCTCCACAATCCCTTACCAAATTGCTCTCATTATGAAAGAATAATATAAAAAAATAAAGGAGGCTGCATACTATTAAATCCTTAAAACGCTGCCCATTTTCTATGGTTAGATAAATTCTAGATTCCAGCTAACAAAATTTTCCGATCCTCCTTAGGGAGCAAGCTAATCAGATTTGACGGTACATGATCAATTTAGTGAAACCTTGTACCAGTAACAGTTTCTCAGGATGAAACGTTTGAACTTTTATGTATAGGATCGGTGGTGAATTATTCACCACTGGTTAACTCTGCTCCCCCACAGCTAGAGATGACCAGACAACATCACACGCTCCTCTGTGGAAGCTGCCACTTGTGTATGTCTTACTCAACAACTTCCTGAGTAGGATATTGGGCCATGTTCATCATTATCAGAGAATTTTATTTCATTTTGAAAATAAAGGGAGCTGTAGTGGTATAAACAGATTTTCATCCAATCATTTCATGCATTGAACTGTGACACCAGATTAAGAGTTTTATTAATGCCAGGCTAATTTCTTTTCTCAAAAGCAATTAGGAATGGAAATTTGCAACATCATGTTAGATTAATCAATATCAAATTGTAACACACAATTTGTCCCAAATTTCAAGAGTTGCTTGGATACATAGTGTGGAGGATGACTATTCATTTTTTGAACCTAAGAGTGAGCTAGATTAAAAAATCATTATGGTAAAGGTCTAAATAATAAACCCCAGACTGTAAACAGTTATCTTATACCCCTGTAACAGAGATGCAGCTGGTATGATCAACACCCCTGTAACAGTGATGCAGCTGTTACATTTCACACCCCTGTGTGCCACTGACCTGTACTCTTCTTGACCTGCCGTATCCAAAATATCTAACAAACATGTCTCTCCATCTATTACAACTTGCTTTCTGTAGGAGTCCTCTGTAATGTTGAAAATATCGGAGTGGAATTAGAAGGATACAAAACATTAAAAACTCTGTTTTATTGCAATTAAAATATACTGTAGATTTCTTATTTTGCGCAATAAGTATGTTTCTGCAATATCTCATCTTGCTCAAATCAAGAGAATATTAAGTTGTTAGCTCTGAACTTTCGTTAAACTATAATAGTTTACTACTGTCAAAAACAATTGTAAGTTTTGATATAAAATCTGCAAGGTATGTTCCTCTTATTTTACAAAAATATTAAATCCTCGCATTCAATTAGACATCTGCAGTATTTGTCTAATTAAAAGAGTTACAATGTCAACTCCACAAATATTACAAGTAACCCAATGTTAATTATGTAATATTGCATTGTTAATATCACTGTGTAATTAGAAGTGATACAATGTCATTCCCTAACTAATTACATCTGCCACATACATGCAGCATTTGTATAAAGTAGGTTACTAGAACTGCGAGTTTTCTGGAATTTTGTCAAGAATGTTTATAACGTAAACAAAATGTATCACAAAATTTCCAATTATGTGTTTGTGTTGAGAGTATATATACAAATCTAAGATACATGCAACTGTCCCACATTTTGGAATTAGCAAGTGCTCAGGGTAAACATGGCAATTTAAGTATTGGGAATATATTAGTTAAGTACATTATACCTATCCATGTCAAACTGCCTACCAGGTATTCATCAAAATTCTATCGCAGGCTTGCTAATGCTGTTTTGGGTGTTTGAACCACACCTGATTTTAATGAACCGCTTGTTCGATAAATTTTAAACAACTTTAGTAGCATGATCGAAGAAGCACATTCCCCTATGACCATGTCTGGCAACCACTGTTAGAAACACCAGTTTATCAATGCCAAATGTTTGTAAAACTTGCATTGGAAAACAATATTCAGTACTATTTTTTGAACTTAAACAATTATTCTAACAACCAATTACATTAGCAAAAGAAAACAAAGTGAAAAGTGAAAATGTCAACAAGTTTGCTTTGTTAATTATAATGTAGGTTCTGAAGCAGGAAGAGTGTATATAGCAATTTATGTGGTTGTTAGCTAACACTTAACGCATTATACTTTTATATAACACAATTACATGTTTCTACCAAGTCTCAAATAAAAATCCTGGAATATATATAGTATGTACTACCTGTTTCCTTCGTATAGTAAAACGTTTATATACATGTAGTTTACTTAGCTGACACTACATGCACGGATCAAGGGGGGATGCATGGATCTGAGGAGGAGTGAGGGGGAGGGAGTGTCCGTTTTGCCCCCCTCCCTTGGAAAATTCAAGTTTATTAAAACTCACTTAGTAACATTACTGAAAATGTGCCTCTGATTATGCAGTTCAAGTAGTCATGTGGATTATTTCCCCATAAATAACCTAATGGGCCGATATACCTGCCCCTCCCAAACCCATATTAAATTTTGGGGGTTTTTAGGGGTTACCCCAAAATTTAATAAAGTCAATTTTCCTTAAATACTAGCATCCATTACTAGTATGTTATTCAAAAAGGTTCAGTTGATCTAAACAGTACATTTACCAGGTAATCTAAACTAAGTAAACTTTGAGTAATGTACCATATTCTTTTAATAAAAGGAAAAGCTTTACTTTTTTTTTTTTAGATAAGTTTTCTGAAAATTCTGAGCTCAAAGAATTAATATTTAAAACATCTGAATTATTTTTTTATTTAACTGTTTTGTGTTCAGTCTCCCAATTCTATGTCGCACATGTGGAGGACATTTCTCAAAATCTGGCCGTTTCAGGCATCAACACTCACAAACTGTCTCCATATCATTTTATTTCAGCTGTTGCTGCATCTAAGTCAGGAGATCACTTTTTGTGACATGGACTCTTACATATATGCACCATGTGCTGCACAAACTCAAAGTGATAAATAAGTTAACCTTCTTATACATACCTATTGTGGGATCATATTCCTCTACGAAACTGAAAAAAAGGTAAAAGAATGTTAAAAAATGAATTTGAGTAGCAGTTGATGAAAAGAAACAGAGCATGTTCTTATTAAACTGGCATCACAGATAATGATCTTATCCCAACAAACATGAGCATGTACTCGTTTGAACATTTGTGGAAGCCCATGCATGGATCTCAGTTCTGACTCATAAATCCCACTTGCTCTATATATATGTATCAAGTTGCAATAATTTTTCCTATTAAATTCCCAAGTTACCAACAAACTCAAATTTCATTAGATGAATGATATATCCAATAAATGAGCCAATTGATTTCTCTATTCTAGGGTTGGGTTGCATCGTGGTTCCCCAATAATTCAGCCAACATATCTGTAATGTGGTGACAAAGGTTTGGAGTTTCTAGGTCATCTCCTGAAGCTTGCATTACAGAGCCAGTGATACAAAAACCCTCAATGCTACTGGAAAAATGCAGGTTTTGATACAAAACAAAGAGGCATTGTCCACAGATCCATTCAAAATAGAACCTTCATGTGCGTGTATAGAGATCACTACTCACAGAGACATATCAACATGTTTTAAAACATGTAAAATATCCAGGAGAGTGTCAAAAATACTTGTATCATCTTCACCTGCATTACATAATCATAAAAATAGCTATTCTAACTTTTATTATATCTGATCTGACAATTATTGCATACTAGTAGAAGTACATGTACTAAACTCATCAGCAAAATATGTTAGTATCACTGTGGTAGAAGTAATGGTCTAATATTGTTATGGACCTTAATAAGCTATATTTAGCAGCAACCAAATCTCTTGTGATGGCGTAACTATCTGGGAGACGTCACCCAAACAATGGAGTCGCTGAATGTTGTTAATCTGTATGTTAAAATACGCTACATACTATCATTTCACATGCATAGATTCATTTTGAGGGCTTAAATAACTTTCCACATCCTGGTATGATATAAAGAAAATAAATTAAGATACCATGCATGTATCAGTCATTTTTATGTCTTTTAATGAAGTTTTTTTTTCTTTAAATCTAGCTCTGTGTGTGTTTGTGCATTTTAAAAAAATGCAAGCATATTAAAGCATCTTATATCGGCATCTTATAACATGTATATTTGTTTCAGACAAGTAAAGTTGGGTTACAGGCCTAAAATACTTAAATTTATACCCTCTCTTTTAGGCATGTGCCAAAAACCATACCACTTTTCTCTGCTTCAGCATAACACCTCGATCCAAAACTACAAACTTTTCTTTGAAAAAAGTATGTATACACCATGTACACCTGTGAGATGCCTAAAATACCATTTTCTCTAGCATAGCAATAACAAAGTTTAAACATGCTAGATGTTAGCTGCAGGTCCGTAGCTCCCGGTCTGAAAAAATTTGGATGGATGACCTTTGTCCATCCGAATTTTTTCAGACCGGGAGCTTCAGACCTGCCTGCAGCTAGCTGGATGTGGTCTGATGATGTTATTAATTAAAATGATTTTAGAGGGATGAAGCAAGGATAAACATGAAAACAAAACTATGAGAAAACAAAGCTAGGGTCACATTTCTCACAAATTATATAAACAAAGGCCTCTGAAAGCTGGGATCTAAACTGAGTCAAGAAATATGACCCCAAAAAAATCCACTTCAGGATGAAGTATGGATTAGCCCCTATCTAATGTCCTGCATTCCATTTAGATGATCTTGTCTTCTGGATAAAAGCAATGTGCAAATTGATAGTGAAAAAAGTGTAAAATTTTAGATATTGGTGTATGTGTTTAAAATTCACACTGGACAGTAATTTATTTAACATGTTGTGACACATTAAAGAGATATTACATATTATGAAATTTTTGTGTTGCAAATTTTGCACGATGATGGACCCTCGCTCAGACATGTAGATTCTCTCCCCTTATTCCCGCTTACTCCCCTCGCCCCAACATCCATGCCAAAGAGAAATATTAATACAGGATGTTGAATTATATCAATCATTATAAAATAAATATAGTTTAGAACAATTGATGAGAAAGACAGTGCTTAATTTTGAATGTGCTAATTTATGTATACATATATTTACAGTAGGTTTACTGTAGGTGTGTAAGTTAGATGTCCCAGTCTGACTTTCTATTTGTCAGTTTTTTAAATGAGAAAGATATTGGATGGTCCTTAACAACCTAGAACCCCAGGGAAATCCAACCTATTGTTTACATTTCATTAATCTACAAATATGACTTAAACATGTTAAAGAGGAATGGAAAAAACCTTGGAAAATCAATATAAGTAAAGGGATATACTAAATAATGTACTGACTTTAGAATCAAAATTTTTACCAGTACCGGGTATATGTAATGCAGCTAAAAGAAAAGTCTCTCTGAGGTAAAACAAGAATGAACAACTACTCGCAGGTATTCAATGTAATAAAAACATTTTCAGTACCAATAGACCCCTTCAGGATAACTGCGGTACTGCATGCTCTCTTGCAGGGCAAATTGATATACTTTGTCGAAGTTTTAGTCGGTAGATACTTAAATGAAGTAAATAAAACAAATGACGTTACGTACATCATATATTTCACCAAACTATGTCATTTTGCTCTGCAAAAGGGTAGTACTGCAGTTACTGTGAAGGGGTCTATACTAAATACTTACTGGTTCTGGATAAGTTGGATGGTCAGAGCGCTCTTTCCAACGCCACCAGCTGAAATACAGAGTAAAGAGTTGTAAATATTTGAATATAGACTGTAAGAAACAAACATTGACGTACGATCATGTACATATATAGATAATTATTTATGTTCTATGGGCCAAATTACATTTATCTTAGATATCATAGCATTTTATACAACTACCCAAAAACAGAGTGATGTACCTCCTACATTGTTTATTCGTACAGTGATTCTCAAAGCAGAACAGTGATGTCATGTTTATAATTATATATATGTGTGCACTCAAAAATGAAATTGTGCAAGTACAAAACTTATCTACAAATTGTGATATTGTTTTGTGGGTGGGTGGGTGTGTGTGAAGGTTTCAGCAAAGTGTCAATAACAAACACCTGTATGGTGTAGTGCTGTTATCTTGTCATATAGTGATCACATATGACAGTAATATGACATCACAGTTTGAATTAACTATAGTAAATAACTAATATAATGTAGCTAAGAGATAGTTCACATGAATGTATCAGTTATAAGTTGTTTGAAACTTTAAGTTGTATATTGGACATCTATCCAACCTTCAAAGGTACCAAAATCATTACTTTAAATCATTTTTTTTACTCAAGCAGGTGCCCCTTAGGAAATTCGGGATATAGAGAAAGTAATTCGAATGTTTCAGTCCCTTTCAACGCTATTTTGCGTGATATCTGATTTTGAAAGGAAAAAAAATAAAAATCTTTTGTTGTGTATTCAATCATCAGCATTTTTACGACATCTACCATGTCTACAATCTACACCATTTATATAAATGCGACTGGGTGCGACCACCGAGGATTTCCGATTGTTCTCACTTACCTCCAACAACCACCAATTTATATTCCGTCATTGGGATCAAATGATTGCTTGTAAAACAGTACTTAATCTGTCTTTGATAGTACACACATATGCACAGTACAAATCCCGAGCTAAGTTAGTTAACCTCAACCGTGAGAACGAGGTAAAATAAATACGAGATACGTCACACGTCAACGAGCAACATTAACACTAAGTAAGGCTCAACACGGGTATTGAAAATTTCCCCTTCATTTTTACGTTTAGCTTATATCTATTCATATCTTATATTTTGATCAAATGGAATAAAACTTAAGTATTAATTAAAAATCATGTAAAAAATTAAAATGCAAACAACTGTCTTTAGACCGTTGCCAGCTTACAACCTTTAAAAGACCCCTTGATCTAAAGATAGGTTGGGGGACGAGTATTCTATTAATAAATTGTTGAGGTACGAAAAGGTCACGCAACATGTATATATAATTGATCGGTTTGCGCAAAATTCAGAATTTATATTATACAGTGTATAACTTTTTTCTGCATAGCTGCAATTTTTTGCTTATTTTCAAATACAGAAAAATATTTATAATAACTAAAAATAAAAATGATTCTTGCTAAAAATGAAGTCAGTTAATTATGGCATAGAACAAATCACAAAAAATAAAATAATTCTTGAATGAAATAAAAACTTTTTTTAATCCCAAAATGACCCCCCCCCCCCCAAAAAAAAAAGAGAAACAAAACAAAACAAAACATAAAAAAAAAAGTACAGATAAAAAAAGTACAATGAATCTGCTTAATGTTTCTGATTTGGTAAAAATAAATGAATACTGTTCTGAAAAAAATCTTCTCAGTGATACGTATTTCTCCACCGTGACCGAATACTGGATATTTTCAAATATTCTTTTTGGCCGACAAATATATAAATGTTTAGAAACACATCGAATCGTCGATTTCTTAATTTAAACGCCCCAGACCTTAATCATAGTACCGCATACCTATTAAGTCATATAAATGTTCTTTTTAATACACTTTATTTCTAATAACACTGAATCAGCAGATATTTACACGGTAACTCTGGATATCTAGTATATCTCTCATCAACATCGAATAACGCGAAGAGCCTTTCTTTTCAGATACCTGCATGTGTTCAGAATTGTAAATATTTGTAATTTTTCGTTTTCAAAAACTAAAATGTTGTCATTACCATCTATAAGAATATATTATGTATTGTTAGTAGGCTACGTCCCTGATTATCTTCAAGCTGGATTGCTAACCTATCACCTTTCACCCCCCCCCCCCCCCCCCCCCCCCCCGCCTCACCCGCCGATTTCATTTGTCATTTTATCATTTTTTTTAAAGTCATCATTATCAGCCATAGGTGCATACAATGGCCAAAAGCTCTATTCTCATTTTGCTCATGCATATGCATATGTTTTATCGCAATTATCTGGTTATATTGAGATTAGTAAAAAAAAAAAAAAAGAACGGTATCAATCAACTAATTAGTTATAATCAATTAGTTAATCTATAACCTGTATGTATGTGTTGTCTTTTAAAAAAAAATGAAATTTAAAAAGGACGATTTTCAATATATATTTCTTATATTTCATTATACTTGTCAATAATATTGGCATTATTAAAGGGGGTGGTAACACCCCCCCCCCCCCCCCCCCACACCCCCCATATAATAATTATATGAACTACAAAGCTGAAACTTGAATATTTTTTTAAGATTATAATTTTCTAAAATCTAAAATATGAAAATCTTTGATATATGGCAACATATGTTTTTTATTATTATTTATTTGTTACATTAGTTATTCTCACTATTTATTTATTTAACCCCCTCGTAGGCCCCAGCATATTCATCTCGATCTTTCAGATGTTTGATATAATTTTCTCTAATGTAAAGCGTCTGAACTACTCTTTATCACGGATTACCTCGGCTCTTTCCGTTCGAGAAGGGACGCCAAGTCGAGAAGAAGGGCATCTCGAACTTCTAGACCTTCGGATACACTCCAAAAGGTATTCCGAGAGTTATTGGTAACAGAAGGGTCACATGTTACCGAAATAGAACTGCTTAGAAGAGATATTAAAGTTATAAGTGAAAATTTATAAGAGGGCAAAAAAGATTATTCACATTCAAAATGGTGGCTACATGTTTTTCACGTCTTCCCGCTTTGAAGGTTTTAACAATATGTAGTGGTTATGTAGATTTGTTTTATGAGCTTTCTACTTTCATTTCTAACTGTTGAATTTGGTACCCCTTTGGAATTAAAAGAATTGGGCGAGAATATCATAATGTTGAAAGTATTATTGCATTTGCATTCCAAATGAACAGAAGAGAAGACAAGTTGTGAGATTTGTTTCCTGCAGTTTATATGTACCATACACAGATACATGTAAACAGGGTCCGTATACTCATTCTGTTTAACCAGCTGTTTTTAGACGACTGTTTTGACATCCTAATGAATATTTCTGAAGATATGGATATAAGCCTTAACGCTGCCATGAATTCATAAAACCAGTTGGTCGCCATATTAGTTTTAATCGCTCCTCAACTGTTACTGGGTATATGTGGTAGAGTCAGGTATATGACATTCCTACTAGCTCTGGCTAGTGGGTTAACCCTTTAGCTCGATCGGTAGAGTGCTGGACTGGCATGCCAGAGGACCCGGGTTCAAACTCCAGCAGAGGCAACATATGTCTCTGTTACATTTGGCGCCCACGTTGGGACCTGGGTATTCTCTGGCGGGTGAGAGAGATTGTCTTCAGTACTTCGCCCCACAGGTGTTGGCACTCCGGAAGAGTCGAGGACGACTCTTTCCTTGGAGGGGGACAATGTGGTAGAGTCAGGTATATGACATTCCTACTAGCTCTGGCTACTGGGTTAACCCTTTAGCTCGATCGGTAGAGTGCTGGACTGGCATGCCAGAGGACCCGGGTTCAAACCCCAGCAGAGGCAACATATGTCTCTGTTACATATATATTGCACATACTTCTAAATGCATGATCTACACGTGATAATATGTTTGAAAAAAGTAAATGAAAGATACAATCAATAATCAAAAAGGGTATATTCCCTGAAAGAATTCTAAAGTATCCACACATAATCTTGCACAGATAGCGCTGCCTTACTTTGCATGCACATCGAACAGGTTTGTCGTTCATACAGAGTGCAGCATAACATCCTCATCATATTAGAGACCCCGGCAGCACATTATCCAACATAGTAATACAATGATCTAGGATTTTCAAAATATGTGTGCCTGGATTTTGAATCGGATTTATTTCGTCCTTCATTAGATATTCCTTAACAGTGCAGTGGTAGCCATATTTTTTTCATAACGCGTTTCTACAAATCTTTCCATCCAATATAACGTGTTCATAAATTCCTGAATGAAATGAAATACCTGAATGCAGTCGAGCATGAATAGTGCTCTCAGCCTTGTATACTATATAGGGGTGTGAAGTGATGAGCGTAACAAAAAAATAAAAAACTAATATGGCGGTAGTCGGACATTAAAGGGAAATAATGCTTATTTATGAATTCATGTCAGCTTTAAGCTTAAAATTAAAATGCAGATAATACGTTTATGTTGGGTGCTTTGGTTTTATGTATACCGGTATATAGATCAAAATATAGACCTTTTCCAATTTTTAGCACCTTTTATGAACACTTTCAACAGACGTATGACAAGTACAATTGCTGGAAGAAATAAGTATCTAATTTGACTTTAGATATGACAAATGATTTTATGATTTTTGTTTCTAGAGGGGTGTTGACATGTTAAGCAATGGCTACTCTAGAACTAACTACAGCACCAGGAGGTGAAAATCGTTTGTTGTCATTACGAGTTACTCCCGAGCAAGAAATTGCCATCTATGCTTTCTTCCAGATCAATGGATGGACAATCATTACAGAGGGTAGGTATTGGTTTCATTTTCAGGATATAATAACTTTAATAATAATTAATAACATATTTTCTATACACGTATATATAGAAAATAAATTATTAATAAGTAAAATTATGTTTCTTGTTTTGATTTTCTTCATGTATCTTGATAAGCAATACCTTAAAAAACATTAATTTAGTGGTGTTATTTTTCATGAATCTCATTTTTAGATAAAACAACTTGCTCTTAAATTTTGTTTATTAAAGTTTCAAATAAGTTTTCATACATTTTGAAATACATGTATAAACAGTATATAGATATCTCTCTCAATATTTAGATGATTCTAACGACACAAAATCACTCGATGCTCTCCTAAATATTCATCATGTTCATGAAGTCCCATCAGGATGTTTTAAAATGCAAACACATTTTGAACATCATTTAAATTCACAGAATTATGCCCTCTCTTGTTTTTGTTTTGTTATGCCAGACTTTTACAGTATTCATGAAGTATGCTCTACAATCATACAGCTTTATATGATTTTATTTAATGTTATTGATACTTATATTCTACAGAAGTTCCAAAGCAGTGTGAAATCTGTCAGAAAGCCATCAATGGGGAGACACCAGACCCCGTCCATTGTCAGAAATGTCAGCGGGAGATCGAGGCGGAGTCCAAACAAACGGAGGATGAATCTCAGGACCAGACGAGTGTGATTGGGCACCTGTCGCAGCAGCCCAACCAATCACAACAAGGCTCTGTCATAGCGCTACAGGATCAGATGGGGAGGAAGGTGGTCGTCGTTGGTAACACTATGACCATGACCAATCAAAAAATACAGGCCTTACCACACGTACCTTCTACAGTTATACAGGTATATGTAATTTCAGGCCATTCCTTTGATACCTTTTACTTATTTAGAATTCTCCATTTTTATTCCCCTGCTCTCAATTTTGTGTGAATCTGGTGATTTTTTTTTTAAACTAGCAGAATTTACACATGGTACGGAAATATATGACAAGTAAAAGAGTTTACAATATAAACAATATTAAAGGATGTTAAACATACATAGACCTCAAATATAGTGGTCAATTGCGAAGAAAAGTAACTCTTGCTTTTGTAGAGAATTTTATGGGGAGGGGTGGGGTATAAGATTACAATGTACAGGTACTTTGGAAATTTCCACTGCAATACTATTCATAATATTTATTTCATGTACATGTAATATTTGTGTAAAGAAACAAAAGGCTGGAGAAAGATAGATATTTATTTACTTGATATTAATGTTCACAGCATGCAGATGGCAATGAAACCATCATCATTGAGCGCATACTGGAGGCAGACCAACAACAAAAGGCCGATGTAGAACGAGCCCTTGGGGTCACGCTACAGAAGGCTGTGGAAGCTGTCCCCCCAAAGATCTACAACCTCAACAACAGCTCCGAGAACCGGCCATACAAATGTGATGACTGTGGGAAACATTTCAGGAAGAAAACTCACGTTCTTGCACACATGAAGTTTCACAGTGGAGAGTCTTTGCCCAAATGTGATGTGTGTGGTATGTGAAATTGTAATTTTTTTTTTGTCTGGGGATCAGATAATTGTGTACAAATTGCAAATCAGGATAAAACTATGATTTTGTCAAAACAATTTTTTGCAACATTTATTTTGATATGCTCTTTTTCTTTGAATTTGTGTTTCAACCAGAATTATAACCTTTATACATTTTTTTTTTTGGGGGGGGGGGGGGGGGGGGGGGGGGCGGTATCAAGTGAGCCCACATGATGATGCTGAGTTTTGTTTATTTTGTTTTTAGGGAAGGAGTTTCTTTACAAGCACAATCTAATTTCCCATGCATCAATACACAGTGGCGAACGACCATATCAGTGTAGTGCATGTCCTAAAAACTTCCGTCGCAAAGACGATTTACAGGTACCATATAATCACAATAATTTAAATTACAAGTGTAATAATGGAATAAAATGATGTGATTTAACGTACTACAACTCTAAACAGTTCAGTTCAATTTGAATTTACATGACCTTAAAAATCTATCTTTAGACACATGGTCATGAACTTCAAAATAATACAGTTATTTTTTATTATATGGCATTGCTTGTTTCTTATTTATTTTCTTAAACCTGCCATTGCACATATCGAAAATGATTCTTTTATTATTTAATGAGAATGATTACTGGTACTTGCATCATGATAAATAGAGAGTTGAAATTAGAAAACCAATACTATTCATGAATTTGCATCAGATTAGAATTTTAAATATATAAAAACATCATGATCCAATAGCATGTAAGTACCAATCATAGCCGGTGTTTTCACAGAGATACTTTTTTGTTGAACTAGAATAAATAAAGTTTGTAAACATATAACATTGAGGAGAAAAGTGGGAGTTATAATTTCCTTCCTGTTTCCAGATCCATATGCGAACACACACTGGTGAGCGCCCATACAAGTGTGATATTTGTGGGAAGTGCTTCACGACTCAGAACCAGCTTCCTAAGCATAAACGCACACACACAGGTACTCAGAAATTAATGTTTTCATAGTATAAACCTCTCAACTGGTAACTAGAATTTCATATTGTCCTTGCATTGTTCTCTCAAAAAGTGCAGAATTCCTCTTTATTTGTTTGATGACACATATTAGAAAAGTTAGCATTCGGTAAACACATGCACACAGCTACAGAGAAATTTATTATTGTCCTGTTTAAACATCTGAAATTCCTCTAAATGAATTAAGCATGTATTTGTTTTTATAAGAATATGCTAGTCCTAATGGGCTATGCATCACCATTGCAGGTGAGAAGCCGTATCAATGCAAGGTATGTACCAAGAGTTTCCGTACAAAGCCACACCTAGAAAAGCATCACAGGACCCACAGTGGAGAGAGACCTTACAGGTAAGTGTGAGTGTTACCTGGAGGATCTACTTAGTTGTCAAAAGATCCTCGATATATTCTCAATTTCCTTCAAATTTTCATTTACTGTAGGTGTCAATGTTTTTATTTTGTGGTTTAGGTGTCAAGAATGTGGGCGGGCTTTTACCCAGAATGCCCATCTCTTAGCGCACCAGAGAACACACACGGGAGAGAAGCCATTCAAGTGTGATGAGTGTGATAAAGCATTCAAAGAGAGCAAGACCTTGAAAAGACATAAACTTATCCACAAAAACGGCATGCCTTTCAGCTGTCCTATCTGCTTCAAAGGTAAACAGTCAGGCAAATGGATATTTAACTCTCTCAGAAAAAAGAATTGAAAATATATATGAAAATGCTGATTATTGCTCATAGAGGTATTTCCAAGACAGCAGATTTTTTAAAGCAGAACTGAATTTTTTCTGAATAGGATTTCTGAGGCAGCAAAATTTAGAGGTTCACATGTGTGTCCACTCTGAAGATGAGCCAAAGTACAAGCGTAAATTACGCCTCAGGCGAGAGTTAATGGAGAGACTTAGGGCCGAGGAAGATGCGGAGGGAGGGCTGCAGATGGATGTAAGCAGCGATTTCTCTGCCCTGAACCATGACCACATGGAGATGGTGAAGAGTAGGAAGGCCGATGGTATGGAAGACCTGGGCATGGAGAGTCAAAATATCATCGAGGAAGAGGTGTCTGGTCTGGATCACGATCATCTTGCTCTGGACGCGAAAGACGAAACGGAAACAGCCACTGTAAAGGTACCTTACAACTACAGAGATGTCTAAACTTTACAATGCTTCTTAGTGGTAACAAATTACATAAATATACTATTTCTTTTTCTTTATGGTATCACAGAGAGGAGTCATCAAAAGATCTTATTCTTTAGCATATTTATAGTTCTACAAAATTGTATTTTGAAATGCTACAGGTGTCCGAGGAATCGAGTGAGGACACCAATCAGAACTCGATTGCCAGCAGTCTGCTGACCCTGGTAGAGATGATCACTAGTGCAGAACAGGGGGGATCCCTGCCAGCTAATGCACAGCAAGTACAGGTGAGACCTAAAGTACTGATCACTGCCAGCTAATGCACAGCAAGTACAGGTAAGTCCAAAAGTACTGATCCCTGCCAGGTGATGCATTGCAACTACAGGTGAGACCTAAAGTACTGGTCACTACTGACTATTGCCAAAAACCATTTGCCGACAGGTTATATAAAGCAATTAAAATTGTTAATTAAAGTATTTCATATTTTTTCAAACTTTATCATTGAGATTGACTCTGAAATTAAAAAAAAATGTTGCAATACAAAACCTCATGAATGTAAAAGAACTAGTATTTTGTCTGGTACATGTATCGGTACATAGTAAATCTTAATTGGTTTTTTGACAAATATTTACCTTTCTGATAATTGATGATAAATTTTGAACCAGTATTAAAAAGAGAACTCTCAGTAGTTCATGATCTGATTTACCTGTAATTATAGGTGACCGGCGACGTTCGCACTCAACCGTCCTCTGCAAACTCGGTGATTTCTACAGCAACAGTTCGGAATGAGGACCAGAAAAATATCCTAATGCAAGAGAATAACTCGGCGGACGGGGTCATTCAGAATGCGATGGATCAAGGTCAGTCCACAGAGATGGATCAGGATGGACTGTCACAGAACATCATCATCACCACGGAGGTGGAGGGCGGTGAACAACAGGTAGGTCAAAGGTCATCTTAAGTAAAGCGGAGGCCTGAATTTGTGTTGCAGGGATAAAAAAATAGTTTGGAAGCATTCCCAAGCTCTAGCTTTGCTGAACAGGGTTCAGATGTGTTTGGTAACATTAGGTCTGTTGGTCTGTTGATGACTGAAAGGTTTTTCAGTTTCCATGTAATTGTACAACTGTAGCCCACAATTCTCACAATTTGATAAACATCTTGTACCCTGGTATAAATACAGGTACATTTATTTGTTATTTTTCAATGAGTGCAAGAGATTTCAAGTTATTGTAGCCAAAGATTTCTTAAATTCATGAAGGGTCTAACTTCACTGTTTCTGTAGATATATCTCATGATTCAGTGTATTTTCTGCAGTGACTGATGAAGTTTTTATTTATATATGACTAATGAACTAGTTACCATATTCACCATTTGTACCCTTTTCCTGTGGTGTACTTTACATATCATATACTGTAAATTCCTTATTTTACGTGAGTACTTAATTCCGCGATTCCACTGTTTTGTATCAAATCGCGAGAATATGAAATCGCGATCACCAATTTTTTGTTATAATTTCCTATAGTACAAAACTGTCTGAAAAATAAAAGTGGGATTTTAAAATCTGCGAGGGTTGATTCTTGTGATTTTACACGGAAATTAATTCCTCACGTTTAATTAGGAATCTACAGTACATGTAGACATTTTGTGTTATTGTTTTTAAACTAGAGTATTGGTTTTTTAGACAAGTTTTGTCCCATTTGTTGTAGATAATTCAGACGATGACGGGGGAGTTTGGGGACGGTGAGACGTATGTTGTCCAGTACGTACAGGACGACTCTTGAGTGACCTTCACCTCTCCCTAGTGAACTTCACACCCACACGATTCTATTGGTTAATGTTTTTATTATCAAACATTACATGTTTATACTTCGTTTGTTTGCAAGTTCCTTATTTTAATCTCTGTAAGAATGTAAAAATTTAATGTGAAATGAGTTAGTCATTATATGACAGCATGTACAGTGTTAATAACAGTCTCCTGAAAGCAAGACATTAATGTAGCGGAGATTATTTTTTATTAAAAATTCTTTCTGGTACCTTGTACATTACTTAATAGCAAATAAAACAAAACTGCATGAATCCACAACTGTCCATTGATTAAAAGCATTAATATTAGATGTTTTGGAATCCTTTTAAGGAGAATTATAACTACGACTCAGGGTTTGACCCGTCTGTAGTTCTGTGTTATCTGTTAAATTTTCAATTTTTCTTTTCATTATTTATTGATGGAACTATTTGAACACTATATTATATTGGTTTTTTTTATATTTCCAGTTAAAAATTTGTGTGTTTTCATGTATTTTCTGTTAGGTATTGTAAATTGAAAAAAGAGTGAATACAGATGTCTGGATTGAACGATTTTGCCATAATAGTTAAAACAATAAATTAGGCCACTAGATGTTTTTGTCAGTGTCTATGGTACAATGTCTGACACCCGTTTATGCTGTGGACTCTTGTTCTTGTGATACTATATTGTTATATTCCTCATAATAAAGCCTTCTATTACTCACACACTCCTTTTATTTTGCATGATAAAATAATTCATGAAGTCGAGTTGTCTTTCCCTCATGGAAAAGTTTGATCATTTAGATGGGACATTATTTGTATACACCGGTCAGCAGAGGATGCTCGCTCCTCCATGGGACCTGATACTACCTCTAATTTTTTTTAGAGGTCCGTGTTTGCTCTGCTCCTGTTTTGTATTTTTGCTTTGGACTTTTAATATTGAACGCTGTTCGTTGTCACCACATGTCATTGTATTCACCTTGTTACAATAGGACATACAGCTATAACTAATTGAAGTAGTATCAAAGCAGTCCACATTCATTTTCATTATTTAGAAAGTACATTTCTTTTAGTTGACTTCTAGTATATCTTGACTGAATCCTGACCATATTTATTTGTTTAACAAGACTGAATAATAAAAATCAAAGTATATCAGGGAGTACCAGAAACTCGAATGACTATTATGTTAAGCTTATTTGGACATGCGCGAGACTAATATATGGTACACATCATGCAATGCGTCAACATCATGAGGACCCTAACAGCTGTACAACCTACAGCTGTCAACTGTTATAGCGTTGGTCGAGTAGCGGGTAAAACATGCGCGACCTTGCGAAACAGTTCACAACTTTTGAAGAAGATTAAAGGTCGTGTATCAGTCACATGGCTAATAAATTAAAATGGACGTGAATAGTACTTAGTCTGTTGTAAAAATACAGTAATATAAATAATTTATAAAAAGGTATGAAAGTTCCAACCCAGGCTATAAGAGTATAACTTTGGTAGATACTGAGTTCATTCCTTATAATTTAATTTTCTGTAATTTACTGTACAAATTGAGCGCGTTTTACTTTAAAAAATGATATTAATCTGTTCAAAATTCAAAGTAACGTCAAGCGGATTAGTACGTTTTTGACGTTGGTGCATTGTGAAGTGCAAACCAGGTTATACAAATTTAACTAAATTTTACTATCCAATCAATAGCCGCTTTACAACCAGAATTAAATTATTCCGGAATGTTTCCGCAATGTTTACGGGTACGGAAACATTACGGAGGCTTTGTGAAAAAGGTCTCAAATCTTGAAGTATATCGTGCCAATCGTATTAATCGTGTAATATTTTTTGACTGTCCAAAAATTTTCTACGATCAACATGATTAATTTTCAATCGTAATTATTCCTAACCATCGTATCAGACCGCACTGCATTGTTACTAAGTGCAGAATGTCACATTTAATTGTGTACCCTTATCGTGTTGATCTGGATCAATCTTTGGGGTAGTCCAAAATATTTGACACGTTTTCCTGCCTTTTTTAAAAAACGATTTCGATATTTTACTTAATTGCAAGAAAAACGTCAGAACCGGCGCCATTACGAAAACTGGAAATTTGCAGCCTCCAACTGGAGGCGGCATTATCGGCTTAATTTTAATATATATATATATATATATATATATATATATATATATATATATATATATATATATATATATATAATACACATATATATATATATATATATATATATATATATATATATATATATATATATATATATATATATATATATATATTGTATATATATATATATATATATATAATATTAAAACTCGATAATATACCGCTTTAAAAAATTCTACTCCATATTTTGATAATCACATTGATAAACAAATGTAGTAGAGTTTGATTCTCGCGAGATTTAAAAAATGCACGAAATCAAAACAAATATTGACAGTTCGATAAAATGTGTTCAAAATGAGAAGTAGTATTGTCTTTTTATTAATTAGTTGTGAGTTAAACTTTTGACTCGATTTGCAAATATTTAGAATCGAACCGAGAATGCCGGGGTGTTTGTCTGCTTCAAGATTGACCCAGATCATCACTAGTGACTCGCATCACCTTGTACTTAATTAATAAGCCCCTGTCATACTGTCACGATTTATAGTAAGATTGCCCACAAATTACTGAAAGTTAAAAATCGCCATTATTCGCCAGGTCAGTCTTGCGATAATTCTACAGACGGTGCTTTTTTCGAATCTAGTAAGACTCGACTACGATGTCTGCACGACCATGTACGATGTTTGTGCGATAACAGCACGAGTTGTGGCAATTGGTTTACGAATTTCGGCTATTAAGTAACCAACGCAAACGATTTTTATACGATACCCTTACGAATGAGTACGAAATTGTACGATTGATACACGATATTCCCAAATAAAAATGAATTTTTAAGATTATATATCTGATGTGTTAATTCATAAGGTGATTATTTAACAAATTAATGATTGCATTTTTGCATAAAATACATACCTAAAAGTATTTTTTAATTTCACAACATAAGATGAATAATGCAATCGGAGTAATATTCCAATAGATTATAAAGGATAATATGAAAACACGTACATATGTATAATCATACTGGCTTGAACACTTTGAGTACAAGTAGGCCAGTCTGATAGACTGTGCAGGCACCGTCCCTTGGTACTCTCTGTTTTCAGGCCACCTTGTTTCTGTATAGCTGTAGTGTTCATGCATTATCTCACACAGTTAAATGTGTATATTTCACACACATATATTTCATTGTATTGATGAATCGTTTTGCATATGGTTGCTTGACGTAATATGAATCTGGACATTCTAGGCTATTATTTCATTCATTATTTGTTATAATCATGATAATATTTTTTTTGAATGTTAATGCCCCCTGAGGGCCCTTGATTGGTGAATAAATAAAAATTTGCGAGTTAAGATTACAAATGAAATACATATTGTGACAATGTTTGCAACTGTGAGTAAAATTGTTTTAATAATTTGCTGACGGACGTTTATTATTGTAATTATAAACGAACAAGAAGATCGTGATATTGTTTTAGCTCACGAATTGTTTAAATAATTATAAAAGCGACAGCAATAATGTTTGATTTATTCTCTGGATAAGATTATCAATGAAGAACAAAATTCGTTTTTTTAAGAATGAAGAAATTACAAGTATATGTAAAATTTCGAAAGACAAGGTTCTGTAATAAACTTACAAAATTACTGAAAGATGTACTTAGTAATCAAAAGAAGAATACTATATTGCGAAACACTAACAAGTCTCGTATTTTCGTACTAACTCGTAGTTCACTTGCAAGGTTCTCGTATTGCACTAGCCCCCGATCGCCTGTTTTCGTATTGTATTCGCATCAAATCGAACTACGTTCCCATTCACTCGGAGGACACTCGGGGAAGACTCGAGAAATAATCGCATGAACTCGTACAATACTCGGGGTAGATATTAGGATATTCCTAGCATCGTAAGTACTACGAAGTTTTGCGAGTTTCCTACGAATGTCGAAGATTTATTGAGACTATATGCACGATTGCAGTGCGAGTGTCGTGCGAAAGTCTACGATTACTTAAAAATCGTACTGTGGGCACGTTTGTTTTGAGCATTCTCAAAACAATCGCCGCGTTTGGCGATGAAGGAAGAGAGCCTACGACTATCTCTACGAAGAACCCCGGATAAGTGCGATTATTGAATTCGTACACTATCGTAGCTCAAAAACGTGACAGTGTGACAGGGGCTTAAGTGTTCGCAACAGATCGCAAGACAGTTGGAACCTAGCATAATGGTAAACAGTTCGATTGATCTCTCCATTAATGTAACATCACGAAAATTACCCGGGTTATTTACTGTTATTGATTGTTACTGTATTTATTTACATCATGATAGATAACTATATATGATAAGGGCCTATTTTTAAAATGGCCCCCTAAAATGAACATCATATTTTTACTGTAGTAATATGTTTTCTGTTAACCTACGAACATGTGAAGTTCTTCAATAATTTTTGCATTTTGATCCAATCGCCCTTTCTAAAAGTATGACATCATAAAGTCGACCCTTTCCCGTAATCTTTGCATATTTTGCATAAAACGGCTTTTTAAAAACAGTTTTTCTTTCGGAAAATATTGAGCGTAGGCTTGGACAAACAAAAAATTTACATCAAAGATTTATGCAACTAAGACTAATAACTGACAGACAGATTTAGCTTGTTCAAAGCTTCGTTCTATATTTCCTGTTCAAAAGAAGATAACAAAAATGCACATATTTGACTGATTTTGGTTGAATTTTAAATATACCGTCTTTTCTGACGTCATATTCTATCAATGAGTAAAAAATGAGATGAATAAAAGAAAAAAAAATGTATATTATACCAACTCTTCTACGAAATTTAACAAAACAATTGAATGTACCTGAAAGATTTTT
Organism: Magallana nippona; assembly: GCA_033439105.1. Classification (NCBI taxonomy): domain Eukaryota; kingdom Metazoa; phylum Mollusca; class Bivalvia; order Ostreida; family Ostreidae; genus Magallana; species Magallana nippona. The sequence continues at coordinate 1,653,526 of CM065926.1, read as the reverse complement.
AAAAATATGTTAAGTCATGGGGGCCAAATTTGACTCTTACGATATATAGTCCTTTAATTCCAATTTATCCCGTAAGACTGTTTGTGACATACTAGTGGCACCCTATTTAGGTGACTTACTACTTCTTGAATTTAAATAGTTTCTCAAATCAGCAGAGAATTACTTGATTATGAAAGATAGTATAATGCATAAGAAGTATGCAAGTCATATAAGAGAAAAAAAAATATGCAATTTTGGATAAAAATTTTAAAAAAAATTAAGCTAATGTAAACAAAAGCCTTAAGTGGATTTGAACTCGTGATCTGCAGTTCACAAGCCCGATACTTTTACCACTGAGCTATGATGGTATTCAAATCGATTACAAATAATTTAACAAACCATTTTTAAAAACCGCCATCTTGTGACGTAGTGTCTTAAGTATAAGTCTTGATGTAGTGAGGTACCTTAAGAACAGCAACCTGTTTTCTAACACAAACAAAAAACACAAACAAACAAGAAAAAACAAAAACAAAACAAAAACAAAATGAAAAAACTACTCATTGGGTGTGTTTATAGGTATGTTGAAAATATTGAATACTAGTATACATGTCGATCAATATGTAGAATTGTATGTGTCATATTGTAAATGTTCGATGTACGAATGGATATGTGAAAATATAAAATTTACAATATGAAAACACTTAATATTATGAATTTTGTATATACAACCACACGTTTATTTAAAATTTTACAATATGACACAGGTATAGTAAAAATTTTGAGAACGAAAAAACATATTTATTAAATTAAAATGTTGAAGAAAATAAAGGGATTCTTTGCGTCTAAACATATAATGAAAACTAAAGATGTAAAATGTCATTGTGTATTGGAAAGTTTAGTGAAATGTTTATTAATACATAGTATTTACATTTTCCAGTGTCTCTGTCTGAGATAACACTACGAATAGAGTTTGTACTATTTTGGGGCACAAGCGGGTTTGCATAATTAATATCATAATATTTAATCGTACAATTGCTGAAAATTATATAAATATAAGTAATAAGGAATCATTCTTCGAATATTATGAGGTGATAATTTCCGTCGGGGCGTGATCAAATTGGATTTGATCACGCCCCGACCGAAATTATCACCTCATAATACTCAAAGAATGATTCCTTATTCCTTAAGTATTACAAATAACTCAATAGTAGGTCAATGTAAATACATTTACATCCGCTAGGTACCCCCCCCCCCCCTTTTTTCATAAGAAATCACATGGAAACTGACTAGACTGAAATCTACGCGATCCAGTTGGCAGTAAAACGTCTGCGTATGTCTATGAATACATGCATACATTTAACCCTTTAAAATTGCCTTCAAATGCATTGTTTAGCTTATCTTATATAGAATTTTATTAATAAACGTTCTTCGGGCAATTTATTGTTTACATTACATATATGTATTTAAAATACCTAAAAATAACATTCTACCTGTAACGTTACGTGTTGCAATGCCAAATTTTGTTTATTGATTAATCACGAATTCCGTAAAACAGTTTTTTGGCTCAGTCTATCAGTGACTGTGTATTGCAAAAGGATTGCGTGCACTTTTTTATTTTCTGAAACGGGACTTCATACTTATCAGTAGGTCACAGGCGGTGCGTTACGTGGAAAATAAAGGGAAAATAGAGGAAGACGGATCAATTATCGTTGGCTTTGTGGCATTACCACGAGGTAAATATTGTCTGCAATGTACGAAATTGGTGAAATTATAAAAGAACTACTTAGTATCCGAAATTATCGTTCACTATGCATAACCATTCTCCTATTAATGAGCTATTATATGGTGTTATATGGTACATAAAACAAGATCTGCGAATTAGATCTGAGTCAACAACATTTTTGCATATTTTTTAAAATAAATTTTTAATGAACATTTGGAAATTTTATTTCAAACCCTGTTTAAAGGGTATGTATAATTAGAATTATAAACTCATGTGGTTTGTGCAGCCCCGCCCGCTATCTCCATCATTATGCAATAATTATTAGCTCACCAGTGCAAAAATATTAGCGCTTCGTGTTTACGTAAGTTTTTGTAAACATGCTATTCACATCAATTAAGTGATAATTTTATCAAAACTCCGAATAGTGAATATGAAAACATTAACTGAAGTTGCAATCAAAAACGTTTGTTATAGGATATGCACGCTGACGGGTTTCTTTATATTACGACTTCTAGGTTACATCTATCTGACCATAAATACTAAAGATTTGGATAAAATTATCACTGTAGTCCGTAATGATAATGATTCTGAAAATTGCAGCTCTTATAACTTTTTAGCTGCTTATTTGACTTGGGAGGTCATTCATCCAATTTTTTTCAGACCGAGAGCTACAGACATGCAGCCAATAACTTTTAAAGATGACGATTACTAAAATCGTATACAATTCAACTGATCGTGAAATTGTAAATATCGAATTGCTTGTCTCACTTTGAAGCTCAGTGGAGATACCAGACTAACTGACCTGCAGATTCGAGTTTGAATACGAAAAGAACTTTTGTTTTCACGAATAGCGATACATTTTTGAAAGCTATGTTTTTTCCTTTTTTTTGTCATTTCAAGTTGTATACATGTTAGGATATCATTTTCCTTATTCTTAATCAACTGAAGAACACGGGGAAAGGGTGTGTGAAATGATTATAGTAGCAAGAATACATTATTGGTTCAGTTTTGTTTGAAGTATTAAATCCCTGGCCTTCTCCCTTAGTTTTTATTTATTGACGCATAGGAAAGCTAGTTTGTTACTTGATCAGGGTCGGGCAGTGTTGCTAAGGTGAGAAATGTGGTCCCCGTGTCTCTAGTTCAGTCAGAAATATGATCACTGGAATTTATTATTTTATTTTCATTTTTTTGTAGTACCAGTCATGCGCAGAAGAGAAAAGAATGTTTCAATTGTCCCTCCATCATTTGACGCCCAGTTTGCCGTTTTCGTGGCGAGGAATGCTATCTATTTGATTGTATCTAATGGTTGTCAGCTGACCTCCCCAGAGCTACTGCGTTTAATGCATCAGAATCCACAGCTTACACATCTTAACATTGAAAGTTTACTGAAAATACTGAAAGCTTATCCTAGTGTGTTCGAGCTGGAAGCCACAAGGAGGGGACAATCTCAGACTAATGTCTTGTTAGCTTTCGAGTTTCAGGTATGCGACCAGCCTAGGAAATGCGGTGGTTACCCAATTTGTAGAGATCTACATATCTGCAAATATTTCATTCAAAATAAATGCAGACAAACCCAGGCACAGAAATGTCAATTTGGACATGATTTGCACTCTGAACATAATTTGTGGATTTTACAAGAGAAGTACATGGACCACATTGACCCGTTTAGACTGAAAGAATGGATACAACAACAACACAACAGGCGGTCTAGGACTTCTCGTCCTCCCCAGATCTGTACCTTCTACAACACGGCAGGTGGATGCAGCAAAAATGACACTTGTCAGTTTCTTCATCTCTGTAGCTACTTTGTCAGGGGAAGCTGTAGATTTGGCTCTAAATGCACAAGAAGTCACGCACTGCGCGCCAAACGGAATATGGGTAAACAATATAAACAATGTGATTTTTATCCCACCCAGAAAAAAACCAACACAAAAAGCAAAAGTAAACGCGTGTCATTTTAATATTTTCTATATGTACATGTTCATGATTTTTTTTATTTTCAAATTTGAATAGAAATTCTACGTGAACATGGGATTGACACTCGCAAAAATCAACAGCAAATCCTCGATATCCTCTGTGAAAACAAGTCCAGGGATACACGTCATGACCACAATGAAAGGCACGGTTCAATATCTACTCATAAATATAGTTTTCTTCTTTATTTATTTTGGAACGTTTTCTATATGATTTGTTTTATCAAATGAACTGGAAGCTAATCAACTGTTATTTGTTATCGGGCCACTTTAAAACACAAATTTACTCTTTTTCTTTACAGCGAAAGGTCGGATGATGAGGAATTTGAAGACTGTTACAGTGATTCAGTTGTAAGTCACACACACACACACACACACACACACACTGTAGATTCCTCATATACACCTTCTTAAATAGAGTACTATTACTTATCGAACTTATATTTTTAGGGCAAGAAAAACGACATGACGCCCGGAACTCCATTTCTAATTTCCGCAAAATCTGATCGCATAACTTTGCAATGGAAGAATATCGGCGGTTTAAGCTCGGACTTCGAATATCAAGTTCAGTATAAAGAAATGCCAGACGGTCGATGGATAACTCACGAGTCAGCAGTATCCCATGATTCATCAAGAGCTGTTATAGCCGGCTTAAAGTCACGTACTTCCTACTGCTTCAGAGTTCGCATTATAAATGCCAGAGAAGGAAAGGAATATCCCTTCAGTTCAGAGAGTAAACAATTTGATACACCAGAATCACCAGGTCTTCAAATGCGATATAGATCAATTCTCGCTAAATCTGGAAATCCTGGTGTATATCGTCTTCCTACAAAGGAAATTAGAGAGGCAAGAAACGAAAAAGTCAAGTCCAAGAAACTTTCTTTAGGTAAAATCCTGCTAGTATCCATTTTATAAATATCAATTGCAACGTGGTACAGCTAGCGAAAAAAACCTCAAAACTAATGCTATTCTTGTTCACAGGTTCTGGTAGATTGTGTTTTCATGATAAAACAATCATGTTGGTTGGGGCAACGGGAAGTGGTAAAAGCACTCTCATCGACGGCTTTGCGAATTACTTGTTTGAAGTGAATTGGGAAGACGATTTTCGTTTTACTTTAGTTAACCTTGAAGATGAAGAAAAAAGAAGACACAAAGATCAAGTAATTTATTTTTATCTAATAGAGTTTTAAACTCACTCATATTTGAAAACAAAACCTTTTGTATACGAATTGAAGTTGACAAAAGATCTGTTTTGCACTCATCATTTTCTCTCCTTTAGGCAGTGTCGCAGACAGAATGGATCACATGCTACAGTATATACCCGGATGTTGCCACCAAACTAGACTACGCACTACATATTGTGGACACACCGGGGTTTGGGGACACCAGAGGAGTACAACGTGACAAAGAAATAATTGAACAGATACGAGAGATGTTTCTTTTACCAGGAGATAAAGGAATGTCTTGTCTGGATGCCGTTTGTTTCTTGGTAAAAGCTCCAGATGCTCGACTTACGCCTTCGCAGAAGTATATACTTGATGCCATTCTGTCTTTGTTTGGAAAAGACATGGAGAATAACATTTGCATCTGTATTACGTTTGCAGAGGCACAAAAACCTCCCGTGTTGGCTTCGCTAGCCAAATCGCGACTGCCACACAAATATTATTTCAAGTTTAATAATTCTGCATTGTTTGCTGGCAACCAAGATAAAGATGATCTTGCCTCTGGCTTTTGGAAAATTGGGATGAATAGTTTTGACAGTTTCTTCGAACGTCTAGACCGAATGGAAACTAAAAGTTTACAGATGACAAAGGAAGTCCTGAAGACGAGACAAGATCTTGAAAATACTGTCCACAATCTGCAAAGATTGATCACAGCTGGAATAGGAAAAATATCTGTATTAGAAGAAGAAATGTCCATATTTAAAAAGCATGAAAAACAGATCCAGGAAAACAAAGACTTCGTTTACGAGGTAACAGAACATGTACAGGAGAAAGAAGATATATCTGGGAAAGGACAGCACACTACAAACTGTTTGACCTGCAATTACACCTGTCATGAGAAATGTAAAATTCCCGAAGATTCTCTGAAATCTCATTGCATAGCCATGGATGAACATGGAAAGTGTAAACAATGTCCGGGAAATTGTCAATGGCAATCCCATCACAACACCCCTTATATTATACGATGGGTTTCAAAAAAGGTACCGAAAACCTACCGTGAAAAGTTGAAGCTTTATACAACAGCCAAAGAGCAGGTTAGTTCACAAACAGAAGTCTTGCAGAAAATGACGGAAAACGTCAAAAAACTAGAAAGAGGTATTGCCCAACTTCTTGGCAAGGTAACCGAATGTAACAACAAGCTAAAAGAAATCGCTCTGAATGAGAACCCGATGAATACGGCGGAATATATAGATTTAATGATAGAGGGTGAAAAGAGAGAGCGGAAGTCGGGCTACATGTCTCGTATCAAGGTTTTAGAAGAGTGTCGACGCGAAGCAATGATTGGTCGCGAAGCAACCGACTTCTTGTTTAGAGCACAGCGAACTAGACATAGCGCCCCGTCCAAAAGTGTCCAAACTTCTGGATCACTTATTTCGAGCATGCACTCCCTGATGAGACTCTCGTAGAATAGAATTCTTTAGCTATTTCCATGTGCATTCGCTAGTTTATATGTTTGTTTGGTTAGTGTGTTTTTTACGCTCAATTTTTCTAATTTGAACCTTCACATAAGGAGAGAACACAGATGGCCATGAATGGGAAAATATTTTGCTGTTGTTAGGTTGTACGAAACACGAAACTTTTTCAAAAGTGTCCCAACTTCTTGATGTGTTTTCTACAACATGCAGTCTCTGATGAGACTTTTGAAGATTACTTAAGCAATTTCCATGTGCGTTCATTCCTAAATATCCGTCCAAATTTGCGACCTCACGTGCTTTTTACAGTTTTGCAATAAAGAGACATGGAAAACAAATAGAATTGTTTAGAAATTGCATCAAAAAGGTTTTTTTCTTATCTTTGTCATATTAAACAGTGGAATTTTCATTATTTGGGAACTTTGTTGTTGTTATTGTTGGTATAAGATATAGATAAACGCAGTTCTTATATCTGATACGTATATATACACAAATACAACGCTTGTATAAAACTTTTTGTAAATTTTCACCTTTTTAGAACCACTATACCTAAATCAAATTTGACACCAAACATTCTTGAATAAAGGGCTTTTAATTTTTAAAATAAAGGACCACGATATTTAGGAAATATAATTCATAAGAAATTTCTTTTTTATCTCTATGGAAGTCATAAAGGTGCTTCTACTTGGGAATGGGGTGGGGTGTCTAGCATTATGTATTATAATTATTATAATATTGAATGAATAATTATTTTAAGATGATGCGTATTTGTGACGTTAAAAAAGGAGCAATCTAGTGTAAACGTTTTTTTTTAAGTGTAACTATCTGATAACATTTCGAAGACTGCGAAGGGGAGTACAAATTGAATACTAGTATATGGTGTTTTGAAAATAAAATTTAAAAATAAAATTTTAAAAAAATTGATGCTCTTATTTGTGAAATTGATTTTCCTTCAAGCTTATTCATGTCATTACCCCGTACGTCAGAGGCGTTACAAGTCGATATACAATTTTACATGAAATCTTCTGATGATTGATTATGATGCAAATTGTAAACTTAAACTATCAGCTCTCCCGCACCTTTTGGTAAAAAAAAGTATAGAAACAATATACCACCTTTTTATGAATGTTTGAGGTTAAAAACTAGATGAATGTGCTCAAAATAACTTATGTTTTGATATACAATAAATTGTATAAACTTTATTTATAGAAACTTTTATAGACTACACAGTTTTTAATTATTGCCATCAAACAATATATATATATATATATTCTCTTGTAAATATAATAACTCTCCATCATAGCCATTTTGTCTTGTAGAGAAAGTAATAATTGATAGAAAAATATCTTCTAAAGAATTGTAGATTTCTTGACAATAAATGATACTTGCTAAAAATCTGTGACAAATTGTAACATTTGAAACCGTATTGCAATACAACTAGGTACATAATGGATTATATAAATACATGTATACCTGTAACTCCTCCCCACATTATTTCTCTTTCTCTCTCTCACACACACATTTATTTCCTCTTTATTACACACGTGTACATTACATTTGAATTACAATGTACCAACATGTTACCGGTACCTCTATGAAGTTAATATGAAACTATATTGTGAACTCTGTACCATGTGTCCTGTACAGATCTGTATCATGGTATTTGTAACACAATATTATTGTTGTTATTATTCTACATGTATATATGTGCAAGGATGAGTGTTTAATATGAAAAATGTAAAATCATTTGTTTTTTACTTTAGGGAATTTTTAAAATAAGAGTTTGAATCAATTTTGTGCAAGCAATTCCATAATGTCTGTTTAAAGATTAAAATTTTATTAAGACTATTCAAAGAAACTGGGTAATATTATTTAACACAATACACTTAAAATATAACAATAATGAAGAGAACATTCAGTGACGACAAAATACGGTTTTAAGAACTGAGAACAAATTCAATGTGTGACAACTGTCTGTGTATTTTACTCAGGTTATCCTTAAGACCAATGAGTGTCCCTGTCCTAATGAAAGGGACTTTCGAATGACGCATAGTACGACGATATTGAAAGTCCTGCATGCAAATCTTTTTTCAAAACAAGACATAACAAAACCTAAGGAAAAACCGATACATTTAATAAGATTTTGTATGAATAGAAACAAAACACACGGTCTGTAATTATACTTCCGCAACCGCTTTAACTACCTGAACTAAAAAAAATGTCTGTTCTTTTTTTCTGATATTTTTTCTCGTCTTTTTGTGCAATTTTGTTTAACACAAAGGGAAATATTTTTCATTAAGTTTTTCATTTTTTTTTTTTTATCAATTTTGAATATCATTAAACCGTGAATAATAATTTTTTTTTCATCTTTCAGTCTATTTTGAATGATGCAAACATTTGCATTATCAGCATCCAACTCGGGCTTGGCAAATTGACAATTGATACTCCTTTATTATTATTATAATGTGTATGATGTCTAAACAAGAAAACATATTGACACAAGCGTCAAATGGGCCGCAAAAATATATTTGTTATATGAATCATCATTGGTTATTTACATAAAAAAAACACACCACAAAGAAGAAAATAACGAGTTGGGTGTACTAATTTTTATGAAAATTTTAATATATTTTCAGCAACTTGTTTTGAAGTTTAACATTTTACTATTATTATTAAGAATCGAGTTCGTTACTGTATGCATTTCTAACGGTAATTGTATGATAGTATGAAGTAATGGAGAACACATTGATTTGTTCATTATTCTAATACAAAGTTCAACTCCTCATTATTCTCTTGGAGATTATGTATTTCAGACCATTTTGATTTTATTTTTGCATTGTTTTGAATTAAAACTTAATGCATTAGTTTATATGATTTCAAGGGACCACATAATAAAATAGAAATGGATTATTTTAAAGGTACATGTAAGATCATGCTCATCCGGTAGAATCTGCACAATTTTAAAGGTAAAAAATAAGCCAGCTAATTTTTTTTCTTAAATGGAATTTATTTATAAATCTTATTTATACTTCAGACTATGAAGATAATCATGGTTATTTAATTGCTTGAGGTTCTCAAAAGAATTAAAAATAAATCAGGTCAGCTCAAATTTTCAGGTCAACTCAAATGTTCAGGATTTTCATATTTTTGCGTAAAAAACTGATATGGATGTCATTTCATGATATTTTTCTACCACATTCCACATGGAAATATAATAAATACACACACGAAGTCATTTTATTTGACGCAGAACATAGAAATTCAAATATCACTACTGGCTCTAAAAACCCCTGTCCGTATGAAAATCTCCTGTCTTTCCCTGTCACCCCCTGTGTTTTCCCTGCCATCCCCTGTGCACCCCCTGTCAGCCCCTGTACACAGCCCCAGTACACCCTGTAATCCCCTGTTACCCACTGTACACATCCCCTGTGTGTCACTGTAAGCCCCTGTCACCCCCTGTACACCACTGTCGTCCCCTATAAGCCACTGCATTTCCCTGTACATGCCACTGACACCCCATGTACGGTGTTTGAATGTTTATAACAGCCTTTTTTGTTATTCAATTTCAATATTTTTTTTTTCTTAATTCAATTATCTAACTCTCATGTGTTATAGTTTGAGATATAAATCAATTTTTGCACTTAACAGAGCGCCGACTCACAAGACACACTGTTATAGTAATTTTAGAAATTATAATATGTTTTCATTAATAATTTATTGATACAGTACTTAAATAATCATGCTTACAACTAAAGGCTCGAGATTCACCGGGTGGTAAATCTCAGGTGAGGGCGGTGTGAAAGCCTTCAGGGCATTTAGTCCTTTAGCCGTCGGGAACATCACTACTCCGTAATATTTGAAAAATAGATATAAGAAATACTGTGAATTATTTCTACAAAGATCAAGCGCAGCACATGGTGTTAAGCATTTGATTTTGTGTATCTAAACAAATATTTGCACACTGAAATAGTTTAATCAGTCAGAATGTAGAATGTAAATGTAAAAGAAGCCATGTTACGATAGAGCACGTCTTTCTTTTTTCTTTTTTATAACAAGTTCCTGATTATATCTTTATTAATTTCCCGTGAATAACAAAATAAAGCTTCAATAGCTTATAAGTTTGCCTAAGAAATAATTTTAGTATGTTTGTTTAATATGTTTCTGAGCGGCTTAATTATTGGACCCTTGAATTGAATTTTAACTGATGATTTACTCTCATAAACAATTTAATAATTTCTAAAATCTAATTTTCATTTCCCTTTTTTACTGCAAAATGGAAGATATCAAATGTAATGTTATTTATTGCCAGTGAACAGAAATCCGTGGCCTTGGTCAGAACATTCACAACATACCTGTACATGTAAATGTAGCACTAGTGTTTTCTGTACATGTAGGAGTTTATATTGATACGGAGAGAGAGAGAGAGAGAGAGAGAGAGAGAGAGAGTGTGTGTGTGTGTGTGTGTGTGTGTGTGTGTGTGTGTGTGTGTGTGTGTGTGTGTGTGTGTGTGTGTGTGTGTTTGCATTGATTTTGAATTAAAAATTACTAAAAGTTTACCCGGGAATTAGTTTCCTAAAAAACAATCCTAATTTCATTCCCAATTCTTTATTATTATTTAGATTAATTTAAAACGATCATATTAATTTTAATCCATCAATGTTTTATTTTACACCATATCAATTATTCAAAGAATTGATTGAAGTTACAGTTTTCAAAGGAGAGGATATGTAATAGCTACTGTACACAGCCCTTCTTGACAATTTGCAGAGCAAGGTAGCGAGGTGGGGAAAATGAGATGACAGACACGCGTGTACATGTATATACACACAGTTCCTCAGATCTGAATGGTTGGTCACTAATTATTTAATTATAGCTACTGTACACAGCCCTTCCTGACAATTTGCAGTTCACGGTAGCGAGGATTGGAACAATAAGGTGACGTGTACTTGAATATACACACACTGTTTTCCCAAGATCTCAATGCTCGGTAATGCTGAACAATTATTCAATATGTTGTTTAAACGCCGCTTATGACTTTCTTTCCCAGTCTGTCAAGTAAAGAAAATTTTGATTGATCAGTTCTACATGTAAGAATATCAAGCATGAGAAGAAAGAGCTTAAAATTCGGAACATTATTTGACACAGTCATATGAATTAAACCGTAATGCTCTCATATTTTTCATTTTTCAAATTCATAATTTAAATAAATGTATGATATTTTTTCTAATCTAAAACTCGAAACCCGGAACATTCTTTTAAGATCATGCATGCATGTCTTTACATTACCGGTATTTGTATACATGTTTGAAATTATTCATGATCATGAACTGGATCATTGAGGACAATTATATAAAATAATGCATATGAATTACTAAACTGGACAATGCACCTTCATAAAAGTTAAAAGTGTCAAAGGGCCGTACTAAATTACCCCTCCTAAAAAATCAACTCTCTCTCTCTCTCTCGTAATTTATCTGAAAAAAAACCCCTCAAAAAACAATGGCTGACAGCAAATATCATCGATTGCGATTTACATGACTTAGATATTACCTAATTAACTTCCTGCTAAATAGAATCAACATGCATTTCATTGGGACGATGTAATTCTATGCATCATTATACCAGGCAAAACATCAAAATATAGGTGATCATTTCGATCTGTGTGTGATTATCTTCACGTGCTAATCATGTTGTGTTATTAAGCGCTTTAACTCAGGCAGGTTACATGGCACAGAACATCGCAGATTTCCCGTACTCATCCTCCACTTAGATTTTTTTTTACAAATTACAAAACACGGTCGTTTGTTTAAATACATGGAATGAAATATTAAGCGGTTTATCAGTATATACTTATCTTGATATTTGTCACTGTTGAGTCAGAATTATTCACGTTTGTAACAATATTTCCCTCTATGAAATACAAAGAAAAACAAACACCGTCTAAACCATGAATGCTTTTCTTTTTTTCCATTTCCTTATGTATCAGAAACTGCTAAATATGTATTTAAGAAAACCCGAAAACGTTTACTAATTATAAACTTTTTTTTTTTACTTTATCAAGCAGTCAAACACCGTACAGAAGGGTGTCAGGGGCATGTACAGGGAAATACAGTGGCTTACAGTGGGTGACAGGGGGCATACTCTAAATCTACCCCATTGGCCTGGCCTGGCCTGGCCCCATTGGCCTGGCCTGGCCTTAAAGTTGGCCTGGCCTCACTTTTGGCCTCAAATTTGGCCTGGCCCCAAATTTTGGCCTGGCCTCAAATTTTGGCCTAGCCCCAAATTTGGCCTCTTCAAAAATTTTTGGCCTCATATTTAAAAAAACATTTTCTCACATTTTCAAAGAGTTTTCATTGAATTTTTATTGATTTTTAAATGTTTAAGAGAAATTTTTTTTATAATAGGTGACCTGGCTGATTGAGTTTTAATTGATTTTATTCAAGTTTGCACACTCAAATACATAGGATATGCATGTGCAACACTGCTCTTTTATTGCCAAGGAATGGATTATGCCCAATACTGAAGCTATCGGCATTAAAATTCAGAGACGCAACCCCCTTCCCCACTTCAAAAAGTAGAATAGAGATATCAGAATAATAAAGTAAAGCATCATTTTAAAAGAGACTGACCTGTTTGATGGATAAATATGTAAACTGATTCATAACATCAAATCTCTATCCACATGCAATGTACTTTAAAAATGCCAGACTGAGTTCGCTTACATTACCTCTGTCAACACCAATCAAACCCAAATTTCCCTCCCCAGTAGAAATTCGATATCAGCCTCCTCTGTCGCTTTATTGGAGTCAGATTAATTGCCTGCACTGCCGTTAAACATTTCACACGGTCTAATTTAATTAATGTCATTTGTGAATGACTGCAACATTGTATCCTCCGATAACTTGATTCAGTGATGGTCATTAATCATCACCCCTATATTAGAGTAGTTTCATGCATGTGTTGTTTGTATGTTTAGGAAACAATTTTTCCCCTATAGGGTAACTTCGATATCAGAATTTGAACACAGCATAACATGTTGTGACCTTTAATGTTGGTTTGAATAAACAAATTGGTCTCTGTCATTATTATTTTTCTCGCACAAGTATTTGATATAGGTATTGTCCGATCCTGATAGCAGTTAAGTGCATTGAAAAAACATGCCATGGTGGAATACAATGGCAGTATTACATTCTTAAAGTACTTTGGAATAATTTAAAACAGACTATTTCAAAATCTGAAGAAAAAATTCAGAATCAATCACTCATACCTGTAGTCATATACACATGTATGTTTCAAAAAAAAACTATCACTATAAGACACTAAAAGCCATTTAGTGTGATTTTTTAAGTGTATTAAACATAAATCAATAAAAAATCAATACAATCAACATATGTGTAAAGAAAATAAAAAAATAAAATTGAGGCCATTTTAGTAAAGGCCAAATTTGAGGCCAGGCCAATTTTTGAGGCCAGGCCAAAATTTAGGGCCAAGCCAAATTTGAGGCCAAAAGTGAGGCCAGGCCAACTTTGAGGCCAGGCCAGGCCAATGGGGCCAGGCCAGACCAGGCCAGGTTTTAGAGTATGCCGTGACAGGGGCGTACAGGGGGTGACAGGGGCTTACAGTGGCACACAGGGGATGTGTACAGTGGCTGACAGGGGATTGCAGGGGGCATACTCTAAAACCTGGCCTGGCTTGGCCTGGCCCCATTGGCCTGGCCTGGCCTCAAAGTTGGCCTGGCCTCACTTTTGGCCTCAAATTTGGCTTGGCCCCAAATTTTGGCCTGGCCTCAAAAATTGGCCTGGCCTCAAATTTGGCCTCTACTAAAATTTTTGGCCTCAATTTTATTTTTTTATTTTCTTTACACATATGTTGATTGTATTGATTTTTTATTGTTTTATGTTTAATACACTTTAAAAAATCACACTAAATGGCTTTTAGTGTCTTATAGTGATAGTTTGTTTGAAACATACATGTGTATATGTCTACAGGTATGAGTGATTGATTCTGAATTTTTTCTTCAGATTTTGAAACAGTCTGTTTTTAATTATTCCAAAGTACTTTAAGAATGTAATACTGCCATTGTATTCCACCATGGCATGTTTTTTTCAATGCACTTAACTGCTATCAGGATCGGACAATACCTATATCAAATACTTGTGTGAGAAAAAAAAATAATGACAGAGACCAATTTGTTTATTCTAACCAACATTAAAGGTCACAACATGTTATGCTGTGTTCAAATTCTGATATCGAAGTTACTCTATAGGGGAAAAATTGTTTCCTAAATATACAAACAACACATGCATGAAACTACTCTAATATAGGGGTGATGATTAATGACCATCACTGAATCAAGTTATCGGAGGATACAATGTTGCAGTCATTCACAAATGACATTAATTAAATTAGACCGTGTGAAATGTTGAACGGCAGTGCAGGCAATTAATCTGACCCCAATAAAGCGACAGAGGAGGCTGATATCGAATTTCTACTGGGGAGGGAAATTTGGGTTTGATTGGTGTTGACAGGTAATGTAAGCGAACTCAGTCTGGCATTTTTAAAGTGCATTGCATGTGGATAGAGATTTGATGTTATGAATCAGTTTACAAATGTTTGAGATATTTATTTATCCATCAAACTCAGTCTCTTTTAAAATGATGTTTTACTTTATTATTCTGATATCTCTATTCTACTTTTTGAAGTGGGAAGGGGGTTGCGTCTCTGAATTTTAATGCCGATAGCTTCAGTATTGGGCATAATCCATTCCTTGGCAATAAAAGAGCAGTGTTGCACATGCATATCCTATGTATTTGTGTGTGCAAACTTGAATAAAATCAATTAAAACTCAATCAGCCAGGTCACCTATTATAAAAAAAATTCTCTTAAACATTTAAAAATCAATAAAAATTCAATGAAAACTCTTTGAAAATGTGAAAAAATGTTTTTTTAATATGAGTCAAAAAGTTTTGAAGAGGCCAAATTTGGGGCCAGGCCAAAATTTGAGGCCAGGCCAAAATTTGGGGCCAGGCCAAATTTGAGGCCAAAAGTGAGGCCAGGCCAACTTTGAGGCCAGGCCAGGCCAATGGGGCCAGGCCAGGCCAGGCCAGGTTTTAGAGTATGCCGATTGCAGGGTGTACAGGGAATGTGTACAGGGGCTGACAGGGGGTGCACAGGGGATGACAGGGAAAACACAGGGGGTGACAGGGAGAGACATGGGATTTTCATACGGACGGTGGTTTTTAGAGCCAGTAGTGTATATTATTTATATAAAATTTCATGTCATTCAGGTCTTTAGTATTTCAGGTCTTTATTATGTCCCGTATACCGTTTTGAACAAGAATGAAAAACTCCGAAATTTTCCGAATAGATTATAGTCTCGATAAAAAACGCGCCTAACACGACAGTCTATGACCTTCTTTACATTTACGAGTACAACAAAAAATATGTTAGATTTTTCAAAGGCATAAAACATATTTCTACATGCAAATTTACTTTAAATTCTTACAAAAAAGCATAATATACATTCTTTTAAAAAAACTATCCCGCAGAAACGCAGTTACAATATCTAAATGTATATCAAATAACGGACCGCCTTCTGGCGGCCCGTAATTATCATACCCAGTTTCTTTCAACAGTCTTATATTCAGCTTCAACCTTTATAAAAACATTCCGAAAACACTTACATAAAATTTACTTATTCACCTATTTGTTAAAATCCCCTTTTGAATATAAAAATAACAACATTTAAACACCTTTAAAATGTAAATAGACTCATATAACCCAAGAGAACCCTCGATTGACGAATTGCGCAGTCATTTTTTTCGTATTACGTATGTGTCATGGGTATATTTACACTACAAGGAAACCAAACAGAAAGTACAGAACATGTAAGTTATTTAATATACTTATGTCATCACTACCAAAAGGTAAGTACTTTCATTTTCCGATTTTCAAGGAACCATCATTAACTATCTGCATAAACTGTATGTATTTCATGAGAATATGCAGGAATTGAACATTTTGAGATCGAACTGATTTAAAAAATAATCGAATTCGACATTATTTTTATTAAGGAAATACAGGTAAAGTATAATGACCATTTTCATTTTAACCTTAATGTCCTAATTCAGAAATATGACAACTTGAAATAAAAGATACCACAGAGTCTGCGTCATCTGTTTCATATTTGGATATTTTACTGGAAATGGACATTGATGGTAACCTAACAACAAAATTTAAAACCCTTTCTCTAAACTAACAGGGGCACAAATATTATTCCAATGTATGGTGAATTTGGTTTTCATGATAATTAAGTTGGTTTTACTAATGAATTAGCTAATCTTTAAACATCAGGTTGTGAGTCATTCATGACTATAGTCTTATTTGAAAATGATTTTTGTTTCTACATCAATGCTGTAGGTGTTTTTTTAATCATGACACAGGTTTGAATCTTTCTGTAATCAACAAATATGAAGAGGAGGGCGCGCAGTGCTACAAAGCATTCTTCAAATGACTCCCAGATATTCCCCACAGTGGCGAGATATGCTATTTATCACATTTTGACATCAACTGGTGGTCAGCTTACTGTTTCTAGGCTTAGAGAAATAATGCTTGAAAATCCGCAGCTTACAAGTCTTAGTATTGATGATTTAGTCCGTATCCTCAACAAACACCCAGATATGTTTGAGCTAGAAGACACAGGGGGAAAATCTCAGACCAATGTGTTGTTAGCTTTTGAGTTGCAGATATGCGACCAGCCCAGGAAATGTGGTGGTTACCCAACATGTAAAGACTTGCATATCTGTAAATACTTCCTCCAAAACAAATGCAGACAAGATCAACCAAATAAATGTCAATTTGGACATTATCTGCACTCTGAACATAATTTACCCATTCTACGTGAAAAATACATGGATAACATTGATCCACGAATACTCAAAGAGTGGATACAGAAGCATCACAACAGGCTATTTAGGACATCTCGTCCTCCTCAGGTATGCACCTTTTACAACACGGCAGGGGGATGCAGCAAAAATGACACCTGTCAGTTTCTTCATCTCTGTAGCTACTATATCAGACGAAGCTGTAAATTCGGTTCTAAATGCTCAAGAAGTCATGCATTGAAATCCGAACGGAATATGGGTAAAAATTGCTTTTCTTTTGAATATAGGAAAGGTTATGAAATTAACTAATTTATGTTATATTTTCGAGATTGCCATAAAAACTCATTTTTTTGTGTGTATCAATTGTAAAAAAAAAGTTTTGTTTCAACGAATAGAAATTCTTCGTGAACATGGGATTGACATTCATATGGATCAAGATGAAATCCTCGACATCCTCAACGAGAGCGTGACATAGATGACCCGCCAGAGAGACGATGCAATCTAAACTCCTTCTATACTACGAAACCGCATTATCAAATTCACACTGACAATGATATTATCACGTAACTTGGTGTTCATATTCACCTAAGATAAAAAAAAAATAAAACAACTCTTCCCTACGGCTTAATTGTAACGTTTTGAAAATATATATATTTATATTGTAAAGCAAAAAAATCGTAAATTGCTTATGGCCAAAATCATAAATAATTTGAGGTCAAAGGTCAGTGACTGAAGTTTGCCCAACAACAGGCAAAGCAACAACAACACAAAATAACTTTAGTTGTAGCGAATTTTTCCCACAAAAATCTATTGAGCAGTGTTTAAACGTCTGGAGTCGGAAATTGAATTTGCCGTATCGATGATATGCCCATTTTAGTTACTATTTATTATGGTCTTCCGCTTTCGAGCGGAAGACCTTACTATTATTCTGAAAAATTTTAAGATTTCTTCTTATTTTTTTTTCTTCTAGACGCCAACTTTGATCCTTCATATCTCGCTCGTTTGTTCACCGATTGTTTTGAAATTTTCAGGTCTGATAATATGCCGCGCGATGTTTTCATTTCATATTTTACTTGATGAAAATCCCCATCCGGTTTCGAATTATTCCCCTTTTAGTAAAATTTAACGACTTCTTTTGTCGGATGGGTTTAGCTTTAACGATGACTGGCAGAGTCTCAAAGATGGGTTGGTTTGGAAGCTAATACATTGAAATGGTGCAAATAAAAGGAGGGGTATAGGTGTTAAAAAAAGGTTAGAAAAAATGCAAAAAATTTCACGTCTTTTCCGTTTTAGTTTTCTACCTGATAATAATTTGTTATAAGATGTATTTTAAAAGTTGTGGGTCTTACCGAGACCTTTCATTCGGTATACAGAAAATGGGGCTGGCCCCTATAATTAGGGAGTTAGGCTTCAAAAGTTTTTTGTCTATAACTTGTAAAGGAATAAAATTGCATGGGTCCAGGGTCCGCCGTCATAAAACATTCTTGAATCTGAGAATGGTCTCAAGTCTGAGAATTTTCTCAACTCCCCAATTCTCAGACTCGGCCACAGCCATAAAAAAGTTAAGCAAAATAAAAATTCTCAAATTCTGTTTTTATTTTTAAATATTTCTCAAGAAATGAGTTGAGTTGAGATTGTTTTAGAGAATTCTGAAAGTTTTATGGCAGTGGACCCAGACTCATGCAGATTAAGTCTTGCCTGGTCAACCTTT
Organism: Magallana nippona; assembly: GCA_033439105.1. Taxonomy (NCBI): domain Eukaryota; kingdom Metazoa; phylum Mollusca; class Bivalvia; order Ostreida; family Ostreidae; genus Magallana; species Magallana nippona. Next base: position 1,634,622 of record CM065926.1, on the reverse strand, counting down.
CGTTTGTGTTGTTTGAGCATTTTAAATTCACGAGAGAGAGAGAGAGAGAGAGAGAGAGAGAGAGAGAGAGAGATATGATTCTGTCCTTTCTACATTGATATTATAGTATCAATAACTCCGTTTGTATACAAAATCGAATGCATTATCAGTAGAGTATACTAAAAAGAAAATGAAAATACCCCCCCCCCCCCCAAAAAAAAGGAGCAAGCTTTAAATCCAGAGTCCAAAGACCCATGTTACAGTGTATCAGACCGTAAGTGCTGGCACGATATAGAACCCCTTGCTGATCAATGTTTTCATTCATGCATATAAAGAAAAACTCTTCTTTTCTTGAATTTCTTTTGATTTAAAAATAGATAAGAAAAATTAGTTGTTCTCATTCTCTCGTTATGGTTGTATATAAGTTGTAAATCTAAGCTCATTGTGCATGTCTTTTTGTATTTTAAAAGAATGCAATGTAAATCTTTTTTTCCATGCAACGTTCGGATAAAGCAATGAAGAGTTCTATCTTGAAACTTCATATAGAATTTTATTAGAGCCATAAATGAATTTTAAAATGATAACACTCAAAAATGTGACCGATTTCTTGCTTTTTTAAATGGAAAAACTCATTGAAAATATGAAACAAAATAAATTGACATGATCAATAAGAGACAGACGATCTCTAGCTGCAGATCTGTAGCTCTCGGTCTGAAAACAAAATTTTGAATATTGCCATTTCTTTCTTACGCGTACGCAGATTGGCTGAATACTCACTGAGACTAACTGGTTCGTATTTTATTTTTTAGCGCTGCATTTAAAGGTAATATCGGCATTCCGATAATTTTGAAAATGATTAATTAAAAAAAGGCTTTAAGTTACCGGAAAAAGGTTTCGGTCCTCCCCCTTCCCCGGAAAACAAAATAATTCCTCAGAACCCCCCGTAAAAATTTTCAGGATCTCGGCATATAACTGTATTTTTTTTTTAAAATGCGCGTAAAATGTCATGTCTTTTGAACCTCATATCGGGTATACCCACTGTGTAAATAAAGTCGTCGCCCATGTGATTCTGTCTTATATATTCAGACAATTATGATGATTATATAAGTTTCTCAAAATAAACTGCACATGCAAAAAACAACATGCGGAGAATCAGACTATAATAACTTTTAAAGATCTCTGTTTGCTTATATCGTATATACTTTTAGCAGACGCGTTATTTTCATCAATCGCCTCGACAAAGATGCACAAATATTAGTACTATGTTGTTCGAAGAAAACTGAGTGTGGGGGGGGGGGGGGGGGATTCCAGAAGTTAGAAAACAGATGTCTTTACTGTAGTATAATAGAAAAACATTACAACTGTGATTTTTATAGATCCAATCAAGTGATGCTGCTTTAGAAATAATGAAATGGTACCGATATGTTTACACATTCAATACGATGAACACGATAAATTAAATTTCTGAGCAGGCATCGCTAAAGATTTTACAAGATAGTTACGTTAACAAAAACAATACTAGATAAAAATGTTATATATAAGTTCCAGACAATCCCCAAACAATTGATAAAAATGACTAAGCCCTGAGAGCCAAGAGTCCTATGCCCAAGACATTATTTTCATCCAATCTAAGTCAAATCTACATGTATTAGCTTAATTAGGCTTTATGCATTAATAGAAATATAATAACACAACATAACGATAGTATATCAATAAACTTTAATGTACATGTATTTGGCTCTAGAGCAATTGTATTTCACGCACAAATCATCATGAAACAAACTCTTATGTATATCGAAAGCATTTGTTTCTTTTACGAAGGGTCTATACATCTAACATTGTATCATGGCCAGGTACTCAATATTGTATTACGCCACGAGTATGACGCAGCTGCGACGGAAGACCTAGTCGTTGCTTGCAACGAGCTCGTTTCTAGTTTTTCCTGTTTGTTGTTTTATCTGAAATAAACAATTTTTAAGAAAACTTTCATAAACATGTACATTTACAAGCAACTGTTCTTCCCTTACATCCACGGCTTTTTCCAAACGATTTGACTCCAACCAAACAAACTTGATCTCTTAGAAATTATAGTTGTTAGAATATATAATGATTAACCATCTAGCGCTTTTTGCTGGCTATGATTGACACGAATTAAAACGAATGCCCTAGAAGGTCATGAAAGAGATTTTTCTTTTGACTGATGCTTATTTGACGCAAAATACATCTAAGCCCATTCCTTTATCATACGAGGCCTGTTCATGTAATGTGTATTGTAGCACAGCGCGATAACGCTTTGCACTATTAAGTGGATGATGATACTTTTGAATAGCTCTATTTAATGTTTTAAAGGGTATAAACACGAGCCTTCATACCCATATAGTTTTACAATTAGTCATTTCAATAGAGTCAGTCGTTGACCACTGTTGTAAAACTGATTGGGAAAAGGGTTAAAAATATTAAAGAAAAAAGAGTTTACATAAAAGTTCGCACAAAACTCGGTCATTCGGTAATGTTTAATAAATTTAGGGAAGTTTATGGGTCTGATAAGGTATCTTATGAGACAGTATGTGGAGAAAGAAATAACCGTCAAGGATGCAGCAAAATCTGGCCGACTTGCGGCTGTAACAGGCAGGGCAAATATTTCAAATTGAAAAGTAAGGGCAGATATACGATTTGTGATATTGCCAAAGCTATCGTGAATGCATTTCATTTTGAAGCATATTTTGAACGTACGAAGGATATCTGACAGATGAATACTACATATATTGACAGATGACCAAAAATGGGTACTAGTAAAACTGCTAAGCAATTTCAAAAAATGCTTGCCTAATTCAATCAAAGACAATTTGCAAATACTGTTACTGGTGACGAAACATTTCGAACCAGTAAGAAAAATATGGCTAACCAAACTTGTAGAAGGCCTGTTGTTGCCAAAAGAACCATCAGCTTTATTGCATATTCTTCTGATGTGAATTCCTGTGTCGAAGGGCAAAAGTAGTACAGGTCGTATTACCGAGATGTTATAGTAAAAGCTCAAGAAATGGATGTATTATCATAAACGACGCCCTGTATCAGTACTTAGGCATCTTCGTCTACTTCAAAATAATGATCCATTACTTACATCTAAGCTTGTGAAGGAAATTTTGAATTTGGAAAAGGTTACCATACTCTCCATATCTAGCCTGCGACTCTTTCTTTTTACAAAACGTAAAATGTTCTTATCTGGTCGTCGGTACAAGTACCGACAAGCCCTTGGCTCAGGCATCAGTCAGTACCTCAGAGTCCTACTTAAATCGGTGTACCGTGACGCATTTCAGATGTGGATTCAAAGATTTAAATAATATATTTCAAATCGCGGAGAATACTTTGAAGGGCTTTAATGTTCATTTTACTATTAGAGTTAAATGCTTTTGAGATACCGTGCAATTCACATTACACATTATATCAAACAAACCTTGAAATCTCTTAAAGTACAGCGTCTATTAAAATCTCTTATTCATCAACCCAAAAGAATTTTTAAAAATATATATAAATATTTCGGTTAAACTTCTTTACAAATCTTGAATAGGACGATACTGTGTCTCCTTCTGTCACAGTTTATTTTATATTACAAATGAAATATAAGTTTGTATTTGAAAAATCAACTTTAAAGTTGGAAATTCAAAGATTAAAGTTGGAAATCCCAAGATTAAAGTTGGAATTTCCAACTTGAAAGTTGGAATTTCCAAACCTAGAGTTGGAAAAATCAACTTTAAAGTTGGAAATTCCAAGATTAAAGTTGGAAAAATCAACTTTAAAGTTGGAGTAAAGTTGCAAGATTAAAGTTGGAAATTCCAAGATTAAAGTTGGAAAAATCAACTTGAAAGTGTGAAATTCCAACTTTAAAGTTGAATTTCCAACTTAAAAGTTGGAAATTTCAAGATTTAAGTTGGAAATTCCAACTTTAAAGTTGGATTATTAAAGAAAAAATTACAATGTGGCAGTAATACGCTTCCGTACACAGAAACTGAAACGATGTGATAAGTTAAACTCGTCGGTCATCACTTCCAAGGTACGAATTTAGGTTATCAGAACAGAAAGATTTATATACCCCTCTGCTGGTGCCTATTTTTAAGTCGTGTTAAGCAATAAAGTGTTAATGGTGTACTTTCGACAATTTCTTTCTCTTGTAAACATCAAAATGGATTAATTGTTACAATTATATGCCCCGTGGAGTAAGAGAGAAATAAAGAGAGGAAGGGGTAAATCTTCAAGCAAATATTAATAAGATTTGTTTATGCATTACACAACAATTACCATAAGGAAAGACAGTAAAAGAATACACATATGACAAGTAACCCTGGGATAAAAGAAAAGGGTTGGTGGATTTTAAACATTTTGAAACTAAATAGCGAGAATATTTTTCTGATATATGTTAGAATCATTCGCTATTTATAAGTTTGACGTAACACCAGTGCTTCTGGTTGGTCCCTGCATTTACGAAATAGCCGGATCTACTTTCTTTAGTGTTCTGATCAAGCACTTTTTAAAAAGCAAGAATTTTTTTATAAACGCTGTAAAAAGTAACAAAATCAATATAAATTTATTACTTTATTATTGTAAGCCTTCATAATATAAATACAAGTATATCAATATAAAAAATAAGTATTAGTTTGAAAGATGAAAATTACACAACATATCTAAATAATAAAAAGATTTTTAAAAATGTCTTCTCACAGTTGTGTTTGTTATATGATCAACGTTTTCGAAAATAATGGATGTTCTAGCAATTTAAATTATACTGTCTTGGTAACATAGACATTCAAAGTCTTTTTAGGTGAATAGATGCAGATTGAGACAAACGCGTACATAGTTGGCCATCAGATACATGAAGCGTCGTACATTACCCCAGCTCCTACCCCATCCCCAGTGTACCACTAAAGTTCCACGTACACAGGCTGGCAAATGACTACAGAATTTGTCAGAGTCGCTCCTACATACTCTTCTTTGTTGACATGTCAACCATCTTTGCCCACATTGGCGTTCCCTTACATCAAGACTATATTCTTGCAAATGCATTTCACCGGTCCAACTCTCTAAAACCATCACATTCAGTATTCGTTGGATCTTGCAGTATAATACAAATCAACTGCTGTTCTCTTTCTTTTTTTCAACTTAGGAAATTGAAATAACAACTCAATCCATTTATTTTAACTCAGTAAGTATATTATCTGACGCTGAAATCGCATTTATTTTTAATTGAATTTTGTTGCTCGTTGCATTATTGTTGTGTATTCATACGCGACTCAATTATGTTATCTAATCTCGGTGAATATCCTAAGGTTACTATAGAAATATAGACCCTTTGAATAATAAAGCGTAAAAAGTAAAAAAAAGTTATCGATAACTTTGATTTTTGAAATAAGCGTCATCTTATACGTTAAATAAAGGAAAATATATAGCATAATTATAATAAAAACTAGATGCTGTCATTAAACAGTAATACACGCACCAAGTGTTTGCCTCTAAATAACACTCTCTTGTACTAGTTTTAGTCAAAAAGAAGGCGGCATGCAATATGTTACAATTAAAAGATCTTTGTCTGAAGTTACGTACACAACAGAGTGTACAGGTTGCATCGGGTCCGAGTTTTACCCAGCTCTTTGGTTAGATGGGTTTCACGTGGTGTACATGCATATGTTTTCTTGATATGCAGAATAGGATTAATTAACATGAATAAACATTTCTTTTGTGGTGATCAGCTAAAGGAATTCGTATTGTGCTAATTGGATTATCATTATGATGTTGACCAATATAGGTAAGTATAATACATGTAGAAGTGCAATATTATTGCAGAATTCTTTTATTTTTTCATTATATGAGTTATAATAAGGAGGAAGGGGAAGGGGCCTTAACCGTTCCCCATCCCCAGGATGTGTGGATTAGATATACATTTTTAGTGAGAATGAAGGCATGCTGCAGCTTTTTTTTCCATTATACCCCCTACCCCATCATCATACACCAGTAAGAGAAAAAGAGTTAATGACTAATTTTCTTTTATTTTAAATTGCTTATTCTTTTTTGTCAAGAGATATGTGGTATGTCAAGATTTATGACTCATGAAAATTTGTGCATTTTAATCCTGACTGTTAACATACATGTATAATTATATATATAAAAAAATACATGTGATATTATACTAGGGATCATGCAATCAATTGCAGAATTGCCAATCGGTTATTTATAACTCATTTTGACTGATTAATTTGTTAATAATTTTGAAAATAAAGACATTTCTAAATACATGTATAACATATTATCAATTTTTTTTTGTAGATTAATTTTGTAACTATTTAGGGCCCCGCCCCGCATATGCCCTATAGTGATCATTCTGTCTAATTCTGCTGATCATGTGAAGATACATTTAAGACAAATTGGCCCATGCCCCTTGGGTCATTCCCCCACCCCCCGGAGTTGTTTTTAAACACCCCCTCCTCTGAAATAGGAAATGATAATACATTTTAATAACTGTTGAGATCCCCACCCCTAGACCATATTTATTCTTCCTCCTTGTGTCATTGCACATCAATCGGTACATGTATATAGGTTATGCCCCCTTTGAGATGCCCAGTGACTTTCCAGAGTTGGAACTAATTAAGTAATTTATTTTATTCATATGTAGTGTAATTCCTAGCCCTAGCCCAATGTTGACCCTGCTTTGTTTTTTACAGCAAGCTCTAGGTTTTTGTTGAATGACGTTACAATTTCTACAATTACATAAAACATTTTGTCTATCTTTAAGATTAAAAAGCAATTTCCAAAATCTCTTTATATACATCTGACATCATACAGAAAAATACCAATCGAGAAATGATTTTGCTACTGTAAAAATGTGAGAAGAGACTCTGAATCCCCCCCCCCCCCCCCCCCGAAAACATGAATAGTTGAATTTTTTTTTAAATATCCTCAAAATCATCGAAATCGCTACTCCTAAACCATATATATTTTTGTTTTTTGAACCATGACTATGTCAAGGCAAATCTTTTTGTGGTATTAGTAGGTCATGGCTTCTGGGGGTCACCTTAACCCCACCCCACCCTTCCAAAATCAGAAATGGTCAAATAACTTGAAAAAAGTGCTTGTGATCCCCACCCTTAAGGCATAATTTAATATATTCTTCCTTCTTATGCATCTTATGGTGCGTTATTTCAATCACAAGATATAAGAGGAGGTCCAGGAATAAGGTTTTTTTTATGGGACATCATTTTGCAGATAGTATTGACCCTCAGGATCCAATTTATATTTCTAAAACCTTATTGCATATCTATGGCTCAGCCCCTGCTATATCCCTATAGATGATGTGGCTATTCATTAAATCATGAGAGGAGTTCTGGGAAGTAGGTTTTTTTTAGGAATGATAAACGTCAATTTTCAGCTACTATTTGACTCCCTGGATGAAATTTAAATTTTTAAAACCTTATTGCACAACTAAAGGACAGCCCCTATCATACCCCAAGATAAGATATAGCTACTCATTAAATCATGAGAGGAGTTCTGGGAAGTAGGTTTTTTTTAGGAGTGATAAACGTCAATTTTCTTCTACTATTTGACTCCCTGGATGAAATTTAAATTTTTAAAACCCCATTGCACACCTGTAGGACAGCCCCTATCATATCTCAAGAGATGACAAAGCTACTGCATAAATTGTAAGAAGAGTTCTGTGAACCATATTTTTTTTTTGGCAAATAAACGTCATTTTTTTATGACCACAGACCCATGTGATAAAAACAAAAATTCTGAAACATGATTACACATCAACATGACACCCCAAATCATATTCTAGAAGATCATTTGGCTACTGCAAAAAGAAATTGACGTTTTTTTGAAACCAGACTTTTTGTAAAAAAAAAAAACGTCATTTTTTCAGCCATTTAATGACCCCCAGGACAAAATTGAAATTTCCGAAACCTTATTTCGCATCTATAAGACACCCCAAAACATATTCCAAGAGATGAGTTGTCTACTGTTGAAAATGTAAAAGGAGTTCGAGGAAGAAGGTTTTTTTTGTCAAAAAACGTCATTTTTTACCATTTATATGACCCCCAGGACTACCAGAGAATTTTTGAAACCTTTTTACAAAACAACATGACACCCCAAATCATACTCCAAGAGTTCAGTTCGCTGGTTTATAAGATGTAAGAGCAGTTTGAGAAAGTAAAACGTGACAGACGGACGGACGGACGGACGGACGGAACAGGGTAACAACAATATACCCGAACTTTCTTTAGAAAGTGCGGGTATAATCATTCACACAATTCTATTGCTACAGCTACCTACAGGTGAACAACACAGAAAAATTAATAATCACACCGCAATCCGTGTGTGAAATATAATATTTAAAGAAAAGTTCTTTTTAAGAAAACATATGCTTTAATCTACAAATTTGATATGAAGAAAAAAGCTAGCATATAGGCAATTTAGATTAATATAAACCGTACCATATGAAACAGATTCCTTTTTGTAGGCACGTTTCATCGGGGGGGAGGGGGGGGGGCTGCCTCAATCCCCCACTTTATCACGCAGCAAACATTTTAACATGATTAATGCCAAGTGAGTACTTTATACATTTTCATTTTTGTTTAACATTAAAAATAAACCGAATCTTAATGAACATTTAAGCAAATGCTTAAATTTTGTGTTAGAATTGTGTAATAAGGATGCTGTATATATTTCCATTTTTGTTAACAATAAAAAAAAGAACACGATTTTAATGAAAAAAAATAAGTGCATAATTCTGAACGAATATTACTGTGTTAATATTTCTAGATCCTTATAGAAAAAAATATACGGAATATTGGACACCTCTAAATTAATTAATGCACTTTACAATAGCGTTGGAATGCTACTATAGTCTCATTAGTGAGTGCATGCTGGAGATAAGTGATCCAGAAGTTGAGAAACTTCTGGACGTGGCAACTCGTCTAGTTTGTTGTGCTCTACACAAGACGTCGGTTCCTTCGCTACCAATCATTGCTTCTCTTCGACACTCCTCTACAACTTTGATACGTGACATATAGCCATATTTTTGTTCCCGTTTTTCGCTCTCTATCCATCGACCGTCTGGCATTTCTTTATACTGAACTTGATATTCGAAGTCCGAGCTTAAACCGCCGATATTCTTCCATTGCAAAGTTATGCGATCAGATTTTGCAAAAACAAGAATAGGGCCCCCGGGAGTCATATTCTTCGTCTTTTCCTGAAAATACAAGTTTCATTTGTATTCAGTTCATAACGTAGTGTTATTTCAATCCAATCAAAAACTTAATAATAAAAAAAATCTTACCTTTACATCCTTGTTACCGGATACGGATGCTATATTTCCAGAGCGCTGGCTGAAAGAAAATGAAGATGATTATTGATGAAAAAATCTTCAGAAAAATTCAGAATTAATAGTCTGTAAAATCAAAAAAATTCCTTACTTATGCAGCAATATACCTTCATCACCTGCATATGGTGTTTTTGTCTCTCAGTTAATTCAATACGCAAGGGCATGCTCTTCGTATGAACAGTTTCTAAGGCGAGGCAAGCTACTGACAAACAAGTTGATAAAACAGGACTATCAACAGGCTCGTTTGAAGTCATCTTTTCGTAAGTTCTATGGTCGATACAACGACCTTGTCAGCAAATACAATCATCCACTGGGTCGCATGCTGACAGACGTTTTTCATACTAATTGTTAGACAATAATTTATCACTTAATTGTCTACGGACTTTTCCGGGTTTTTTTCCCCCAATTACGACAAAGAGCGCACGGCGGGTGTGACCGGTCAGCAGAGGATGCTCACTCCTCCTAGGCACCTGATCCTACCTCTATCATTTTGGAGGTCCGTGTTGCTCTGCTTTGAATTTGTATTTCGTTTTTTGGATTTTTGAGATGGTTGACGGTTTGTTATTGTCATTTTTTCATTGTACAGTTTACCTTTCCTCGTCGTCAATGCGAGCATCTTGTGGCCTGTTCTTGGACAGGACGTCGAGAATTTGATCATTTTCACTTATGTTAATTCCATGACCACGTAGAATTTCTTTTCATGAAAAATAAAATTTCAAAATATACTGCACAAGAGAAAAGCTGTGGATGAGAAAATTAGACATAAAGAGACAATGTAATATCTTGTTTTATCAACACCACAAGGATAAGTATGAATTAAATTTTACCATTATTTCGTTTTGAGCTCAGTGTATGACTTCTTGAGCATTTAGAACCAAATTTACAGCTTCGATTGACATAGTAGCTACATAGATGAAGAAATGGACAGGTGTCATTTTTGCTGCATCCACCTGCCGTGTTGTAGAAGGTGCAGATCTGAGGAGGACGAGAAGTCCTAGACCGCCTGTTATGATGTTGCTGTATCCATTCTTTGAGCTTTTGTGGATCAATATCGTCCATGTACTTCTCCTTTAAAATCCGTAAATTATGCTGATTGTGCAAATCATGTCCAAATTGACATTTCTCTGTCTGGGTTTGTCTGCATTTATTTTGAATAAAATATTTGCAGATATGTAGATCTCTACATGTTGGGTAACCTCCACATTTCTTAGGCTGGTCGCATACCTGAAACTCGAAAGCTAACACCACATTGATCTGAGATTTTCCTCTTTCTGTGTCTTCCAGTTCAAATATATTACTGTAATTGTTTAGGATATGGAGTAGATTATCGATGCTTAGATTTGGAAGCTGTGGATTTTGATTAATATCATGTCGAAGCCTGGAAACAGACAGCTGACCATCAGTTGACGTCGCAATGTAATGGATGGCATATTTCGCCACCGTGAGATACATCTGGGAGTCTACTGAAGAGTGCGTTGTAGCACTGCGTTCCTGCGTCTTCATGTTTTCTGCGAGGAAGAATACAATTCGTTATTAGAATCTTTTTTTTAGAGTATTTTCATGATAAAATATGTTTTTGGCTCTCTTTTGATCGACAACAAGCATTTCTCTTCACTAACTATAGTGTTGTTAAGTACTTCTTCATTATAATATTAAATAACATGGCAGAATTTGTTTTCAAATTTAAATTGACAATGGGTTTATTATTTTAGAAAATAAAAAAAATTAGTGTTTTCGATTGAAAGATGATACACATTTTGGTGTTTTGATGTTTGATTGGTGTGTCAGCTATGCAGAGAAAACAATGTTAATTAAAAACTAAAATTTATACGATAACTTGATTAAAAGAGAAATCCCTCTTTGTTTGATATTTTTCTGATTTCTGTCATCGTCAGACCCCCCTCCATCCGTTTATCTACCGGTGTAATTTTGTTACATAATGTTCAAAACGTTGATTATGATAATAAATGTAGCAATGAAGGCTAATAGAAATACTGTTGATTAATTTTAGCTTCTCACAGGACATTTTAAAATATTTGATTCAATTGGAAACACTTACGCAAATATATGAACGTTCAGTATACGTAACTTAATAAATTCTATTTTGTTTGTGGGATTTCAAGAATACATGAAATTTTGCATTCTTCTTCTGAAACTTTGAATTATTTCTTTATTATAGAACAAATAAAAATCCTTCGGCTAAGAAAAAAATTTATTATTTAGTATATTGTTTAGAAAATTGCTTACTTTTTTGTTCATTTCGAATAGCAGTTAGCTTTCATTAACATAACTGCCTTAATAATAACTTTAGCAATCAGTGCCAACATATCGATAACAATGGTTGATACCTTTATCAGTTATTTATCTGCTTTGTCTTTTTAAACAAGACAATGGATATCTATCGGTAGTTGAATAATCTTAAAAGCATTTAACAAGACTAGTTAAAATAGACCTAGGTAGAAATGGAAACTGTTGAAGGGGTTTCAGACGGACAGAAATCAGACGCCTCATAAAATGTTATCAAAAAGGTGAGCTAAATATGGAAACATTTAAATTAATCAAACCAAACCATTGATATGCTATATTAGTTTTCTGATCACACTCTACACAGTTGGGTGGTGTATGGCGTATGCTTTCTTTCGTAGAATATATCCTCTTTCTTTTTTAGTATTTTCAGAAAACTAATGTAAAGCCTTAAAAATTTAAATACTGTATACTATTGCATTACACTGAATCTTACCACACTCATCATGGTAATATTTTTTTGGCAAGTTTTTAAAAGAGCTTACCAAGGGATTTTGTCTGAAAAATCAAATCTGCTGAAAAAAGTTTTATGAGTCCAACTAGAAAATTATTTTTGCCCCAAAATAAGATCCGCTAGAAAAAAAGAAGTTTAATTTCTGTACTTTCTGTTTGGAAAATTACACGGAAAAGGCCATCAATGTTATAAGAAGTTAAATAATGCTATGAGCCTTTTTTAATAAGTTCATACTTTGGTGTGAATATAAAATCATTTATTTTTAATGGAATTGTAAATAAATATTGATATATATGTATTCTCACCTTTGCAAAGCAAATTATAATTTGTAATGAATTTTTGTATTCATATGAAATCCATAAAAATACACATGATGGTGATATATTTTTAAAATTAAAATTGAAAAGAAAGTAATTTACCTTTTGGTAGTTCTACAACTTTATCAAAATATGATCGTATCCGTACTTTCTTTTTTCATTCCATGAAATATAGATACGCCAATGACGCATGCTAGACACAGGACTGAGCAATGGTCTCGTTGAGGGTCCTCGTGGGGTCCACTGAATTCTGAACATTTAATTTTTTTTTCAAACTGTAGTCACTCGTTAAATTATCAACCTTAGACGTTTCTTCAAATTCTTTACAAAAAGGAACTGGGTAACCATTTACATTAAGTTTCAAAGGATTAAAATGAGAATGTCGATTAAAGAAAATTGTTGTTGGAACAGCCGAGATTCAATGATTTGAGTAGCATCTCTTTGTGTAAGAACCAACGCCTACGTTTTAAAGTAACAGATCTTCATATTTCAATTGGGTACCTTTCATAATTACAGATGTTTACATTTGCAATCGTTTACCCTTTCATAATCAGTACAATTACTAATATATGATATATTGATTAGTTCATGTTTTTCGTGTGAAATTTCTACCCAAATATGTTGAAGAGATGACAGTTAAATCATATTATTTTTGAGAAACATCTAAATTTACATGTCGATGCTTGACCAAGATTGTACAGTTCTGCTTTTTGCATTACCGTACATGCTTTCTCTTTTCAACTTTGTTGTGTGATGATGCACACAAGTCATAAACTTTCTTCAAACTATACAATTTACTTCAAACGCATTTAAAAGTATGGAATATAATTTCCAATTAAATTTAATTACTGACCGTCCTGGTCTGTAAATGCCCCCGTTTTTGATATTCATTATCACCTGATCACGTGATGTCGCAAGCCTATTTAGTAGGTAAACAATAAGTCGACGCGAAAGCGTGGTCGGTATGCAAGTACCAGGGCTAACACATTCGATCGTAGACAAAAGACAGAAAAAAGACACAGACACTAATGTTTTGAGTCGAGGGGCCCCCGTAAGGGGTAATACTCAAGTTCTGTTTTATTTATTCTCTGATCAGGTAAGAACTAAGTGGTGGTCTACAGAGTTATTGATAATGGCTAATATTCTTTCGTAACGAAAGTTTTGAAGGAATATTTTTTGTCAACGTCAAAAGTATTTCCACTTTCAAATTTTGTAAACAAACTTGTCATTCCACTCCCCCAATGCTGTTCCTCTCGTTTACTCATCCCGCGGTCATACGTAGATTTACATTAACGTGAATTGTTTATAAATATTCATAGAACATTTTCATTTCTTCTTACATAAAATAACCATACATTTCAATCAGTACCAATGAATAAGCTTGTCCATCCGTTCCAGTGTTTTCTTTTATACAGATCATCACACTGACAATGTTTGGATCAGGTATCCAATATAGCAAACACAGCGTTAAAAACGGCATATATAGCTTTAAGATGGATCACTACATCTTGCGATAGTTTTTAAAATCAACAGAAAATTACTTAATTATGATGAATAGCATGGTGGATAAGAAGTATATCAGTAAAAACCCTGCCAATCGTAAAGTATGCACAACTTTACACTTTATTGTAAGAGGCAAGAAACAAAAGTGTCGCGTTCAACAAACTTCTTTTAGGTTTAGTTAAGTTAGCATCTACCACATACGAGAAACAATTTCTATCAGAAAGAAATTAGTCAGCTTTTTAGCAGGTTATGGCATGATGCAAAACAACCATGTTAGTTGGGACAAAAAAAATAAATAAAAATCTAACACTTTAATTGACCGTTTTGTAAATTATAGGTTTAAAAATAAAGTGTGAAAATAGTTTTCGATTGACAATACTCGACCTTAAACATAAAACAATTGCTTAAAGCTGACATGTGAAAGACATTGCCCGCCATGTTTCTGTTTCCTCGCGGATATTCTTTATGAGCTGCACAATTCTTTACAGTTCAAAGTATTTCGCCTTTGAGGTTTCCAGCTATGTGGACGTACAAATTACATCACTCGGTTGCAATGAAATATTCATAGTTGAAGCACTAATTTCAAACCAGAAAAAAAAGAAACATTCAATATACAGTATCATGCAATATATAAAACAGAGAAGTTCACATAAAAAAGGAATTTAAAGCGCAGAAACAATGTAATAAATGCTACTTGTCGGTCATAACTTCCAAGGTGTGAAATTAGGTAATCAAAACCGAAAAGTTTATATATCCCTCTGCTGGTGCATATTTTTAAGTCGTGTTTAGCAATAAAGTGGTAATGGTGTACTCTCATTTTCTTTCTCTTGTAAACATTGTCACTAACAAAATGGATTAATTGTTACAATTATATGCCCCGTGGAGTGAGAGAGAAAGAGAGAAATAAAGAGAGGGAGGGGTGAATCTTCAGGCAACTATAAATAAGATTGGTTTATGCATTACACAAATTGCCGTAATGAAAGACAATAAAAGAATGCACCTATGACAACAACAAGTAACCCTGGGATAAAAGAAAAAAGAAAAGGGTTGGCGGATTTTAAATTTTCTTTGAAACTAAATAGCGAGATTTTTTCTGATATATGTTAGAACAAGGTCACTGTATGGAAAGTGCTAATCGAAAATGCGGTTGATTTGGATCACCGGCTATACTTTTGTCGGGTATATCGAATTTACCGTCTTCACATTTAAACAAAAATGTAATTTTAAACACTTTTAATTAACTTTGATTAAAATTGTATCAAACTTCTTATGCAGTACTATTGTTATTTTTAAAGTTTATCATATATTTTCTTTTGTTTTCATTTTTAGTCACTTATGACAGGCGTTTATCATCAATCTGATTGTTAATGTGTGACTAGTTATCTATTTAAGTTAACTTTGGAAGTTGTCAATGAAAGATGTTTATTGCTATATAGTCCATGATTATATACCAAGCATTTACAATTATATTCGATCACTGGTTCTTTTCAATGCCTTGAGAATTACACCAAATATATACCTTCCCCCAGTTTTAAAAGCTAATTTTTGTTTGCATAGTATTTTTTTGAATGCGACTCTTTGTTGTCATGACTGCTATACCTTTTTCGGGTAGATCTCATGTATTGCTTATTATGCATTTGATACTCAGCAGAACAATTTAAATATTAAAATTTACATTCCAAACGATACTACTTAATTCATATAAAGACGTCATTATGAAAATGTCGGTTTCAGAAACAGTATTCATGTTGGTTTCAGGAAAATTGTTCATATAAAGTCGGTACCATTCAGATTCAGGAACATAGTGATTGTTTTGCGTTTTTTGTTTTATCGGTTTTTTTTACATTTTTTTTTTTTTGGGGGGGGGGGGGGTCTAACCAAATCAAGGTACTGAAAGCCCGACTCTTTTGATGTGTCTTCATGCATATAGTGTATAGTGTAGCAAAGACTGGCAATCTCTCTCTCTCTCTCTCTCTCTCTCTCTCTCTCTCTCTCTCTCTCTCTCTCTCTCTCTCTCTCTGTGTGTTTGTTAAAACATCGCACATGTGTGCGCAAAAAGATACAGACGATGTGCACTCTGTATGAATGACACACGTGTTTGATGTGCATGCGAAGTAAGGCAGCACTATCTGTGCAAAATAATAAGGATACCTTCGAAAATCTTACAAATAATAAATCCTATTTTATGTTTTATTGATTGTAGTTTCCTTTTCTTTTCATACAAACATTTTACTACAATGTGTAGTTCATGCATTAAGAAGTTCGTGCAAACTGAATGCCTCGATCATAAAGCAACCGAGTACATTTCTTGCCCGGCATATATACCCCAGTGGCAGTTGAAGAGTGATCGAGACTAATATGGCGAACAAATGCTTTTATGAATTAAAATCAGCTAAAATTAATCGCGAATATTTAGAAAACAATACAGTTTCCAAAACAAGGCTCTCTGTGAAACTATTTTGTATACCGGTAGCTGTGCTAGAGTGTTGTATTATTTATAATAACTTTGAAGATTCGCCTGCCTACAGCCAGGACTTGTGTTCAGCAGAGCCCGGCTAAATATCATAAAAACGTGTAAATTTCTGATAACTATTACAATCAAACAGTTTATAATATAATTAGATTTGTGATAGTTTTAAACACGAATAGAGACATGTGATATTGTATGTTCATTTATGAATATTTACATTCACCACCTCTATTTCTAACGGAATTGATTGTATATTCATAGCTCTGTAGAAACTTACAGGACTGAAATCTACACGCCCCGTTTGTCGATTGGTTGAAACCTTCAACACTTTACAAAGATTGCTCTCTGAAATATAGGTCCCTCGTCGAAAACCACTATTATTATATATCCTCTCCAAATAAATGTATGCGGACCCCAAACCGTGGCTGCAGACGATACCCGTGGAAAGAAGCGTGACTGATGACGTGCAGTTTGACCTAGAAACTGATCAGTTTCATAACTTATTCGAATTTCTCAAACACGGACTGTTTAATTCCTTCCCAGAATTACAATTTACGCAAGCGCATTTGCAGTTTCATCCTAACTTAATTAGTCAGCCCGCGGGCGGACTAATCATTCGCTATTTATAAGTTTGACGGAACACCAGTGCTTCTGATTGGTCCCTGCATATAAGAAATAGCCGGATCTACTTTCTTTAGTGTTCTGATCAAACACTTTTTAAAAAGCAAGAATTTCTTTTATCAACACTGTAAAAAGTAACAAAATCAATGTTTATTTATTATTTTATTATTGTAAGCCTTTATAATATAAATACGAGTCCATCAATATAAAAAATAAATATTAGCTTGACTAATAAAATCTACACAACACAAATTTAATTAATAAAAAAGATAAACAAATGTCTTCTCGCAGTTTTGTTTACTATATGATCAACGTTTTCGAAGATAGTGAATGTTCTAGCAATTTTAATTATATTGTCTTGGTAACATAGACATTCAAAGTCTTTTAGGTGAAGAGTTGCATATTGACACAAACGCGTACATAGTTGGTCATCAGATACAGGAAGCATTTAACATTTTCCCAACCCCTACCCCACCCCCAGTGTATGTCAACCATCTTTGCCCACGTTGGCGTTCCCTTACATCAAGACTATATCCATGCAAATTAATGCATTTCACCGGTCCAACTTTCTAAAACCATGGCATTCAGTATTCGTCGGATCTTGTTGCACAAAACAGGATAATTCAAATCAAATGCTGTTCTCTTTCTTTTTTTCAACTTAGGAAATTAAAATAACAACTTTCATTTCGTGTCCAATCCATTTATTTTAGCTCAGTAGGTCTATTACCTGACGCTGAAATCGCATTTATTTTTAATTGAATTTTGTTGCTCGTTGCATTATTGTTGCGTATTCATACGCGACTCAATTGTGTTATCTAAACTCGATGAGTATCCTAATGTTACTATAGAAATATAGGCAACATAACAACTCTGTGAATAATAAAGCGAAAAAAGTAAAAACGGTATCGATAACTTTGATTTCTGAAATAAGGGATATCTTATACGTGATATAAAACGAAAAATTGTACCACAATTGTAATAAAAATCATTTACACAATTCTATTGCTACAACTACCTATAGGTGAACAACACAGAAAAATTAATAATCACACTGCAATCCGTTGTGCAATAGATGTGCAATTTGGGGGGGGGGGGGGGGGGGGCTCACACCCTCACTTTTTCACGCAGCAAACATTTTTCCTAAATTTTAATATAAAATATTATAATAAAGGAGTGGCCTCTCTTCCACTTTTAGGAAGCATATAAAAATTAAAGTGAAATTAAGGAAATTAATCTAAAATTGAGTTATCGGTGTGATTTCAGTGCATAAATATATAAAATATGAAGCTATAATTAATGTCAATTGAGTACTTTATACATTTTCATTGCTGTATATATTTCCATTTTTGTTAATAAAAAAACGAGCACGATTTTAATGAAAAAAATAAGTGCATAATTCTGAACGAATTACTATAAAACTTCTGGAAGGAATTTCTTTATATTATCGTGTAAATATTTCTAGATCCTTAAAGAAAGAATATATACGGAATATTGGACACCTCTAAATTAATTACAAGCGTTGGAATGCTTCTACTATAGTCTCATTAGCGAGCGCATGCTGGAGATAAGTGGTCCAGAAGTTGGGACACTTCTGGACGCAGCGCCTCGTCTGGTTTGCCGTGCTTTATACAAGAAGTCGGTTGCTTCGCTTCCAATCATTGCTTCCCTTCGACACTTCTCTAAAACTTTGATACGTAACATATAGCCAGATTTTCGTTCCCTTTTTTCGCTCTCTATCATTAATTCAATGTATTCCGCCGTATTCATCGGATTCTCCTTCAGTGCGATTTCTTTTAGCCTGTTGTTACATTCGGTTACTTTGTCAAGAAGTTGGGCAATAACTATTTCTAGTTCTTTGACGCTTTCCGCCATTTTTTGCATTACTTCTGTTTGTGAACTAACTTTCTGTGTGGCTGTTGTATAAAGCTTCAACTTTTCACCGTACGTTTTTGTTACTTTCTTTGATACCCATCGTATGATATAAGGGGTGTTGTGATGGGATAGCCATTGACAATTTCCTGGACATTGTTTACAATTTCCATGTTCATCCATTGCTATGCAATGAAATTTCTGAGAATCTTCGGGAATTTTACATTTCTCATGACAGGTGTAATTGCAGGTCAAACAGTTTGTAGTGTGCTGTCCTTTCCCAGATATATCTTCTTTCTCCTGTATTTGTTCTGTGACCTCGTAAACGAAGTCTTTGTTTTCCTGTATTTCTTTTTCGTATTTCTTAAATAAGGACATTTCTTCTTCCAATGCAGATATTTTTCCTATTCCAGCTGCGATAAAGCTTTGCAGATTATGGACAGTATTTTCTAGATCTTGTCTCGTCTTCAGAACTTCCTTTGTCATCTGTAAACTTTTTGTTTCCATTCGATTTAGACGTTCGAAGAAACTATCAAAACTTTCCATTCCAATTTTCCAGAAGCCAGATGCAAGATCATCTTTATTTTCATTGCAAGCAAACAGAGCGGAATTGTTAAACTTGAAATAATACTTGTGTGGCAGACGAGATTTTGCTAACGAAGCCAGCACGGGAGGTTCTTGTGCCTCGGCGAACGTAATGCAGATGCAAATATTATCTTCCATGTCTCTTCCAAACAAAGACAAAATGGCATTCATTATATACTTCTGAGAAGGAGTAAGTCGAGCGTCTGGAGCTTTTACCAAAAAGCATACGGCATCCAGGTAAACCATCCCTTTATTCCCTGGTAACATGAACATCTCTTGAATTTGTTCAATTATTTTTTTGTCTCGTTGTATTCCTCTAGTGTCGCCGAATCCCGGTGTGTCTACAATATGTAGGGCGTAGTCCAATTTTGTTGCAACATCCGGGTATATACTGTAGCATGTTATCCATTCTGTCTGTGATACCGCCTGCAAAAGAGCATTATATGCTGTTTTCAATTATATATTTTTGGAACTGCAAAGTTAAAACAAATACATATGTGATAAACACTAACCTGATCTCGAAGTCGTCTTTTTTCCTCATGCTCAAGATCAAGCAAAGTAAATCTAAAGTTGTCTTCCCAATTTACACCAAACAGATAATTTGCAAAGCCGTCAATGAGAGTACTTTTACCACTTCCGGTTGCCCCAACCAACATGATTGTTTTGTCATTTATACCCCATCTTTCAGAGCCTGTGAATGAGAAAAAACTCTTTGCTGTATTAGGTTTCAATTGATATTCATTCAATAAGTAATGTGTATAAGAACGGCTTTACCTAAAGAAAGTTTTTTAGACTTTGCAGTTTCATTTCTTGCCGCTATATGTTCCTTTGCAGGAAGACGATATATTTTAGGATTGGCAAGTTCTACTAAAGTTGATCGATATCGCATTTGAAGACCTGGTGATTCTTGTGTATCAAATTGGTTACTCTCTGAACTGAAGGGATATTCCTTTCCTTCTCTGGCATTTATAATGCGAACTCTGAAGCGGTAGGATGTACGCGACTTTAAGCCGGCTATAACAGCTCTTGATGAATCATGGGATACTGCTGACTCGTGAGTTATCCATCGACCGTCTGGCAATTCTTTATACTGAATTTGATATTCGAAGTCCGAGGTTAAACCGCCGATATTCTTCCATTGCAAAGTTATGCGATCAGATTTTGCGGAAACGAGAAATGGAATTCCGGGCGTCATGTCGTTTTTCTTGCCCTAAAAATATAAGTTCGATAAGTAATAGTACTCTATTGAAGAAGGTGTATATGAGGAATCTACAGTGTGTGTGTGTGTGTGTGCGTGTGCGTGTGCGTGTGTGTGTAGTTAGTCTTCCATTGCAAAGTTATGCAATCCGATTTTGCCAAAACAAGAAGATGGGCCCCGGGAGTCATATTATTCGTCTTTTCCTTAAAATACAAGTTTCATTTGTATTCAGTTTATATCGTAGTGTTATTTCAAACCAATCAAAAATCTTACCTTTACATCCTTGTTACAGGGTACGGATGCTTTATTTCCAGAGCGCTGGCTGAAAAGAAAATGAAGATGATTATTGAGGAAAAAAATCTTCAGAAAAATTTAGAATTAATATTCTGTAAAATTATTGGTATTGTACAGTTTACCTTTCCTCATTTTCATTGCGAGCATCTTGTGGCCTGTTCTTGGAGAGGATGTCGAGAATTTGATCTTGATTTTCACTCCTGTCAATTCCATGACTACGTAGAATTTCTATTCATAAAAAATAAAATTTCAAAATATAATGTACAAGAGAAAAGCTGTTGAGGAGAAAGTAAACATAAAGAGACAATGATATATTTTGTTTTATCAACACCACAAGAATAAGTATGAATTAAATTTTACCTATATTTCGTTTTGATCTCAGCGTATGACTTCTTGAGCATTTAGAACCATATGTACAGCTTCGATTGACAAAGTAGCTACATAGATGAAGAAACGGACAGGTGTCATTTTTGCTGCATCCACCTGCCGTGGTATAGAAGGTGCAGATCTGAGGAGGACAAGATGTCCTAAACAGTCTGTTGTGTTGATGCTGTATCCATTCTTTGAGCTTTTGTGGATCAATATCGTCCATGTACTTATCTTTTAAAATTCGTAAATTATGCTGAGAGTGCAAATCATGTCCAAATTGACATTTCTGTGCCTGGGTTTTTCTGCATTTATCTTGAATAAAATATTTGCAGATATGTAGATCTGTACATTTTGGGTAACCGCCACATTTCTGGTTGCATACCTGAAACTCGAAAGCTAACACCACATTGATTTGAGATTTTCTTCTTTCTGTGTCTTTCAGTTCAAATAAATTACTGTAATTGTTTAGGATATGGAGTAGATTATCGATGCTTAGATTTGGAAGCTGTGGATTTTGATTAATATCATGTTGAAGCCTGGAAACAGACAGCTGACCATCAGTTGACGTCGCAATGCAACGGATGGCATATTTCGCCACCGTGAGATACATCTGGTAGTCTACTGAAGAGTGCCTTGTAGCACTGTGTTCTCGCTTCTTCATGTTTTCTGCGAGGAAGAATACAATTCTTTATTAGAATCTTTTTAGAGTATTTTCATGATAAAAGCAATGTTTTTGACTCTCTTTTGATCGACAACAAGCATTTCTCTTCACAAACTATAGTGTTGTTAAGAAGTTCTTAATTTTAATATTAAGTAACATGGCAGAACATTTTTCAAAATCAAATTGACAATGTGATTAATACTTTAGAAATTAAAAAAAAAATTAGTGTTTACGATTGAAAGATGACTACATATTTTAGTGCTTTGATGTTTGATTGGTGTGTCAGCTATGCAGAGAAAACAATGTTAATTAAAAACTGAAATCTATACTATAAATTGATTAAAATGATGCTGCGATTTTAAGAGAAATCCCTCTTTGTTTTATATTTTTCTCATTTCTGTCATCGTCTGGCCCCCCTAAATCCGATGTACCGATGTAATTATATTACATAATGTTCAACACGTAGATTATGATCATAAATGTAGTAATGAAGGCTAGTAGAAATACTTTTAAATACTTTAAGCTTCTCACTGGATATTTTAAATATTTGATTCAATTGGAAACACTTACGCAAATATATGAACGTTCAGTATACGTAACTTAATAAATTCTGTTTCGTTCATGGGATTTGAAGAATACATGAAATTTTGCTTTCTTCTTCTGCAACTTTGGATTTTTCCTTTATTATAGAACAATTTAAAATCCCTAGATTAAGAGGAAAATTTATTATTTAGTATATTTCGTATAGCAGTTGGCTTTCATTAACATAACCGGCCTAAACAATAACTTTAGCAATCAGTACCAAAATATCGATAACAATGGTTGTTTCATTTATCAGTTATTTATCTGCTTTGTCTTTTTAAACAAGACAATGGATATTTATTGGTAGTTGAATAATCTTAAAAGCATTGAACAAGACTAGTTAAAATTGACCTAGGTAGAAATCGAAAGTGTTAAAGGGGTTTCAGACGGATTGTAAACCTATAGGGTTTGAGACAATTATTTTAATCTAATAATAATAAACATATTGATCATTTTTTATAATATATTTACGATATAATATATTGACCTTTTACTTTGTACTTACTATTACGTACATTGACCTAGCATCTGATCGGGATGTGAAAGTGTAAGACTTTTCCGAAGTAGTAAACAACCTGTTAATCGGATTAAGGACAGTGTAATCAAAACCAGGATGTACATCTATTTAGAGGAGCCGATAAAGGAACAATAAGTGAACATTACTAAAATTTATGTTAACGTTATATTAACTTTTAAATAAGACTGTGACGTTAAATTAAAGACAGCAGAAATTTATATTATATTATAAATTATTTTGTGAGTTTCCGGGATTTTATCATGATCTATTATAATTTCCAGGATCTTATCATGATCTATTATAGAACTTCATAGTACAAACAATTATGGAATTTGTTTCCTTGAATATTAATTTGTTTATTTTGTACGTAAATGAGTGTTATGTATGTAATCATATAAAAGATACTCGACGGCACTCTGGCGAGAGAGCAACTATACGATCCCCCATACGATCTGGACCTGTACCAAATAAACTATTGGAAAAGACGTTTGATTTGTCTTATTGGCTTACATCTACTAAGTCAATTTGATGCCGCGACAGACCAGGATTGGCGAAGTGCTTTTAGACAGACCTTGTAGAAACAAAAAGGTGAGATACTGTTTTCTGTTCTACCTAGTTTATTTTAGCTGACCACTTTAATTGAAATTCTAATTTTTTTTTTTACAATTGAATTTTTAAGTCAAAATTTAAATGGCGAAAGTACCATCTTTTGGGGATGAGTCATCAAAAGCAATAGATGATTTAACTAATCAAATGTCAGAAACTGAAATTTTGGATGATCAATGTAATGGAGGAATGAGTTCAAATTGCTTTCCGTCTACAAGTGGAAAAGGAAATGTAAGGAATGATGATGAGGATACAAATATTAAAGAATGGTTGAATTCTATTTTAAATCAGGTTAAATCAGTAACTGCTGCAGTTGCTGTTCCTATTAATCAAGTTATTACAATATTTGAGGGGGATCCAGGAAAATTTAAACAATGGATAAAAGATATAGAAAAATATGCAAAAATGTCTGATATGAATAATGAAGATATTCCAAAAATAGCATATGTAACTTGTAAAGGGTCTGTGGGAGATTTTATTAAAAGATATTTGACAGAAATAGAAGCTTCGGGTGAATTACCTAGCTGGAATGATTTAAAACAGTTTTTAAAAAATAGATTAGCTGAAATAACAGATTCACAGCATGCATTGGCAATCATGAGAAAGATGAGACAAAATTCCAACGAGAGTGTACAAATATTTGCTGAAAGAATTTTACAAGTTGCGGAAGATGCATATACGTCTGAAAATTTGGACCATGAAATTATTCAAAAACAGTTGGTTGACATTTTTACTGATGGGTTATTATTAGATTTTTTGAGAATGAAAGTTTTGAGAGAAAATCCTAAAACATTAGAAAATGCGGTACAAGTGGCAATGAGAGAGCAAAATTTGCGCAAACGTTTCGCTTTAAGATCTCAAGATAACGGGGGTGACATGTCCTTTAGTCAAAATTCTACTAGTACAGTCGGAAATAATTTTTTATTAAAATTTCCTGAAATTAAATCAAACATTTTTCGAAGAGAAGAACCAATGGAAATTGATCATTTTCGAAATCAAAGATGTCACAGGTGTAGAAAAATTGGGCACAGAGCAAAATTTTGTCCTTTTCAAGTTTCAGCGAACAAATCAAATCCTAATCAACAAAGATCCAGGGTACATGTAAGAGAAATTTCAAATGATTTAGAACGGGAAAGGTGTCATTTACAGTGTTGGCATTGTGAAAAATACGGTCATGTTCGTAGAAATTGTCCTGAAATGTATCAAGGGAGGAGGCCTTTTCGTTATCAAAATGCATGCAAACCTCCGTACAATTCTTGGCGACATTTTAAACAACAGGAAAACTAAGGGTCTCTCTTCATGATGAAGCCGATGAAGAGAGAATAAATAAATGTGATAAAAAAATTGTATATAAAATTAGTTTAACTGGAATCCAAGTTCTTGTCTTGTTAAATTTGGGAAAAATAAATTTAGAGCTTTAATTGATACGGGGGCTGAAGTATCACTAATTAGTAGAAAAATGTACAACAGTTTAAGCTTTCCACCTAAAGTAAATAAAAATCAAAAACCTTATTTACAAGCGGCAAATGGTGAATCACTTTCAGTTGTAGGTAGACTTAATCTTTCCTTTAAAATGAATGGGCTTCCACTGTCTCATAATTTCTATGTAACGGAAGGGCTTAATAGATGCGTCATTTTAGGAAGAGATTGGTTAAGAATGTGTAGTTATTATCGTCGTTTTATACCAAACTTTTCTAAGATTGCCGAACCACTGATAGATCTTACACGTAAGTATTCCCGATTCAAATGGACAGAGCAATGTCAAATTGCTTTTGATTTTCTTAAAGAAAGTTTAACAGTAGAACCTTTACTCGCATACCCCGATGTCAACAACCCGTATGTATTGTATACTGATGCTAGTGACAATTGTATTGGGGCTTGTTTAACACAGAAAACAGATGACGGAGAGGAGAAACCCATTTATTATCTTTCCCACAAACTTAGTAAGACACAAGAAAAATGGTCCACAATAGAACGCGAAGCATATGCAATACACTATGCACTTCAAAAACTTGATCATTATTTGCATAATGCCACTTTTACTATTAAAACCGACCACAAACCCTTAAAATATCTATTGGATGCTCCTATGCAAAACAAGAAAATACAACTCTGGGCATTAAGTACTGCTGGGTACAATTGTAAGGTTGAGTATATTGAAGGTAGGTACAATTGTTGTGCAGATCTGCTTTCGAAACTTCCATCTAATACCCCGGATAATAAAGAAGGTAAGGATGAAAATGAACCGGATGTTAATGATAACACATTTGAAGTCAGTGCAATAAATTCCAACCGTATTGAATCTAAGTTATTTATTAACTCCGATTTCAAGGTACATGATGATTTGATTAAGCCATTTTTAGATTTACCAGAACATATCAATGTTCAAGAATTACAACAATCAGATGAACAAATTGTTAAATTAAAAGAAAGAATTGAGAAAGGAAAAGCTACTCGATTTGAAGAACAAAAGTTTTTAGAGATTGAAGGACTCATATTATTTGGCATACGGAGATCCTGAATCTCCAAGACTACGGTTATATGTTCCTCAAGAATTAGAAGAAATTACTTTAAAACAATATCATGACAACTTAGGACATATGGCAGTAGACAAAACTTATGATGCAATAAGACAAAAGTATTATATTCCGAATTTATACAAAAAGT
Organism: Magallana nippona; assembly: GCA_033439105.1. Taxonomy (NCBI): domain Eukaryota; kingdom Metazoa; phylum Mollusca; class Bivalvia; order Ostreida; family Ostreidae; genus Magallana; species Magallana nippona. The sequence goes on along the minus strand of CM065926.1, from coordinate 1,608,259 downwards.
TAATTCGTTACATTGAGCAATGTGTAATTTGTCAAACTAGAAGTTCCAGAAAAAGTCATCCACCGGTACAAGAAACGGAAATTCCCCCTTATCCTTTTGCTAAGATTGCACTTGATCTGTCAGGGCCTTACCCAACCACTCTCTCCGGAAATAAATACATTGTGTCCTTGATAGATATTTACTCAGGTTGACCGGAAGCATTTTGTGTAGCTGACAAATCAGCTGATAATATAGTTCACATAATATTGGATGAGATATTTCCTCGTTATGGATGTCCTTTACAACTTTTGACAGATAATGGTACGGAAAATGTTCATAAAAAAATGAAAGACACCCTCCGGAAATTAAACATTCATCATATTACTACCTCTTATTACAAATCGCAGGGTAATGGCAAGGTAGAAAGGTTTCACAGAACTCTTCATGATGTTATGGCTAAAAAGGTACAAGAAGACGTACACACTTTATTTAAATCAAACGTTGGCCGCCATCAGGTTTCATGTAAATGAGTCCACTAAATACTCTCCATTTTACCTGTTGTACAACAGAGATGTAGTTTTACCTTTAGATACTATATTAAAACCACGAAGAAGGTACATGGGGGAAGACCAGAATCAGGTTGCATTACAACAACAACATAAATCATTTGTTCAAGTTCATAGAAATATGAAAGAAGCTAAACGTAAGCAGAAAATACAAGCTGATGAAGGAAGTAAGGAAGAAATTTTTCATGTTGGTGATCCTGTCTATTTAAAAAGTCATCGCAGAACAGGTAAGCTTGATAAACGATGGGTACCATATTACCGCATAATTGAACAAACAGGACCGGTAAGTTTTATAGTTAAAAACCAACTTAATGGTACCACAACTAAAGCACATGCTAGGCACCTTCATCATGCTAAATTAGACAAATGGGAAATACCACAAAATTTGGGGGGACGAGTTTTAAGACAAACACAGTATGTAGTTCCACCAGAAAATGTGTCCGAAGAAGAAAATTCGGACGAGGAAGGAGAAACGGCATTACAGAGACTGGTAAGTCAAAAGAGAGTTGAACGCGATAATTCTTCGGATGAGGACGATATTCCGTTGCAAGAACTTAGAAGAAGAATTCGCGCTCGTGCTTTAAACAACCACGCGGATATTGAAAATACACTAGAAAATCAAAATAATAATGAAACTTTAACGTTACCTAAAATAAATGATCGAGATTTACAAGAAAATCTAAATAATAATGAAACTTTAACGTTACCTAATATAAATGATCGAGATTTACAATCCGAAATGGAATATGATTCCGACTCTTCTATTGATAAAGACCGACAGTCGACTGCTTCTGACTCCGAAGACGAGCAAAATAGGTTAGATGTAGATGCTGAAATAAGTGATTCACCAGAACAATTAGAAATAGAACAGGAAATGGAAATTGATGAAGTAAAGAATGTTCATGATAATCACATTTTGAAAATAGGCTTCAATAATAAAGTAAAACCACCTATAACACCAAGAACAAGTATTAATAAATTAAATAAGGGATGTATGGAAAGTATGCAACAAAGGTTTAAGCCAGAAGTAAAATTAAGGAAGTCTCAGAAACATAAAGTATGTAATGGGGATACAAGTGAAAAACTTGCTGCTCAACAATTGATTTAGATACTGGGGAAAATGTTGCAAGTATAAGCATGTTTTTTTTACTTGTAGAACAAATTGGGTAAAATGCATACTCTTCCCATACCAAATCGGAATAATAATCAAACTAATTTATTGGCCAAATATGAGACGAGAGGTAACGCAATTGCAGTAGATGATATTCGCACCACTTTTGCTATTTTAAATAATAATGAATTGGAACAATGTATCAAACAAGAAGGTGATTTCTGCCCATTAAATAGTCCATTTTATCCTATCACCGCTAATAAAGAATGTATCATACAATTATTTTTAGGAAAAAAACAAGATATAAACAAACACTGTAACATCCTCATTGAACCTAATCAAAATGATCCAAGAATAACTTATTTAAGTGATGGAAAATGGTTAATTATCTCATCAAAAGTAATATCGTTTGTCATCAAGTGTAATACAAAAGTTAAACAATATAGCATTAAATCTCCAGTTGATATTTTAACGTTAAGACAGGGATGCACTGCGTTCCATGGTTCTTTGATATTGCCTCCATTTTATAATAAGGAAAGTACGTTTGATCTCTCACCTTCATTTGATAAATTTGTAAAAAAAACTTTCATTTTAAAAGAATTGATTTGTAGAACTCTTTTAATGAACATTTTCCAAAAGTTCAAAAGGTATCATTACCTGAGAAATTAAAACCTATTAAGGAAATTCCTATTCAAAATTTGATAAATGAAATGTCACTTGAGAAAATTAAGTCTATGCCCCATGAAGAATGGTTACAATCGCCTTGGTTCTATTTAGCAATATGTTTGGCTCTTTTCTGTTTGATTTGTATTATTATTAAATTTCGAAAAACAATAAGTAAACGATGCAAAACAACTAAAAATAAGTGGTCAGTTAAGTTTAAGGGTAGAGAGAATTCTGTGTCTAAACCACCTTCTGAGTCGGCTTCCATAGACGACGATACAGAACTTTACGCCAAGGACTGGAGAGATGTGTCTACATTGGGACAAGAAGTTAAACTGGTACAACAGTATATCCAAGAGAAAAAGGACTTTATAAACAATTTGGGACAACATTGTGGGTTAGATCGGAATTCAAGAACACAGGATCCATTGATGGCTTCTACTCTGAAGGGCGATACTACCGCTTGGAGTGACGACAAATACACTCCGTCATCGACAAAATCTCCGGGATTGTATCCATTACAGGAATTGAAGAAATAACTTTCAATGTGAACTATTGACAAAGATATACATATCTTATGTGAATATCTGGCATGGAAACAACACCTACATGATGGAATAAGACAATATTTCCTACCATACATCCATGGGACATGAAGAAAGTGAAACAGTGTATATCCATATTTAAATGTATTATTATAACTGTGTAATCCAAAATGAATTTTATTCCCTCTCATCAGTAAGTACACTGAAAATTGACTACTAAGAAGAGGAAAACATAGAAACGCTAGTTACAACCAATGACCGTTATGAACATAATGCGATTACTTCAGTGAACCGTGTTTTAGTGATTTCCTATATAGGAAGGATTAATATAATTTACTTCCTATTAGTGTAATCTATGATAATATAATTGTCTTATTTTCATTCAGAAATTTCTTTTCCAAATTTCTTATTACATGGGGACGAATGTAAACCTATAGGGTTTGAGACAATTATTTTAATCTAATAATAATAAACATATTGATCATTTTTTATAATATATTTACGATATAATATATTGACCTTTTACTTTGTACTTACTATTACGTACATTGACCTAGCATCTGATCGGGATGTGAAAGTGTAATATTAACTTTTAAATAAGACTGTGACGTTAAATTAAAGACAGCAGAAATTTATATTATATTATAAATTATTTTGTGAGTTTCCGGGATTTTATCATGATCTATTATAATTTCCAGGATCTTATCATGATCTATTATAGAACTTCATAGTACAAACAATTATGGAATTTGTTTCCTTGAATATTAATTTGTTTATTTTGTACGTAAATGAGTGTTATGTATGTAATCATATAAAAGATACTCGACGGCACTCTGGCGAGAGAGCCACTATACGATCCTCCATACGATCTGGACCTGTACCAAATAAACTATTGGAAAAGACGTTTGATTTGTCTTATTGGCTTACATCTACTAAGTCAATTTGGTGCCGCGACAGACCAGGATTGGCGAAGTGCTTTTAGACAGACCTTGTAGAAACAAAAAGGTGAGATACTGTTTTCTGTTCTACCTAGTTTATTTTAGCTGACCACTTTAATTGAAATTCTAATTTTTTTTTTACAATTGAATTTTTAAGTCAAAATTTAAATGGCGAAAGTACCATCTTTTGGGGATGAGTCATCAAAAGCAATAGATGATTTAACTAATCAAATGTCAGAAACTGAAATTTTGGATGATCAATGTAATGGAGGAATGAGTTCAAATTGCTTTCCGTCTACAAGTGGAAAAGGAAATGTAAGGAATGATGATGAGGATACAAATATTAAAGAATGGTTGAATTCTATTTTAAATCAGGTTAAATCAGTAACTGCTGCAATTGCTGTTCCTATTAATCAAGTTATTACAATATTTGAGGGGGATCCAGGAAAATTTAAACAATGGATAAAAGATATAGAAAAATATGCAAAAATGTCTGATATGAATAATGAAGATATTCCAAAAATAGCATATGTAACTTGTAAAGGGTCTGTGGGAGATTTTATTAAAAGATATTTGACAGAAATAGAAGCTTCGGGTGAATTACCTAGCTGGAATGATTTAAAACAGTTTTTAAAAAATAGATTAGCTGAAATAACAGATTCACAGCATGCATTGGCAATCATGAGAAAGATGAGACAAAATTCCAACGAGAGTGTACAAATATTTGCTGAAAGATTTTACAAGTTGCGGAAGATGCATATACGTCTGAAAATGTTGACCATGAAATTATTCAAAAACAGTTGGTTGACATTTTTACTGATGGGTTATTATTTGATTTTTTGAGAATGAAAGTTTTGAGAGAAAATCCTAAAACATTAGAAAATGCGGTACAAGTGGCAATGAGAGAGCAAAATTTGCGCAAACGTTTCGCTTTAAGATCTCAAGATAACGGTGGTGACATGTCCTTTAGCCAAATTTTACTAGTACAGTCGGAAATAATTTTTTATTAAAATCTCCTGAAATTAAATCAAACATTTTTCGAAGAGAAGAACCAATGGAAATTGATCATTTTCGAAATCAAAGATGTCACAGGTGTAGAAAAATTGGGCACAGAGCAAAATTTTGTCCTTTTCAAGTTTCAGCGAACAAATCAAATCCTAATCAACAAAGATCCAGGGTACATGTAAGAGAAATTTCAAATGATTTAGAACGGGAAATGTGTCATTTACAGTGTTGGCATTGTGAAAAATACGGTCATGTTCGTAGAAATTGTCCTGAAATGTATCAAGGGAGGAGGCCTTTTCGTTATCAAAATGCATGCAAACCTCCGTACAATTCTTGGCGACATTCTAAACAACAGGAAAACTAAGGGTCTCTCTTCATGATGAAGCCGATGAAGAGAGAATAAATAAATGTGATAAAAAAATTGTATATAAAATTAGTTTAACTGGGAATCCATGTTCTTGTCTTGTTAAATTTGGGAAAAATAAATTTAGAGCTTTAATTGATACGGGGGCTGAAGTATCACTAATTAGTAGAAAAATGTACAACAGTTTAAGCTTTCCACCTAAAGTAAATAAAAATCAAAAACCTTATTTACAAGCGGCAAATGGTGAATCACTTTCAGTTGTAGGTAGAGTTAATCTTTCCTTTAAAATGAATGGGCTTCCACTGTCTCATAATTTCTATGTAACGGAAGGGCTTAATAGATGCGTCATTTTAGGAAGAGATTGGTTAAGAATGTGTAGTTATTATCGTCGTTTTATACCAAACTTTTCTAAGATTGCCGAACCACTGATAGATCTTACACGTAAGTATTCCCGATTCAAATGGACAGAGCAATGTCAAATTGCTTTTGATTTTCTTAAAGAAAGTTTAACAGTAGTACCTTTACTCGCATACCCCGATGTCAACAACCCGTATGTATTGTATACTGATGCTAGTGACAATTGTATTGGGGCTTGTTTAACACAGAAAACAGATGAGGGAGAGGAGAAACCCATTTATTATCTTTCCCACAAACTTAGTAAGACACAAGAAAAATGGTCCACAATAGAACGCGAAGCATATGCAATACACTATGCACTTCAAAAACTTGATCATTATTTGCATAATGCCACTTTTACTATTAAAACCGACCACAAACCCTTAAAATATCTATTGGATGCTCCTATGCAAAACAAGAAAATACAACTCTGGGCATTAAGTACTGCTGGGTACAATTGTAAGGTTGAGTATATTGAAGGTAGGTACAATTGTTGTGCAGATCTGCTTTCGAAACTTCCATCTAATACCCCGGATAATAAAGAAGGTAAGGATGAAAATGAACCGGATGTTAATGATAACACATTTGAAGTCAGTGCAATAAATTCCAACCGTATTGAATCTAAGTTATTTATTAACTCCGATTTCAAGGTACATGATGATTTGATTAAGCCATTTTTAGATTTACCAGAACATATCAATGTTCAAGAATTACAACAAGCAGATGAACAAATTGTTAAATTAAAAGAAAGAATTGAGAAAGGAAAAGCTACTCGATTTGAAGAACAAAAGTTTTTAGAGATTGAAGAACTCTTATATTATTTGGCATACGGAGATTCTGAATCTCTAAGACTACGGTTATATGTTCCTCAAGAATTAGAAGAAATTACTTTAAAACAATATCATGACAACTTAGGACATATGGCAGTAGACAAAACTTATGATGCAATAAGACAAAAGTATTATATTCCGAATTTATACAAAAAGTTAATTCGTTACATTGAGCAATGTGTAATTTGTCAAACTAGAAGTTCCAGAAAAAGTCATCCACCGGTACAAGAAACGGAAATTCCCCCTTATCCTTTTGCTAAGATTGCACTTGATCTGTCAGGGCCTTACCCAACCTCTCTCTCCTGAAATAAATACATTGTGTCCTTGATAGATATTTACTCAGGTTGGCCGGAAGCATTTTGTGTAGCTGACAAATCAGCTGATAATATAGTTCACATAATTTTGGATGAGATATTTCCTCGTTATGGATGTCCTTTACAACTTTTGACAGATAATGGTACGGAAAATGTTCATAAAAAAATGAAATACACCCTCCGGAAATTAAACATTCATCATATTACTACCTCTTATTACAATCCGCAGGGTAATGGCAAGGTAGAAAGGTTTCACAGAACTCTTCATGATGTTATGGCTAAAAAGGTACAAGAAGACGTTCAAACTTTATTTAAATCAAACGTTGGCCGCCATCAGGTTTCATGTAAATGAGTCCACTAAATACTCTCCATTTTTCCTGTTGTACAACAGAGATGTAGTTTTACCTTTAGATACTATATTAAAACCACGAAGAAGGTACATGGGGGAAGACCAGAATCAGGTTGCATTACAACAACAACATAAATCATTTGTTCAAGTTCATAGAAATATGAAAGAAGCTAAACGTAAGCAGAAAATACAAGCTGATAAAGGTAGTAAGGAAGAAATTTTTCATGTTGGTGATCCTGTCTATTTGAAAAATCATCGCAGAACAGGTAAGCTTGATAAACGATGGGTACCATATTACCGCATAATTGAACAAACAGGACCGGTAAGTTTTATAGTTGAAAACCAACTTCATGGTACCACAACTAAAGCACATGCTAGGCACCTTCATCATGCTAAATTAGACAAATGGGAAATACCACAAAATTTGGGGGGACGAGTTTTAAGACAAACACAGTATGTAGTTCCACCAGAAAATGTGTTCGAAGAAGAAAATTCGGACGAGGAAGGAGAAACGGCATTACAGAGACTGGTAAGTCAAAAGAGAGTTGAACGTGATAATTCTTCGGATGAGGACGATATTCCGTTGCAAGAACTTAGAAGAAGAATTCGCGCTCGTGCTTTAAACAACCACGCGGATATTGAAAATACACTAGAAAATCAAAATAATAATGAAACTTTAACGTTACCTAAAATAAATGATCGAGATTTACAAGAAAATCTAAATAATAATGAAACTTTAACGTTACCTAATATAAATGATCGAGATTTACAATCCGAAATGGAATATGATTCCGACTCTTCTATTGATAAAGACCGACAGTCGACTGCTTCTGACTCCGAAGACGAGCAAAATAGGTTAGATGTAGATGCTGAAATAAGTGATTCACCAGAACAATTAGAAATAGAACAGGAAATGGAAATTGATGAAGTAAAGAATGTTCATGATAATCACATTTTGAAAATAGGCTTCAATAATAAAGTAAAACCACCTATAACACCAAGAACAAGTATTAATAAATTAAATAAGGGATGTATGGAAAGCATGCAACAAAGGTTTAAGCCAGAAGTAAAATTAAGAAAGTCTCAGAAACATAAAGTATGTAATGGGGATACAAGTGAAAAACTTGCTGCTCAACAATTGATTAAGTTACTGGGGAAAATGTTGCAAGTATAAGCATGTTTTTTTTTACTTGTAGAACAAATTGGGTAAAATGCATACTCTTCCCATACCAAATCGGAATAATAATCAAACTAATTTATTGGCCAAATATGAGACGAGAGGTAACGCAATTGCAGTAGATGATATTCGCACCACTTTTGCTATTTTAAATAATAATGAATTGGAACAATGTATCAAACAAGAAGGTGATTTCTGCCCATTAAATAGTCCATTTTATCCTATCACCGCTAATAAAGAATGTATCATACAATTATTTTTAGGAAAAAAAACAAGATATTAACAAACACTGTAACATCCTCATTGAACCTAATCAAAATGATCCAAGAATAACTTATTTAAGTGATGGAAAATGGTTAATTATCTCATCAAAAGTAATATCGTTTGTCATCAAGTGTAATACAAAAGTTAAACAATATAGCATTAAATCTCCAGTTGATATTTTAACGTTAAGACAGGGATGCACTGCGTTCCATGGTTCTTTGGTATTGCCTCCATTTTATAATAAGGAAAGTACGTTTGATCTCTCACCTTCATTTGATAAATTTGTAAAAAAAACTTTCATTTTAAAAGAATTGATTTGTAGAACTCTTTTAATGAACATTTTCCAAAAGTTCAAAAGGTATCATTACCTGAGAAATTAAAACCTATTAAGGAAATTCCTATTCAAAATTTGATAAATGAAATGTCACTTGAGAAAATTAAGTCTATGCCCCATGAAGAATGGTTACAATCGCCTTGGTTCTATTTAGCAATATGTTTGGCTCTTTTCTGTTTGATTTGTATTATTATTAAATTTCGAAAAACAATAAGTAAACGATGCAAAACAACTAAAAATAAGTGGTCAGTTAAGTTTAAGGGTAGAGAGAATTCTGTGTCTAAACCACCTTCTGAGTCGGCTTCCATAGACGAGGATACAGAACTTTACGCCAAGGACTGGAGAGATGTGTCTACATTGGGACAAGAAGTTAAACTGGTACAACAGTATATCCAAGAGAAAAAGGACTTTATAAACAATTTGGGACAACATTGTGGGTCAGATCGGAATTCAAGAACACAGGATCCATTGATGGCTTCTACTCTGAAGGGCGATACTACCGCTTGGAGTGACGACAAATACACTCCGTCATCGACAAAATCTCCGGGATTGTATCCATTACAGGAATTGAAGAAATAACTTTCAATGTGAACAATTGACAAAGATATACATATCTTATGTGAATATCTGGCATGGAAACAACACCTACATGATGGAATAAGACAATATTTCCTACCATACGTCCATGGGACATGAAGAAAGTGAAACAGTGTATATCCATATTTAAATGTATTATTATAACTGTGTAATCCAAAATGAATTTTATTCCTTCTCATCAGTAAGTACACTGAAAATTGACTACTAAGAAGAGGAAAACACAGAAACGCTAGTTACAACCAATGACCGTTATGAACATAATGCGATTACTTCAGTGAACCGTGTTTTAGTGATTTCCTATATAGGAAGGATTAATATAATTTACTTCCTATTAGTGTAATCCATAATAATATAATTGTCTTATTTTCATTCAGAAATTTCTTTTCGAAATTTCTTATTACATGGGGACGAATGTAAACCTATAGGGTTTGAGACAATTATTTTAATCTAATAATAATAAACATATTGATCATTTTTTATAATATATTTACGATATAATATATTGACCTTTTACTATGTACTTACTATCACGTACATTGACCTAGCATCTGATCGGGATGTGAAAGTGTAAGACTTTTCCGAAGTAGTAAACAACCTGTTAATCGGATGAAGGACAGTGTAATCAAAACCAGGATGTACATCTATTTAGAGGAGCCGATAAAGGAACAATAATTGAACATTACTAAAATTTATGTTAACGTTATATTAACTTTTAAATAAGACTGTGACGTTAAATTAAAGACAGCAGAAATCTATATTATATTATAAATTATTTTGTGAGTTTCCAGGATCTTATCATGATCTATTATAGAACTTCATAGTACAAACAATTATGGAATTTGTTTCCTTGAATATTAATTTGTTTATTTTGTACGTAAATGAGTGTTATGTATGTAATCATATAAAAGATACTCGACGGCACTCTGGCGAGAGAGCCACGATACGATCCTCCATACGATCTGGACCTGTACCAAATAAACTATTGAAAAAGACGTTTGATTGTCTTATTGGCTTACACGGACAGAAATCAGACGCTTCATAAAATGTTATCAAAAAGGTTCACTTGAGCTTTTTAGCTCAGGTGAGCTAAATATGAAAACAAATTTAGATTACTGAAACCAAACCGTTGATATGCTCTAATAGCTTTCTGATCACGCTATACACAGTTGGGCAGAGTATGACGTATGCTTTTTTTTCGTGTAATATATCCTCTTTCTTTTTGAGTATTTTCAGAAAACTAATGTAAAGCCTTAAAAATTTAAATACTGTATCCTATTGAATTACACTGAATCTCATCACATACATCATGGTAATATTTTTTTGCAAGTTTTTCAAAGAGCTTACCAAGTGATTTTGTCTGAAAATCAAATCTGTTGAAAAAGGTTTTATAAGTTCAACCAGAAAATTATTTTTGCCCCAAAATAAGTTTTAAAGATCCGCATATTGGTAGAAAAAAGGAGAAGTTTAATTTCTGTACTTTCTGTTTGGAAAATTACACGGAAAAGGCCATCAATGTTATAGGAAGTTAAATAATGCTATGAGCCTTTTTTGATAAGTTCACACTTTGGTGTGAATATAAACTCATTTATTTTTAATAGAATTGTAAATAAATATTAATATATCTGTATTCTCACCTTTGCAAAGCAAATTATAATTTGTAATGAATTATTGTATTCATATGAAATCCATAAAAATACACATGATGATATATTTTTAAAATTAAAATTGAAAAGAAAGTAATTTACCTTTTGGTAGTTCTACAACTTTATCAAAATATGATCGTATCCGTACTTTCTTTTTTCATCTATGAAATATAGATACGCCCATGACGCAAGATAGACACTGGACTGCGCAATTGTCTCGTTGAGGGTCTTCGTGGGGTCCATTGAATTCTTAAAATGTAATTTTTTTCAAACTGTAGTCACTCGTTAAATTATCAACCTTAGTCAATTCCTCAATTTCTTTACAAATAGGAATTGGGTAACCATTTACACATCTCCGCTAGCCAAGTGTTTTCGGACCTCTCTGCTCCCCACAAACCATTGGCATATTTAGCGATAAAAACTGTGGCCGACAGGTGCGACATCTAGCGAATGCACTAAAATTAAACTACTGGGTTCAACTTTTTTAGCTTTCATAACCTACTTGATAAATATCGTAAACAAGACAACATGGCGGTTATCAGTGTAAAAATATCGGAGATAGAGAACTGTTTTCAGATCCAACTTCCAGAAAATCAAATTCGTGGGATAAAGGGCTTAGCGACTGGACAGGACGTTTTCGTAGGCACACGGACGGGAAGTGGAAAATCTTTAATTTACGAAAGTTGTCCAATTATCTTTGGCGAGTCGAGTGTGTGTGTGGTGATATCCCCACTTCTCAGCATCATGAATGAGCAGGTGAATAGACTATCTGGTCTAGGTTTGAAAGCAACATATATTTGGAAAAAGATTGCTGTATAGACGACGTTATGAGGGGATATTATCAGTTTGTCTTTGGGAATCCTGAAGTGCTGGTAGGAAACGACAAATGGAGAAGAATATTTCAACATCCCGAATTTTCTCAACGACACAAGTTGACAGTTATTGATGAGGCACACACAGTTTATCAACGGTAGTGTAAATATAAATACAGTATAAATACAGTTTATTTTATAATAATACAATGTAGAATACCCTTATACATGTAGGAATATTCATGCCCAACATTTCATGATTAAAACATTTATTAATCATTTGAATTTGAAATAAAAATAGCTAACACCTGTCAATGACATCTTGTCAAGTAAGAGTGTCAAATATTTAAGCATTGAATCATGATTTCATGTTAAGCATTGAATCATTATTTCATGAAAGATATAGTGAATTGGCAAATAAATTATTAGTGACATAATTTCATCTACAAGGACTGACTGTTATTTCTATTATGTATTTCATAGAAAAAGGATTCTGATTATGCCTTCAGGGAACATTTCTCAAAGATCGGCGAGTTGAGGTCCCTCAGTTTGAACATTCAACTACTCTCTCTAACAGCAACCGCAAGTCCGTCAAATAGGAAACGAATCCTGAAAAGTTTATGTTTCCGTGATAATCACATTGTAATAATTGACAGTCCTGACAGACCAAACATCAAGATTAATGTTAAGTGTATAAAAAATAATTCTGACATTAGTGACATATTTTCATGGGTTATTGACGAACTCAACTCAAGGGAAAAAAAATGCACAAAGAATTGTGATATTTTGTGAAAGCATTAAAGACTGCGCCGTTCTCTACACCATGATCAGAAGAAAATGTGATGCTTCTTTAGTACAAATGTTCCACAGCAAAACCGCAGAGCACATCAAGGAAAAATTTCGCATTGATATGGAGTCAGAAGATGGCCAAATTAGGGTCCTCATTAGTACAAATGCTGCAGGAATGGGAATGAACTTTAAAGGCCTGCATAATTTTGTTCACTATGGACCTCCACGTGACCTTGACACACTAGTACAGCAAATAGGTAGGGCAGGAAGAGATGATGAATTCTCTGTGGAATTAATTTTATACAAAAATCATAAGGGACATTTAAAAAAATAGACAGCGACGTTCTTTCATTGATAAAATCAGAGGATCAGTGCCGAAGAAACATTTTGTGTAAAGCATACAACGATCATTCACACATTTTTGAACACTTGCATGAATGTTGTGATTTTTGTGAAAAGACATGCAAATGCTTAGACTGTCCTAGGCTATCTCATCCTGTATTTAATGCAATTGAGTTACAGGAAGAGGACGCATTTCAACGTGATGTGACTGGTGAGAATAAGATAACTCTCAAACATGAGCTGGAACTTTTACAAAGTAATCTACCTAAGTTATTTGGCAACAATTCGGAACTAAGTGTAGAAACTATAAAGTGCATTACTGACAACTGTCACAGATTATTTACAACAAGCGATGTGATGGAATATGGAACAATCTGGCTGCTCGACACTGCTGAACAAGTGATTAAGATTTTTGATGATGTATTTGATGATATTATATGGATCATCAGACTCTGAAACCGACTTCACTTGATGTATTAAGTTGTGCATATTGAGGTTTAATTTTGTCAAAATTTAAGAAAAGATAAGTAAATTTCACAGATAAAATTTTATTTTGTGTATATTTTCAATCACACTTAAATAGCCTACATCATGCAAGCAGAATCTTTAGCATTATGTAAATTTTGAAACTGAATAGTTCTGAATTATTTTCTCTATAAGTTATTCTAGTGATTATATGACTCACTTTAAGAACCTCATTTTTTCAAAAATGGAAAAAGTTTTTATTTATAGTTAAATATGTGCTTTTGATTCCAATATTACTAAAATTCTGCTTAAAAATACATAAAAAATTATAACAAGTCAGAATCTAGCTATTATTGCCCTTTATGTTGACTCGTTAAAATGAATTCTCAGTTCATATTAATTGATAACACATTCACAATGTATAAACTTTTACATCATTTCAAACGATGCTCTCTCCTTTTGCTTACTTATCCAAATGTGCAGTTTATGAAGGTTTACCTTTTCAAAAACATCTTTCATGTTTTTTGAAATTTTCAAACTGTCTCCCTTGAACGTTTTCAAAGATATTACCTGCCATCAACCCTGTCAGCATCAAATTTATGTCAGAAGATTTATCAGTTTTTGTTCTTGATTTAACAGAGGGTTTCATTGACACCTGATACCTAATATTCTCTCTCAGCTCATCTTGGATTTGACATGCTAATGCTGTAGTCTGGGCACCATTAAAGGTAAAGTTTGAACCCTGGTCTTTTATTTTCTTCTTTACTAGCTGAACACAAATTTCCACTAAGTTGTCATTTGGAATGTTTCAATCAATAGTTCCGTTAAGATTTGCTGTTGTATTCCATTTGTATTCAAAGGCTTGCTTAGGTGTTAAGATGGCTTGTTCATAAGCCATCATTCTCCACAGCCAAAGCTGATACTTGCTATGTCCAGCAACATTTGCACACAGCATTTCAAATTTTGCATTCAAAAATATTTGGTTTCCGTTGCCCATTTTATAAGCATTAGATGTATCTCTTAAGATAAGAGCAGCTTTCATAAACGACGACCGCCATACTGCAACCTTGTCCACCTTTTTGGGTTCTTCTTGTGCAGCAGTAAGGAAATGCCAATTGTGTTCTCTCTCTAGATGGCGTTTAAAGTGTCCAATTGTCTTGTATTTTTCCTGACACGTGCATATATGTTGATTGGTGACGGCATCAAACATGCGTTGTAGCCTGGCATTTTGTGCGTCTAGCTCAGCAGCTTCTTCAACCAAATCTTGGAGATGAGGTGATCCTGGGAGTTTAGAAATTTGAAAAGTTTCATTAGAACAAAATAAATATTAACCAAACATTATAAATACTATTATTCTATAAAACTTATACCTATGTGTCTCCTCAAAGATAAATAATAATTACTATTATTCTATAAATCGTATCCCTATGTGTCTCCTCAAAGATAAAGCCCTCGTTTAAAAAAAGAAAAAACATTCATGGAATTAACCTTGATTGATTTTTATGGTTAGATGGTAATGTTTTTGCTATAAACTGCATAGGTGGAAAAGGAAGAAAATCAGAACCTAAAAAATGACTTAAATGTAAACTACGAATAATCAGCAGGTGAATTATGTGTTGTACTCAAAACAAAAAGCATATATTGGTCAGATACTGTATTGATTTTCCTTGCTTAATAGAATGTCATATTCATTATAAGAAAGAGAATCACAGTATGTGCTTTGTACATGTTTCAATGGGGTTACATGTAATGTTCACCTTGCAAGTTGATATGTTTGTTGATCACTGCCTCAGCCAGATTTCTAAGCCACGATAGCTGCTCCTCATTTGAATACATTGATAAAATGTTTGGGTCCATTGTTGAGGAGATCCATTTAGGTCATTCAGTCCCATAACATCCATTGTGGCCCCAAGTATAAATGCATCCAAAGCATCCTCCACAAAAGCGTAATGAGCTCGATAAAAATTTTATGGATTATATAGATGTATAACTACATGTATAATTTTCAGTACCCCCCCCCCCCAAAAAAAAATGATAATAAACACACAAAAAACAAACAAAACCAAAACAGACTGACAATAAAATATCTGTGTTTATCTTCTTAAGTTAGGAAAATTAAACCAATTAATAGACATACCTGTATGCTTCAACAACTTTATCTTTTCCAGTAACATCCACTCTGTGAATGACATTTCGAAGTTGATAGAGTGCTCCTTGTTCAAATGCAGAGGATGGTTTGTAGAACTCATGGAATGTAAACTAGTCAAGAAAATACAAGAGCAATTATTGATACATGTATCAGATTAATAAAATGAATTGCAAAAATATTAAATAATATCCCTGATATACATGTACTGACTACTGATATAAAATATATATATTAACAAAGAATGCATTTTTAGAAAACATAATTCATCAGAGTTTTACTTTTATGATTGATGTGCCATAGAAAAAAAATAGTCGATTCTTTTGAAGTAAAATTGACAATTCAAACATTACAAATTCTTTCTCTTCAACTGTAAGTAGGCTTTAATTTTTGAACAATATGCAATGTTAGTTAAATTTCATGCAAACAAACCTGAAGCATCATACTAAGCATCTTCGCTAGCCAAGTGTTTTCGGTCCACTCTGCTCCCCACAATTTTGTGAGGAGAGGTGCAGATCAGAAACCTTTGACTTGAGAAGATGCATACTAAGGCATTGCATAACACTTGGGAAATTGTATATATATATATATAGGATCTCTCATGATTTGCGATGGTATATGAATTTTATCCAACGAGTTGTGTGTTTTCTATCCCCGAGCATTGGCGAGGGGATAGAAAACACACAACGAGTTGGATAAAAATCATATACCTTCGCAAATCATGAGAGATTCTTTTTATCACATGTTTTACCACATATTCTGTTAAACCTCAATCTTTTCTATAAAAACTTTAAGTGTGAACCGCACAACACATATACTTCAAGACGTCAACAACTTTACGCACGGACAAAAAGTTCCTTAAAGATTAACAAACAAACATTTCATTTCCGGGCATATTTTTATCAATTCATGAGAGAAAAAATTTAAACAGCACTAAATGCTTCACATTTAAAACTCTACACTTTTCAAGTGAATTGTTTTATTACTTTTTCATTCCACGTCATTCATCCGCCTTTAGCTACGTAATGTTTCATTATGACGTCATGTGGCGTAAGAACACACAGTGGAATATCAAAATTTAATCCCATGAGTGATATCCACGGCATATTGTGATAAACATGAGATAAAATGGATTAAAGTAAAGTGTTTAATGAAAAAAGTGGTGGCTAAACTACCAGCATCCATTTTCAATACCTATGCATTTTGAATGTGGAATCACTTATATGTGTGGGGGTTAATTTTTTTAATTCATTGTATTTTTTATATTAAACTTCAGGCTCATAGAACTTTTACTATCTTGTTGAAAAATGAATAATAAATCCATTTATCAAGGATGTAAATTCACGGGTGATTATCCAAAAATCTTGAAATCACAAATAATAATATGGTTCATGTTTCTTTCCAAAATATTGATGTCTTAGGCATTGGGTAAAAATGAATGGTTTGGTAGTGATAGAATGTCATGCTTTATCATCCAGCATAGTTGAATCTAGGACTCTTCGTTGTAAACCAACTAAGATAAACCAGTGAAAACTTTTTCTTTGATTTTCTTGTGTCATCGAAGAAGTCGATTTAAGAATGTCCAAATTGTCCCCAATTATATCGAACGGGGGCTGAATTTCAGATTCTTTTAACTGACTTTCAATTCAAGAAATGTACTTTTCCCCATAACGTTTACATTTTGTGGACTTGTCATTTGACTGGGCAACACAACGATTTGGATCTACCTCAAAGCTTGAGTACATGGGCACAGCAGGACATTGTACCAACCCAACGTTAGTGAATATATTAAGTGTCAGAAGATGGCAAGCTTGTGGGACGGTAGATGTACATGTATAATTGCATGAATCTGTTGTGTAGCATGACGTAGTTGACTTAGCAGTGGCTGTGTCACTAACGTAGGCAGTTGAAAAGTTCATGTCAAAGTATGAGTGCATTGTCACTCTAAAACATATACCTTGCAATTGACTGGAGTCTGCGAAATAACTGGAACTATCAGTCACATCTTGGTCATGGAGTGCAGCTACCATTTCTTTGGTTTTCTTATTGTTGAACTGAAGATTTGATTGATGCACCTGACATAGAATTGTGTTCTCAATCTTTTTCTTCTGAATGTCAATCAGTGAAACATGCTTCTTGTGAGTAGCTGAACAGCCCACAGAAAATCCAAGGCATCTCAGCAAATATATTGTCTAATATGAAATGAAATGTAGATCATGTAATACATACTTATGTGCAATAACACATTAACAAAAATGTAATCTTAATTGTAATTTGATAAGGGAAACAATAGCAAGTGATATGTTTAAAATTATAATGAATTTACATCAGTCTAAACATTAAATTGTTATCATACTTTGGCTGTCACAAATATGTTTCAAAATATAAAACCCATGAGGTAGGGTGATACAATCAACAATAAACAAACAAATAAATTACTTCGAGTAAACTAGCTGTTTAAATGATGATTACAGTGAGTAATGAATATCCTAAATATAATCCTTATGTCCTGAATATTTTGGGTATTTTTTTACAGATTGCATTAATTTTAGATGAAAAAAGTAAAACTGGAAATGATTATTGTAAAAATGATTTTGTTTAGGGATTGTATTTTTAAGTCCTTAACCTGAGAATGCAGATGATACTAGTGAGAATAATTGAATAAAAGCACATACTTCATCAGTGGCTCCACCATGGTCTAATAACTGACCTACAGCATGGTGAATAAGTGACAAATTTTGGTTTCTGTGGTGCAAAATAACTGCTGCTGAATATACCAAAGCTACAGGCTTGGTAGTGTTCATAGTGTCCTCCAGTATCTGGGAGAAGGCTGGAGCTTTCTTTTTCAGTTCATTTGCAATTTTTAGAAAATCAATTGAAAATATGTCCTTAGAGGTATTGTCCCTCAAAATTGAAGGATCGTTTTTACCGCAAAGAAGTTTACATTTTTCTTTGAAAGAACTTTCACTGCCTTCTCTTTAAAGTTTTTAATTTTCACCAGTTTATTAAGAATGACTTCTGGTTTGTTGCCAATTCCCACCATCACACTATACAGTCCTTTCTCTCTTATTATTTTTGTCCGAACTTTTCTGTCATTTTGTCCTCTGTATGATATCTATAAGTTAATTTCAATATAATAATTATAATATATGTATATTGTTTGATATAATCTAAATTTGTGATTCTTTAACTATACCTTCTAAAAGCTGATATATATAAATCATTCATGCGTACCTTGGCTTTCATTGGGGAGAACAGCAATTGTTGAGGCCGACGCTTTCTGAAGGAAGAATATGCACCTTGGCTTTGCGTGGGGTTGGAGTGTAGAGAATTGTCCTTTTGGTGCGGTTAATACATTTTGTAGGGGTGACAGTATTTTCGTTGGGACATGTAACCGCGAGGAAATTCCAGCTGAAGCCTTCGTTGATACGGACGATGGTTTATTAAGGTCTTCCGTTTCCAACGGAAGACCTTATACTGATTCTGATGGTAATTCTTCATTATTAAGGTCTTCCGTCTTCAGCGGAAGACCGTAGTGTTTTTCTACTGTTTCTCATTCTTCTATATTCTTCTTGGTAGACACCCTTAATTTCTCAGCCATTTCTCCATCGATTTTAATGATTTTTACAGGGATGATGTCTTAGGTGAACCTCTCATTGCATACAACTTTTTGTCTGAAAATTCAATTCCGCTTCTGAATTATCTCCCTTTTTCATGTATTTTGGGACATGATATTGTCCACGCATCTCCTCAAAAACCGTTATAGTTAAAGACTTCAAAATTTATATGCAAGATAGAGTGGTTATGGTAGATTTGCATGCTTGTTTTAGATTTGACTAGAAGTCATTGGAAGCTCGCCTGAACCTGAAAATGTTGATGTTAACTTTTTTGACAGTTTTTTGGGAAATTTGAGATTTGATCACGAATATCTTTCTTGTCATAAATATTTTGTTAACATATGTAGAACATTAAAAGTTTATATAAACAAGACCTTTCAACTGACACCAAGCAAAAGGGGCTGACCCCTCATATTAGGGGCCCAGAAGGGTTTAAAGTCTTTTATCTATATCTCTTTAATAAGAAACATTTTGTAATATGTTATAGAAGCAAAAATGTTAATCTTCTAGCTCTTTATCTACGTATGTTAAAAGTTTTCGGATATGTTACATAATTAGGGGTTTTAAGGGGCTAGAAGTCCAATATTTTGATCATTTATATCTTAAAAAGGAGAAATATTTTGAAAAGCATTATATAAGAGAAGATGCTTAGAATAGTGTTGGTAATAAAATTCAACCATCAAAGTTTCGTCAAATGGACCCTACAGGGAGATAAAGGGTCGGCCCCTAAATCAATCTTTCCCAAATATCTCAAGAACGGTAACAAATTTCTGAACACTTAATGAACAAAATGTGTTTAAAATAATAAGATCTTTCAGTTGAATTCAAGAAAAAAGGGGCTGAAAAAAAAATGAAAAAAGATAAAGAAATAGAAGAAAATAGTCTGTTCAGAATCAAGAGATCTTTTTTTTTTCCTTTTACAAATCATTTAGCTGGTAAATAGCAAAAAAAGGTCAAACACTTATCTCAACTTCTAAAATTGGAAGAAAGACCTCCTCGTTGCTCGCAACGAGATCGTTTCTAGTTGTTATTCTTCTTCTAGACGTTTTTTAAACCTCAATAACTTATTTGTTTGACATCCGATTTAATTCAAATTTTCAGAGTAAATTGAAAATGACATTCAGTTTCTAAGGCACAAAAAGGTTTGAAATCGCAACTTCCGGTTTTGATTTATTCCCCTTTTTCAAAAATTTTAGAGACATTTGTTTCCAGACAAAGGCTCCGAAATGGTCCGTATCAAATAATTAAAAGTTAAAAATCTTTAATATTGACACATTGAACGTTGTCCTCTGATTTTTGTACTTTAGTTTTTTCCAATTATACCACTCGAATTATTAAATCGAAATCTATGTTTTAAAATTTGCTAAATTTTACTCGTGTTTTAGCTTCGTAACTTTTTAGTTTGAAATATTTCCTAAATATATATAGAACAAAAGTTGTGCATAATTGTAAGGGCTTTCATTTGAGACCATACAAAAGGGGCTGGTCCCTTAAATATGGGATCTAGGTGTCTGGAAATTCTTTGCTTTATAACTAAAAAACGGTAAATATTTCGATAATGCTGTCGCTGGAAAAGTTGTTCTTCCTTATCTTATCATTCTAATTGTAATTTAGTATTGTTTGGATATTGCGTAATATGAGAGTTAAAAGCTTCACATGAAAACATGTATACCCGCTTTCATTTTGCTAATAGACAATAACTCCCTGTGCTGAATAATGTTTTAAAGTCGCAATCAATACTTTTCTTGTCTTCATTGGAATCTACAAATTTATCAAAATACGTTTTTAGTATTCCGTGCTTTTATCACAACTCGTTTTTGGATAGCTGATCATGTTCTTATAAAAAAAATAAAAACAAATTAGAAAGCGGTTAATCAAATAAAGTTGATAATTGTTTGGTTTTCTTTTATTAATTTAGCAAAAGAAATAAAAACAAAACGATTGAGCATATGATTATAAGCATATAATAACTGCAACATTTCAGAACGTAAGCTTTGTGTAATGTATTTATGTAACTCATTCCTCGCACTTGGTCGTGGAGAGTTATTGCACCTTGAACGATTTGTGGTTATTTTGTACAGAAGCTTCGCACCCTTTGACTACCTCTAGGGAAAAGCACGCGAAGTTTATGTGTGTCGCCGTCAGACGTCAATGAAAAAGCACTGTATATGAATTTTCCTCTTTTGTTTTATTAAAAAAAAACCTTAAAGATCTTTTTATTTCTGTATTTTCACTTAGTTAACATTTTACATGTACCTGCGATACTCATAAGTGAGACGACAGGCATTATCAGGATCTTTGTCAATGCATTTATATATTATTAAAAATTAAAATTAATATATATAATTAAGATAAAGATCAAGACTATCAAGAATAAATTCTGTTACAATCGACCAATAGACCCCTGACTTTTGTGTACACAATTACGTAACTCATCCTTCTAACATTGGCCAGGGAGATCCATCGCGTGGGGACTGGCGATCTGCGGTCATCTAAATTACATAATCCTCAATAATGCTCAACCCAATGATACAAACAGGGATTCATGTAACAAACACTTCATCCCCTCTAAATCTGCACATTTTATAATTTTACGGGACTTTAATTTCCTGATATATATTTATGATAAAAAGGAAGAAAGCAAAAAAACAAACTAGATGCTGTCATTAGACAGTAATACCCGCACCAAGTGTTTGCCTCTAAATAACATTCTCTTGTACCGGTTTTAGTCAAAAAGAAGGCCACATGCAATTTCCGGTACTTTTTAAAAATTATGATTTTCATAAATGATGAGATCACATCCTATTATAAAAATATTACTTTTATGTACAATTTGGGTTTGAACTGTTTGCATAATTATGAATTTTAAATTAATAAAAAATCTAAACATTTCATGTCATAGAAAGTATGGTCTATATAATTATTACAAACAAAATTAAATCATGCCTATGCCCATGCCCCTGCCCCCCCCCCCCCCCCCGGCTGTTGCCTGCTTTATTTATGCTTTTGTGTGCCAACATCATCGTGTGCGTGGATTTAGAGAAAGGGTGGGGGTGAGAGGTCCAGACCCCCCCCCCCCCCAAAAAAAAAAAAAAATTAAAAAAAATAAAAATTTATTTAAGTAGTACAATTACCAAAACTAAACCTCGGGCTACAATCCCCCCCCCCCCCTACCAATGGATACCTGGTAAATAAAAATCAGAATATTTTTATAACAATGAAAGCATGTACATCTAATTGCAATAAAGAATATTGTAAACAGTGCAAAATAAATGTCATATTGCGCAATGATTTTCACTGCAGGACTGCTTTAACGATTTTAAAAGGTGGTATCAGACACATGTCGATATTTATGTGGATAAAAGTGCGTTATTTTATATTATATGTATTTATATGCTAAAATAACTTTCACTGTTTTAGAATTAAAAAAATTTACAATGAATATTTGGGCAAAAAAATAAGTTTTAAATTTTTTTGGAAACTTAAGGTAAAAATAAGATAAGCCCCAGCAGGATTCAAACTCTCTACTTACAGACACATTGTTAACGCTCTAACCCATTGCACTATGCTGTTAGGTAAAAATATTTTGGGGGAAAATATTATATTTTATACTTTATTTTTTCAATAAGGAGTACATCACAATATGTAGGTGTCCCATACCACCTTAAAGCTGAAAATTGTGCTTTACATGATTAATTACCTAATAAAATTGTGCAAGGGGTTTTAAAGAATAAAGTTGTGAAAATACATGCAATATGGTACAAGTAAATGATCTTTGTCCGAAGTTACGTATACAACACAGGTCTACAGGTTGCATTAGCAGGTACTAGTTTTACCCAGCTCTTTGGTTAAATGGGTTTCACGTGGTGTACATGCATCTGTGTTTTCGATATGCAGAATAGGATTAATTATCATGAATAAATGTTTCTTTTGTGGTGATCAGCTTAAGGAATTCATATTGTGTTCTAATTGATTATCATTATGATGTTGACCAATATAGGTAAGTATATACGTGTAGTAGCGCAATATTATGAGACACTGGTATACAAAACGTACAGTTAAGTTTTACTTTCACTTTCTAAAATGTGATCTCCCTTTGCCAGCATACTGTATCATACTGTAACATTTTGTATTAAATTTGGGTCTTAAATATCATGTTTATATGAGTTATAATAGGGAGGAAGGGGAAGGGGCCTTAACCGTTCCCCATCCCCAGGATGTGTGGATTAGGTATACATTCCTAGTGAGAATGAAGGCATGCTGCAGCTTCCCCCCCCCCCCCCCCATTAAACCCCCTTCCCCATCATCATACACCAGTAATAGAAAAAGAGTTAATGACTGTAATTTTCTTTTATTTTGATTATTCTTTTTTGTCAAGAGATATGTGGTATGTCAAGATTTATGACTCATGAAAATTTGTGCATTTTAATCTGACTGTTAACAAATACACATGTATAATTATATATAAAGAAAAATACATGAGATATTATACTAGGGATGCCAATCAATTGTAGAATTGCCAATCGGTTATTCATAACTCATTTTGATTGATTAATTTGTTAATCATTATGAAAATATAGACATTTCTAAATACATGTATAACATATTATCAATATTTTTTGAAGATTGATTTTGTAAGTATTAACAACTTATTTAGGGCTCCACTCTGCAGATGCCCTATAGTTATCATTCTGTCCAATTCCGCTGATCATGTCAAGATATATTTAAGACAAATTGGCCCTTGCCCCTTGGGTCATTCCCATTCCCCCTAACCCCCCCCCCCCCACCAAAGAGTTGCTTTTAAACCACCACCACCACCCTCCTCTGAAATAGGGAATGATAATACATTTTAATAATTGTTGAGATCCCCACCCCTAAACCATATTCATTCTTGCTCCTTGTGTCATTGCACATCATAATTCCTAGCCCTAGCCCAATGATGACCCCAATGCTTTGTTTTTTACAGCAAGGTTTTTGTTGACTGACTTTATAATTTCCACAATATATATAACATTTTGTTTATCTTTAAGATTAAAATGCAATTCCCAAAATCTCTTTATGTACATCTGACATCATACAGAAAAAACCAATCAAGAAATGATTTTGCCACTGTAAAATTGTGACAAGAGACTCTGAATCTCCCCACCCACCTGCCCCCCGAAAACATGAATAGTCGAATATTTTTAAAATATCCTCAAAATCATCGAAATCCCCGCTCCTAATCCATATATATTTTTGTTTCTTGAACCATGACCATGTCAAGGCAAATCTTTTTGTGGTATTATTAGTAGGTCATGGCATCTGGGGGTCACCCTAACCCCACCCCACCCTCCCAAAATCAAAAATGATCAAATAACTTGAAAAAAATGCTTGTGATCCCCACCCCTAAAGCATATATATTCTTCCTCCTTATGCATCTTATGGTACGTTATTTCAATCACAAGAGATAAGAGGAGGTCCAGGAATTAGGTTTTTTTTATGGGACAGAACATCATTTTGCAGATAGCATTGACCCTCAGAATCAAATTTATATTTCTAAAACCTTATTGCATATCTATAGCTCAGCCCCTATTATATCCCTATAAATGATGTGGCTATTCATTAAATCATGAGAGGAGTTCTGGGAAATAGGTTTTTTCAAGAGTGATAAACGTCAATTTTCAGCTACTATTTGACTCCCTGGATGAAATTTAAATTTTTTAAACCTTATTGCATGACTATATGACAGCCCCTATCATACCCCAAGATATGATGTGGATATTCATTAAATCATGAGAGGAGTTCTGGGAAGTAGGTTTTTTTTAGGAGTGATAAACGTCAATTTTCAGCTACTGTTTGACTCCCTGGATGAAATTTAAATTTATAAAACCTTATTGCACATCTATAGGACAGTCCCTATCATATCTCAAGAGATGACATGGCTACTGCATAAATTGTAAGAGGAGTTCTGGGAACCATATTTTTTTGGCAAAAAAACGTCATTTTTTTATGCCCACAGACCCCTGTGATATAAACAAAAATTCTGAAACATGATTACATGTCAACATGACACCCCGGAGCATATCCTATAAGATCATTAGGCTACTGCAAAAAGAAATTGACGTTTTTTGAAACCAGACTTTTTGTAAAAAAACGTCATTTTTCAGCCATTTGATGAACCCCAGGACAAAATTGAAATTTCCGAAACCTTATTACGCATCTATAGGCCACCCAAAAACATATTCCAAGATATAATTTGTCTACTGTTGAAAATGTAAAAGGAGTTCGAGGAAGGTTTTTTGTCAAAAAACGTCATTTTTTACCAATTATTTGACCCCCAGGACTACCTGAGAATTTTTGAAACCTGTTTACAAAACAACATGACACCCCAAATCATACTCCAAGAGTTCAGTTTGCTGGTTTATAAGATGTAAGAGCAGTTTGAGAAAGTAAAACGTGACAGACGGACGGACGGACGGACGGACGGACGGACGGACAGACGGAACAGGGTAACAACAATATACCCGAACTTTCTTTAGAAAGTGCGGGTATAACAAAACAAAACCATGGAACTTGCATCGAATTTTCTTTGTGTACATGTTACCCCCAAAAATCCGACCGAATATGCCCCTTTGTCACATTTATTTAAATTAAAGTGAAAATAAAAATCGTAACACCATGATCTTCCGCCTATTTTATAGAAGTTTCTCCCGTTTTTTTTTTCAAAATACATAAGTAAACTTTTTCCGAGAGAATTACTTTTGATCTGATAAAGAAGAAAAAACTGACATTCGTTTTAAAAAAAAAAAATACAATTCTTGACATTAATCATGAGTATATAACAATGCTTGCCACCCTTTATAAATTATACTCGCCATTTAACTTCTCTTTGTTTAAAGAATTTCTGAAACGATCACACAAACTGTGTCCGACAAATAGTTTTCCTAAAACAGTTTCAAAACATATTCCAGTTTTTTTCAAAACATGTTTTCATGCAAGCTTTCAATCACAACACTTTATCATAACGAAAGCAGAACTGAAAGTTTAGTCATTATAATCGTTTAACACCAAATCATATATATATTTTCAACTCGCAGCAACAACGGAAGACCTACTCGAGGCTTTGCAACGAGCTTTGCTCTAGTTAACACTATTTTTGTTCCGTAATTCTTGTATAATGGAAGCTTTTTCCACAGCTAATGCGTTTAACTTATTTTCAACGTCAAAGTCAATTTTTTCTAATTTGTTCAATTTGTTGAAACATACATAACATAAATAATGGGAATGTCCGTCATTTTGACTCGGGCTGTAATTCAGAACTTCTGTCAGTTGTTTTAAAACCTTAAATGATGATGAAAAGATTCATCGCCGGTATTTTAATGGCACCGGACCCCAACACAGCCGGCACATGCCTCCACTTACGGAGGCAGCCATTACTGTTGTTGCATGACGTATTTGATTATGAGAGATACCTTTTCATTGAATCCAAGCTTTACCCTTGGAACCAATGAAAATTAGCCACATTTTTTATCGCTAAATCTGTCAAGGGTGCGGATCAGAAACCCTTGACTTGAGAAGATGCCATTTACATTAAGTTTCAAAGGATTAAAATGAGAATGTCCATTGAAAACAAAATTGTTGTTAGAACAGCCGAGATTCAATTATTTGAGTAACATCTATTTGTGTAAGAACCAACGCCTACGTTTTAAAGTAACAGATGTTTATATTTCAATTGTTTACCTTTCATAATTATAGTTAAAAAAAATGACAATGTTTACATTTGCAATCGTTTACCCTTTTATATTCAGTACAATTACTAATGTATCATATATTGATTAGTTCATGTTTTCGTGTCAATTTTCTACCCATATGTTGAAGAAAAGACAGTTAAATCATATTATCATCTAAACATCTAAATTTACATGTCGATGCTTGAGCAAGATTGTACAGTTCTGCCTTTCTCATTGCTCACTCCTTCTAGGCACCTGATCCTACCTCTATCTTTTTAGGTGTTCGTGTTGCTCTGCTTTGAATTTGTATTTCGTTTTATGGATTTTTGAGATGGTTGGCGGTTTGTTATTGTCATTTTTTCATGTATAAGCTTTCTCTTTTCAATTTCATCTTTAAAGTTAACATTTTCACAACCAATTTCTTTCCTGTACGACCCTTAACCCCTATAACCCCAAAAACCACTGTTAAAATTAAAACAAACTACGGGCTTACTCAGGATCTTAATATATACCTTATGCGAATAAAATTGTGAAATTTAGCACAGAAAATGACCAGCACAGACTAAGTTAACGTTTTATTTCATGTCAATAAAATAACATGCAACATAAAACGCGTGCTGAAATATATTCTCCAACCGGAGAACCATTCACACAAAATATTCGCAATTGTAATGGATTCGGCTCAGAGTTTTGGACAGTCATTAAAACAGGAGGCCCATTTATTTTTAATATCATCTGAATAAAATGCAGCCCGATTAAGGATCAATAGATATTTTAATTACGCAACCATCCCGTGTTTAAATAGTAGTATAATGTCAGTCTGGTGGTTATGTACACTACCCATGTTCTTTAACTATTTATAATTGAAGATGAAATTAAAATATAAGGTGTCAGACTAACAAGCAAAAATACATTACTGGAGATGGGTTTATTGGCATGATGGTCATGGCTGCTACTAGTGTATACAAATATATGTAATTATGAAAATAATTGCAATAACGTGTACTCTAGGAACAAAGGTACACCTCTTGGTGGCAAATCTTTGAACTTGACCGTACTAAAATTAATCATCTGAATATAATGCAGCCCGGTTAAGGATTTACAGATATGATAATAATGCAACCAAACCCTTTTTAAATAGTAATATAATGTCGGTCTGGTGGCTCCGTTCAATACCCATGCTATTTACCTATTCCTTAAAATACGTTAGGTATAGACATGTGGTAAATAAAAAGTTTCAAGCAAAATTAAAACTTGTCCTGTACAAAAAGCAAAATATTTGCACACTAGATCAAGTGTTGGAAATATTAGTTAATATGCATTTTTAACAACTTGATTTAAATAGACTCTTGCACAAGAAACCAACAAAATTAATTTCAAGTCCATCCTAACCATTCAATTGTATTTTAAATTAAATTATAATATTATATGTATTAAATTGAAAAAATCAACATACTCTCGAATTCAGCTTGGCCACTACAAGAAACACCATCTACAAGATACCTCTGCGAGATGCCTTTTCCATGGTTTTTTTGTAATTTTAATCCAATTTTCCATAATCATGTGACCATTATTTCAAACCACCAACAGACTGCTTACGATTAAATTGTCCTAATGAGACCAATACCCCCGCAAGGCTAATTTCAAATGGGACAAATATGAATTTAATTAAAGTAACTAAAATATATAATTGAATCATAAAGTTTTGTGACACATAAATAAAAAATATATTCTAAAACTGTAAAAAAAAAAAAATTAAAAAAAATTGGTTAACAAAGAGAAAAAATAAAAATTGTCAGAACTTCATTGTAAATACATATGTAATACATTTACAAATTATAGAGAATAAAAAAACACATATTGACAATAACCCCTTCCGTAGAAACGAATGAAAATAGCAATGCAAAGCTCTTCTGTGGACAAAACCTTGAATATGTTTCTAGTCCGAGTCTTGACAGATGCAATTAGTTGTTTTAAAATATCCTCACTTGGTCCTATGGTACAATGCAATTCCATATCTCAGAAAATTGATCCCATAGGACTAAAATTTCTTTGATGAGCTTGCATTAAATTTTGTTAACTTGGGTAAACTCGCAAAACATTATCATAATTTGCATACTTCCATTATTTAAATGTAAAAAGGAGAATTCAATATTACAAACAACTTTAAAAATTGAATTTCATTTACATTATTGCCCTATAGGGTCACTTCATCAATTTATTTGACTACTAAATTCAAACAGCTTCTAAGTATCATTATTCAAAACTATTCATTTCATTATTAATAATGATATAATTTATTCCCTATATAATGATAGAAACTTTTGGTTCATATCAAACAGTATTAATATAATCCACAAAACCCTGCCTATTTTAAAGATTATCAATTTTCCCTAAACATCTGCTCCATCTATCAGCGATACGTGTCTTTGATGTTCTTATTAGCTTCTAAGAATTGTTATTGACAAACAAAAACTTTGCATTGTGAGTTGATAGAATACTTATAAAACATACATTAGTTATGACTGAAAGCGCTAACAGTAATGAATTTATTTAAATTGGACTGTCACACTCTGGTTTTTATTATTTAAGTATATATATATATATATATATATATATATATATATATATATATATATATATATAATGACATTCAATATGTACATTTGAGACGGCGCAAATCGAAATACAGGGTCTTTAACCAAAACCCATCATCTGGTATGACTCCTGTTTATATGTCTTTGTCAAGCTTTACCTCTATTACGTGTCAAAACCCACTGAGTAAACAAAATATGTTTTGCGGTTTTAAACCCTGTTGCTACATCTGAAAAGTTCAGTAAATGAGCAATGGACCTAAAAAAGAAAAAAAACGCTTCGTCGTTGGTGCATTAATAAACAATTTTCAATTTCAAAATCGGTTTTTAATTTGTTTTGAACGCAAACATATATAAGAGAGTTTTACTTATTATTCACGGCAGTCATCGCACAACTCATTCTAGTTCTATAAGAAAGTATAATTAAAAATGTAATTGGCATAGATTTCATTTTCAGTATGCATAATGTCTGCATCTTTATTATAGACCCTGGCCGCACTACATCTAACACTGTAGATAAGTAATAGTAAATCTAAACTAGATGCTGTCATTAGACAGTAATACCCGCACCAAGTGTTTGTCTCTAAATAACACTCTCTTGTACTAGTTTTAGTCAAAAAGAAGGCCACATGCAATATGTTACAATTAAATGATCTTTGTCTGAAGTTACGTACACAACACAGGTGTACAGGTTGCATCGGGTACTAGTTTTACCCAGCTCTTTGGTTAGATGGGCTTCACGTGGTGTACATGCATATCTTTTCTTGATATGCAGAATAGGATTAATTAACATGAATAAACGTTTCTTTTGTGGTTATCAACTAAAGGAATTCGTATTGTGCTAATTGGATTATCATTATGATGTTGACCAATATCGGTAAGTATAATACATGTAGTAGCGCAATATTATGAGACACCGGTATACAAAACAGTTAAGTTTTACTTTCACTTTCTGAAATGTGATCTCCATTTGCCAGCATACAGTATCATCGTCTGTATTTAAATAAGCTTATCTACAGTTTCTGTCATTTTAATTGCCGAATTTTTTTATTTTTTCATTTGTCAGACTTACACTATTGAGTTGACTCCATATTGACCCTATTTTGTATTAAATTTGGGTATTAAATATCATGTTTATATGAGTTATAATAGGGAGGAAGGGGAAGGGGCCTTATCCGTCCCCCATCCCCAGGATGTGTGGATTAGATATACATTTTTAGTGAGAATGAAGGCATGTTGCAGCTTTTTTCCCCATTATATCCCCTACCCCAACATCATACACCAGTAATAGAAAAAGAGTTAATAACTAATTTTGTTTTATTTTAAATTGCTTATACTTTTTTGTCAAGAGATATGTGGTATGTCAAGATTTATGACTCATGAAAATTTGTGCATTTAAATCCTGATTGTTAACATACATGTATAATTATATATAAAAAAATACATGTGATATTATACTAGGGATCATGCAATCAATTGCAGAATTGCCAATCGGTTATTTATAACTCATTTTGAATGATTAATTTGTTAATCATTTTGAAAATAAAGACATTTCTAAATACATGTATAACATATTATCAATATTTTTTGTAGATTGATTTTGTAACTATTTAGGGCCCCACTCTGCAAATGCCTTATAGTGATAATTCTGTCCAATTCTGCTGATCATGTCAAGATACATTTAAGACAAATTGGCCCCTGCCCCTTGGGTCATTCCCCCCCCCCCCCCCCCCCGAGTTGTTTTTAAACAACCACCTCCCCCCTCCTCTTAAATAGAAAACATGAATAGTTGAATATTCTTAAAATATCCTCAAAATCATCGAAATCCCCACTCCTAAACCATATATATTTTTGTTTCTTGAAGCATGACCATGTCAGGGCAAATCTTTTTGTGGTATTAGTAGGTCATGGCATCTGGGGGTCACCCTAACCCCACCCCACCCTCCCAAAATCAAAAATGATCAAATAACTTGAAAGAAATGCTTGTGATCCCCATCCCTAAAGCATATATATTCTTCTTCCTTATGCATCTTATGGTACGTTATTTCAATCACAAGAGATAAGAGGAGGTCCAGGAATTAGGTTTTTTATGGGACGAAACATCATTTTGCAGATAGCATTGACCCTCAGAATCAAATTTATATTTCTAAAACCTTATTGCAAATCTATAGCTCAGCCTCTTATATTCCTATAAATGATGTGGCTATTCATTAAATCATGAAAGGAGTTCTGGGAATTAGGTTTTTTCAGGAGTGATAAACATCAATTTTCAGCTTCTATTTGACTCCCTGGATGAAATTTAAATTTTTAAAACCTTATTGCATGACTATATGACAGCCCCTATCATACCCCAAGATATGATTTGGCTATTCATTAAATCATGAGAGGAGTTCTGGGAAGTAGGTTTTTTTAGGAGTGATAAACGTCAATTTTCAGCTACTATTTGACTCCCTGGATGAAATTTAAATTTTTAAAACCTTATTGCACATCTATAGGACAGTCCCTATCGTATCTCAAGAGATGACATAGCTACTGCATAAATTGTAAGAGGAGTTCTGGGAACCATATTTTTTTTTTGCAAAAAAACGTCATTTTTTGATGCCCACAGACCCCTGTGATAAAAACAAAAATTCTGAAACATGATTACATGTCAACATGACACCCCGAAGCATATCCTATTAGATCATTAGGCTACTGCAAAAAGAAATTGACGTTTTTTGAAACCAGACTTTTTGTAAAAAAAAAAAAAAAAAAAACGTCATTTTTCAGCCATTTAATGACCCCCAGGACGAAATTGAAATTTCCGAAACCTTATTGCGCATCTATAGGACACTCCAAAACATATTCCAAGAGATGATTTGTCTACTGTTGAAAATGTAAAAGGAGTTCGAGGAAGAAGGTTTTTTTTCAAAAAACGTCATTTTTTACCCATTATTTGACCCCCAGGACTACCAGAGAATTTTTGAAACCTTTTTACAAAACAACATGACACCCCAAATCATATTTCAAGAGTTCAAT
This sequence comes from Magallana nippona, assembly GCA_033439105.1. Classification (NCBI taxonomy): domain Eukaryota; kingdom Metazoa; phylum Mollusca; class Bivalvia; order Ostreida; family Ostreidae; genus Magallana; species Magallana nippona. The sequence continues at coordinate 1,575,692 of CM065926.1, read as the reverse complement.
TTGCTGGTTTATAAGATGTAAGAGCAGTTTGAGAAAGTAAAACGTGACAGACGGACGGACGGACGGACAGACGAACAGGGTAACAACAATATACCCGAACTTTCTTTAGAAAGTGCGGGTATAAAAAAGTAACAACGTAACATCGTTTTATCAATTTGTACAAAAACCTGTTTTCTAAAGTCCATGCTGTCACCACACGATCTGCTATGGCGCGTGGTTTGCGCATGTGCGATATTATAACAGTACAACACAGGAGAACGTTCTACAGTGATCGAGGGTTTTTGAAATAATTATGCGTACTTGGATTTCAGTCGGGTTTGTGTCGTCTTTCATTGTATATCCCTTACCAGTGCAGTGTTTGTCATATTTTTTTTGTTCAAAACACTTTCCTTCAAATCTGTCAGTTCCCGGTGAATAAAATACCCGAGTGCAGTGAAGCAGGAATAAATAGTGCTCTCGACCTTATATAGAGGTGTGTGGCGATGATTGTAACAATGTACATTGTAATATCGACAACTAACATGGCGATAATCGGAGATAAAGGGAAATAATGCGTATTTATGAATTCATGTTAGCTTTAACTGCATGTTCTTCTAATACCCTATAAGAGTATCAATTAACTTCCAAAGATTTTCAATCAAAATTTTATTATCAAACAGCACTCTTTGATGAAATAAAATGTAAGAAAATCAATATTACTTGCAATACACATTATTTTATTAAAGAACGCGGAATTCTTAGTGTTCCATTCTTGCGTACCTTCTTCACATATAGAAGGGTGCATTTAGAAATGTACATGTATATTATAACTTTCAACCAAACTATAAGCAAATCTTAGGTTTTATAACTTTTCTTTGGAAGAAACTCTAAATTGCAGCATTTCGTTACCTACCATTACCAATATACCTCTGTTCCTTGATATCAACGTAGTTCACACTTATATATAATTAAAACCCCTTTCCGCCTCTCGTAAAAGAAAGGTGAACGTCACTACATCCTCTGTAAAATTAGTTAGCATTATGAGGTATATTTGACGTTCTTTTATGACCAGGCTGAAATACTCTGCTGAGTGACAACACGTGCTCAAACGGAAGTTTAAAGACTGAAGAATGGTAGACCGCAAAGCAGTTCCGGTTTCCTCTACAAAGCGCCACCTGGCATTCGTGACATTTCCAGCGGGACTGGATCATTCCGCCGCTAGTGGTTTTAAGTTTGTTTGACCGACAGACCACACAGACACGCCGCTGACACACGCTCTCCTCTGGAGTGATTCGGACTGGAATATGGCGGTCATAGTCAATCTCACCTTGGGAAATACCTGTGTGCCCTGGTTCCCCTGCAAGAGAAGTTTTGTACCGGTTCAATGCTGCAAAAACAGCAAACTACTTTGAGCGAAAATAAATGTATTCATGTTTATATGTAAAATACATACATACATACATATATACATACATAAAATTTGCTTTTCGGCATAGATGGCCTTATGAAAACGTATAGCTTATTAAAACGTTACGATTATCATTAATGTACCTACGTTCAATGTGTTTATTTTTACACACGAAATCAATTTATTACATAGAAAATGCAACTGTCTAAAATGGGCACATACATGTTACCACTATCCGAAAGGATAATCATTTTAAACTGAGACCTGTAACTTGTCATGGGCAGACTTTGTTGTGAGAAGTCGATCCGACTGCGAAATTGCGTCATGTGTCTGTGAAACTACTTTATGACTGTTTGCTCGTGGTGTCATCGTCGGATACCCACAGGTGATCGCGTCTTATACTTACCGTGATAAGTACAAGACGCGATCACCCGTGGATATCCGACGATGTCATTGTTTAAGATTTCCTTTAAATAATTTCATGAGATATAATTTTAAACAGAGTATTGATGTCGTTTTTCTGTGTTATTAATAACAATCATTAAAATGATATTAACATGTCAAAAATCTGCGTATTTTGATACGAGTAACCGATTAATCGGTCGGAACGAATTGCAATTAACCGATTAGCAATTCTGCAATCGATTGCCATCCATAAAATTTCTATATTGTAAGTGAACTAACGTCAAATTGAACATTTGTAGAATATATTCAGCGTCTTTAACAGAACAACTTCTAGCCCATTGTATGTATTCTGTTTTCTTATTACATAATCCGGTACCGGACACTTCATCGAAAGACAACTCATTGAATGCGACAACTCATCGAAGGTCAACTAATCGGAAGTAAAACTCACCGACGCGACATGTTAAAGACAACTCGTGGATGACGACAACTCATCGTTATACTCTGAAATAAAAATCTGAGAACATTTTCCATATTATTTTTTTTCATAAATTAACCGTCGGGTAGTTAGTTATTTCATATTCATTCCGTCTCAAAGGAATGGTATGGTACTCCTATGCGATAGGAAAAATGAAAAAAAAATACTGATTGGAAATTTAAACTGAGCAATTGTATGAGGATTCCAATTCGGATTTGCCGCGCAAGACGGAAATGTCAACAATTTTATTTTTTAAATCGTGTCAACTGCCGGGGAACGAATCGCAGATAGCAACTATTTATATTACCTTGAGGTGCTTGCCCACAATGTTAGGTACTACATGTAATATAATCTTAATATGAATAAAAATCTTTATAATTATTGTGTGTTTTTTTCACTTTCGATGACTGTCGATGAGTATCGATGTGTTGTCGTATCCGTGAGTTGTCTATTCTATGACAAATCTCATTTTAAAAACAGACATTGCAATAGGTTTCATACACAACTTCGAAAGCTAAGAATCACTAGGGTTTTATATACTAGATTTTAATGAAATGTAAGAAATAAAATACTTAGGAACAAATTTCAAAATCGTACTGTGTTTCTTCTAACTACACTGAACTATTGATGAACGAAACTGTGCAACATGAAAACAACCTAATACTTTACAGCAATGAAAAACAAACCGAACCAACTATCTCCAAATTCACAAAGAAATCTCCTGTTTGTAAAAAGTCATCCATATTATAGCGAAATTGTTAAAACTCATCTAAAATTCTAGAGAGGAACTGCAGGTCTGCAAAACGTCAATTACCAAAACAATCGACAAAAAAATTGGCTGGTAGGAAATTAAAACATAAAAAAATTCAACTGCTACTGGTAAATTACATTCACTTTGACACCTTCACAATCAATTGCCATTGTTTACTTCAAACAGTAAATTGTGGTAGATCTTGAAGCAATCTTTCTTTCCAGTACACAGTCCAACAGTACAGACGCTGCATTTGTGGATCGAAGAGACCGAATATTCACCGCCACCTTCTTGACTTCTCTTTGCAAAGCAAATTTCGCATACCTTCTTCTTTTTGTAGTCTTCCTTCATACTCACGCGTACGGGATAGTGGATGGCCATCATTTCTTCTGTACTTGCCGATTCATCAAGCAATGTTTTTGTGATATGCTTTGCATTTTCTTGGTGATATCGATCAAAGCAAGATCTTCCTCCTGCTATGAAAAAAGATTTGCAAAGATATACGTTACATACTTTGCATTTGTTACGAACAAGATCAATTTTTCCTTTGGTTTCAGGGTTTTCATAGCAATACACGCACATTCCTCTCTCTCCTCCATCTACCAAAACATGCACTGGATGCTTATTCGGAATCTCTGTTGAACAGTTTTTATGTTCATCATTTTGGTTTTCATCATTTTCGTTCGGGACATCATTTGATTCCACTGTTTCATCCTTGTTCTGACAAGTTTCGTTCTGTGTCGCAGCTGCTGTTGCCCTCGGTGGTGAATTATACCGATGTCTTACTTGTCGTTGTACTTTTAATCTGCTTTTCCTGCGAAAGGTTCTAAAGTCGTAGCGGCATAAACCTTTACGTACAGGCTTTACTTCTTTTTCTCGGATATCTTTTACCATTGACATGCTCCGATGTTTACTCATAGACCATTTTTTCGTGTTTGGAACTCTCGAAGAAGGAGTTGTAAGGTTTCTCTTTTCTTGTTTGCTGATTTTTATTTTCTCGCGTTGTCTTTCAAATGACGATTTCGTATTGTCAAGTACACCATCACCTTGGTTCTCCTGTTCTGGAGAGTATATTTTCCGTGTGATTGCTGACCCTCTTATAATTCTTGATCTTTTTTTTAATTTGTTGCCCTTTCTTATTTTATCGGCCTCGTCAAAAGAATCTCGAATTTCGTCAAAACCTTCCTCATTTAGACTTTCAAAAAATAATCTATAGTTTTCTTCCTCTATTTCATAGCTTGTTGCTTGCATAGAGGAGGTACTTTTTCTTTCATTTCTGTGTTCTCTCGATATTTCTTCAATGACTTTCTTGTCTGCTTGAGCCAGGCTGTATGCAGATGAAATTTTCCACTCACACTCATTTGTGTTGAAAGCAACTTGTTCAGCATTTTGTTCTTTTAAAGCTAAAGTGTCCATGTTCTCTTCAGAGCAAACCGGGATGGCATACACGAGGGTGGTCGGATCGGATGAAATAACATTCTGTTCAATCACTGAAAGAAGGGAAAAAAACAATCACAGTGAAATTATAGAACAAGTTTGAATCTATGTGATTCACCTTACAATTTCAATTTCATATTTCAATGTTAGTATAAGCTTATATACTTTTATACAATGCTAAATACGAAAACTAAACCAATCTGTGGAAAACCCTAAAGGATTTGAAAACTGAGTTCAAGAAACAGTTTTATGCTTCGGTCAAAATGACTCAATGTAGTAAAACATGTACCATTATGTCTCCAAATAAAATCATCCCGCTGATATTGGGAATATGTGACATCGTGTTATATAAATTCACCCAGTGCAAGGTAACCGACGCTAACAAATGATCATAAAAATATTTAATGTACAACAGAGACAATAACACATATTTAATTGCGTTACAGAAAATAATTAAACATAAGGTGCAATATAAAGATATGTAAGCGATCTGGCAAAACCTTTGGAAACACACAAAAGAATGTTTGAAATAATCACCGACACCATTTCTGGTATTTAATACCGAATGTGTTTGTTTTATAAAAACCGATTTCTTCCATCACATATAAAAATTTTAAGCCAAGCCCATATTGTTGAGTTTATCGTGAAAAGTGTTCCAACAATTTCTATTGTTGACGCAGAGGGCCACATCACACGTGACGCAGTTCCAGCTCGTTTCTACCCCGTGACCACTGCTGGTTGTTACCCCGGTCATACGGCAATGCTGACACACTCTCCTCCGCTTGGCATGCAGGCGTTCTGCCACGTGTAACACGGTCCCTACCAAGTAAGTGGGCGGGGGAGGATTTCTCACTTTATGTTTCACATTGTACGATTTAGGACGTGGACGAGCCTCTACAATGATAGGTAGAATATTATTTAAGTTTACATGTGTTGGGACAATCACAGAGAATTTCGAAGTTCACATGGTGCAATTGGCAAAGACATACCACCCATACAACAGAAATACAAACTTCAAACAACAATCTACGCCAGTAAAACGCAGTAATAAACAGATATGACCCAAAATTTATACAGTGTAAAAAAACTATTTTCTGTCACCAAATTCTCATTGAATTGAACAATATATCATTGAACACATCTTAGTTTTAGTATGTGAATGCGAAGACACAAAATGATAAGAAAGATACTATATTGGAGAGAGGAAGAAATCTACATTCACTGTAGCGGACCACTTCCGAGCAAATAGAGATGTTTGTGAAACACTTATGCCCCCTCCCTTAGAGACCTCTGCGAAGAAAATGAACGGAAAGTGCAAATAATTGGAATTTTTCTAAGTCCAAGGGACATAACTCTGTCAAAAATTGCTCGATCGTACCTAAAATCGAACTTCTCCCAGATCTTATTATTATTAATCTGTATACCAAATTTCATTTGAGTATATGCAACCCTTGCGAAGAAAATGAACGGAAACTGAAAATAATTAGGATTTTTCTAAGTCCAATGGGCAAAACTCTGTCAAAAATTGCTCGATCGTATCCAAAATCGAACTTGACCTAGATATTGTTATGATTAATCTGTATACCAAATTTTATTTCAGTACATGCAACATTTGCGAAGAAAATAAACGGAAACTTGGTGGACCGACCAACCGACAGACAGAGAGACAGGCGGACAGCAGCAAAGCAATATGCCCTCCCTTAAGAGGGCATATATATCAATGACATGAGTTAAACAATCCAAATGGTCCATGAAACCCTAACATTGACCTATGGTCTGCGCTTCATCCTGATGGGAAAAAATAAGCGTCTCCTCTTCCAGTTTATTATATCCGTCGTCATCAGAAATGTTTCTCCGGTTTGTGAATCAAGTAAAATCAGATGAGACAACTTCACCGAGATGTTTGCATCACAAATGTATAGATGAAACAACTTCACCGAGATGTTTGCATCACAAATGTATAGATGAAACAACTTCACCGAGATGTTTGCATCACAAATGTATAGATGAGACAACTTCACCGAGATGTTTGCATCACAAATGTATAGATGAAACAACTTCACCGAGATGTTTGCATCGCAAATGTATAGATGAAACAACTTCACCGAGATGTTTGCATCACAAATGTATAGATGAAACAACTTCACCGAGATGTTTGCATCACAAATGTATAGATGAGACAACTTCACCGAGATGTTTGCATCACAAATGTATAGATGAGACAACTTCACCGAGATGTTTGCATCACAAATGTATAAATGAAACAACTTCACCGAGATGTTTGCATCACAAATGTATTGATGAAACAACTTCACCGAGATGTTTGCATCACAAATGTATAGATGAGACAACTTCACCGAGATGTTTGCATCACAAATGTATAGATGAGACAACTTCACCGAGATGTTTGCATCACAAATGTATAGATGAAACAACTTCACCGAGATGTTTGCATCACAAATGTATAGATGAAACAACTTCACCGAGATGTTTGCATCACAAATGTATAGATGAAACAACTTCACCGAGATGCTTGCATCACAAATGTATAGATGAAACAACTTCACCGAGATGTTTGCATCACAAATGTATAGACGTAAAATATATTACGGAACACTAACGTTCATCGTGCCTTGCGAATTGCATCATAATTTATACAATGGAGATTGAAAAGAAACCCGGGAAATGCAGAAATTCATGAATGTTCTTAAAAATTGAATAATCGTAGTAATATTTTGTACAATGTACATGTATCCTGTATCTACATTTGATATATTCAGTAGCACAAACGTTTCATTACTAACTGTATTAAAATATTTTTTAAAAAATATGAAGTCAAAATTTTATTTTTCATTGAAATAAAATTATACACAATACAATTATACAAATAATCTCGGCATACAGGTACAATTAATTTACGAACATCTTTAAAAATGTTTTAACAAATCAGAAACATATTTGAAAATGATTTTTTGTGGATGGTGGATTAGAATGCAAATACATAGCATGATATTCAAGTTTGTCAAAGTGTTTTAAATTAATCGACATAAAAATACCGGTATTGAAATTTAAAAAAAAAATCGTGTATATATTTATTTTGAAAAGCAAATTGCTACTGAAAGGTGGGTAATAAAATTGATAAGATACTTCAAAATTCCGAAATGAACTATAATTGCAACAAATAACATGAACTTATGATTACTATATTATACAAAGCATATTAATGTTTTTAATTTACAAAAATTGCTTCTAGTGCACACTTTCCGCATGTACAAGTTTACATACAAACATATCCGGGAATTGTTTCAAACAGGACGGACAACTTCTCGACAACCTCCATGGTTAGTGAATTCTTCGGAATCTTGTTGTAAAGAGATCTTTTTCACTTTAAAACAGATCCCGTCAGCTGATGAAAAGTAACAAAACAATTACGCGAAAGGGAATTGCAGAGCGGCAGGTTACAAACATTACATTTGAAATAGGTTTCTACTTTGGATCCTCTTTCTGTCTTTCGCTTGTTCACTTTGCATAAATGACAGCTTTTCCTGCCACAACGGACGTCCTCTCTGGTAAATTTTACGGCGCGGTGCGTTTCTCCATCAATAGTGATTATCCCCGGTAATCGTGGGGCTATTTGCACTACGTCAGATACGCTATGTACAGGTTCTGTAAGGGAACATAAAAGGGAATAGGTAACCTCAACATACAAAGTCTAGAGCCTTAGTCTCAAAACAGGAATGTATTCGAAGCACATATTGGGATATATTCCTATTCTAATGTTCATCAAACTCATTTCTAAACCATCTGCAGGGTCATATGTTAATGCACAGTAAAATCCCAAATGTTAAGTTCTACAGAAAACAATTGTTCAATCTTACGAACAGACATCGAAATAATCCAAATCTTTCTAAGAATGTTTCAACGAACTGATTTATATAACCCTTAATTCTCCACCAAGTTTGATATAAAACCACTGAACATCATTGCTCAACATTATCGTTTCACTCCTTTAAGTTTTTTGTCAAGTTTTCGTGGAACAATGTGAAGCAGTTCCTCTTGCCGATACAGAGAGCCACGGCGCACTGTTCACACTTCCACTGGGTCTCGACCGTCCGCCCGCTGTTTGTAGTCACGCCGATCGATCGACAATACACGCAGGACCTCTTGTAGTTCCTACTTCCGGTGAATCTTTCTGCCATGTGCACTTGGCTTCCGCCGTTAGTCTGCACAATGAAGGAAAGCTGTGCTTGAATGCGACTTTTAGCTTCAAGATTGTATGGTTTTCCAACGGATAGCTGATGTTCTGGAAAATATTAAAATCATAGCAAATGCCATAAACCCATGTACTGGATAAAATTAGGAAAAGCTATATTTTTAGCAACTATTTATGTTTAATATCCTGACATGTCTTGTCCTAAACTACTACAAATACAAAATAAATGACAAATATTGCACAAAAATCTGCACTTTTCAAAATCCCCAAAATACCAAGATATAAGCAATGCCAACAAAATCCAAGTCAAAACACATAAAAACTGACTTCAGACTAGTCTGTGTCCTAGTTCTCACTATTCGCCTGATAGATTTTTTTCCATAAAAATTGTCCAACAGAAAAGTTTCACCGTTTATCCTGTTCGCATCCCAAAACACTATTGACGATAATTTGCGCATTATAATGCAGCTTAATGCCTTCATGGAAACGACCAAAACACTGAGTTAACTCTCTGTTACATAAAGCAACATCACATGCCTCGCATTTATAATTCGTATATATATCCCATCCTGATTTGGTCTTCACACGGTAATAGTAGCACAGGGCGCAACGCTTTCTAGAACCGGGAACAAGGCGATGGGGAACATCCATCGGTGGATTACGGCGGGGCTTGGGAAACACTGGAGAAAACGAGGCTTGTCTGAAATCTGAAAAGACAGGTCAAATGTTGATTTTCGTTCTACAGTTTATCCATGATTTCAAAGTTATTCACAAAATCTCGTATATTTTCAGATATTAAATAAATGTTAAGATGCACCACACTTCAAAGAGAGTTGATAATGATAGGTAATAGGCAATGATAAGTACTCCTCCAATGCACTATATCCAGTATCTAATATTAATGAACAGGTATACAGTATATTATGCAAAAAGTCCAATCCGTTACTATCACCATGTTATGCACCAATCCCTAAATGCAAAACTCACAAAGAAATCAACTATACATTTGAAGGACTTTTGGTATCAATTTTTCTACACAAAAATTCTGGTGAAACCCATCAGCAATGATATCCTTGAGAGCTCACGTGATGCCCGCTTGATTTTAAGAGCACGTGATAGAGTTCAAAGCATTTTGTGGACCCAGCACAGAGGGGGACTTCACAAGCCACGCAGTGACTAGTGGTTTTAACTCTGTATCCCGATCGAGTTCGCACTTTGGTCATTTGACAGTAAAAACAGCGCTTTAATTTGTTGCCATCCATTTTAGAGAGGCGGTGTTCCCCGGCGTGGGTTCGGTTAATTGACTGAGATGCATCATGATGCCGCATTGTATTCTCATACGAGTAACTTGCATAAGGTTCTGAAATTAAAGAAAGTTTGTCAATATTTTCTGCTAACTGATGACAGCATCCGATACAAAAATCGGTGGAATCTAATTTCTTGATGATCAAAGCACAACTAATTCTATATGGGAAAGACTGTTACCTCACATATATAACTGACAATTCCCCACACCTACAAAATGAAGCGAACCACAACAAAATGCTAGTTTCAAATTAAGGAATCTTGATATACCTTTTTATAGAGAAAAAATAAATCAAATCATGATAACTTTTATTACACAATTCTATACAAGTGGCATACATTCTTCTTTTTTTTTAAACACAAACGTCAAAAGAACGGGTGGTAATCTGAAGATTTTCTTTTTTGTTATGGATTCATTTTGGATAAAGTTGTAAACAGCTTAAATTCAGCTCTAGATATTGGTCCCTGCAACCCGTGATGTTTAATTATTTCATGGTACTTGAAAAAGCATCTGTACTCATTTCGACACAGAGGAACTCGGCAAACATTGCACTCATAGTACGATTTCTTAGCAAATCCAGCTTTTGTTACATTCCGCATTAGACTACAGTATCCGCACGTGCGATTTTGGGTCATATTGAGACGCACTAGTGAATGGATAACACCATTACAGTCCATTTGTACTGCCTTGAGTCGTGCGTTTGGTTTGTATGGTTGATAGGGACCAATATTTGCTGGGTATAGACTACGAGAAAGGTTTGGAAATCTAAACTCCATTTCCTCTAAGTTGAATGACGAAGACGTTATAGATGGTCCTGCAAAGACAACGAAAACTCAAACTCAGGTCGTTGCATATTCTGACATTCTCTTATTTCATATTATAAAGAGGCTGAGAGACCTATCAGCTCATAGCGAAACTCAACAACCCAAGGAAATGTAACTTGATTCACAGTAGTTTTTAACATACATATGCTTCTTCTAAAAATCACCAGCCATCACTTTTTTGGAAGTATGCTAAATTCATGTCAAACTAATACAAGAAAAAAAATCTTCAAAATTTTATTTCATTATAATTTCAAGTCTTGATATCTTCACAATGGTAGGCTTTCACACATAATCATTTCATGGTACTTTCTGAAACATTCCTTTTTGCACAGAAAAACGTTACAAACGCTACACATGTAAACCGATTTGCGAGTTTCTCCACATTTGAATCTCCGGCCGGAGTGTTTACAGAACTGACACACTCTGCGTTTATCACCCACCACAATGCTGTGATTTAGCTTCTGTCCATTTTGTAGAGTTTCCGAAAAGGTATTCAAAATCCGGCTTGTCTTCTTAAGAGATCGATTTGTTGGTTCTGGAACAGAAACCGGATGTAGATGATCAAAGCTAGTTTCTGATACACATTGTTATAAAACTGTCTTTAAAGTCAATATGCGTCTTATTTTTAGGGAAATACAACAAATGTCGATTAATTAATGAGGGCATAGGAAATGAAAATACAACGATATGAAAGGGAAGGAAAAGTAATGCATTTGAATTTTACCAGTCCCTTTTTCACAGTGATAATGGAAATATGCTATTCACAAACTGGACGGTATTTTGCCAAATGGTACTTTTCAAAACACCTTCTTTTGTAACTTTTACATAAAGACACTTCACAGATAGAACACATATATTTGGACTTCAAAGTCTCTCCACTTGGGTATCTGACATCAGACGCCTTACACTGAACGCACACTTTAGCCCGACCCCCACAGATCACTGTCATTTTGTGCATAATACTGCATCCATTGTTTGTCTCAATGAAAGTAAAAACGTCACCCCTTCGTCCAATGTGAGAATCTCTTATCATAGCCTCTCCTTCTTCTGATAAAGATACAATGGCACCAGGCTCTGCAAAAAAGAAAATGCCCTCAATGGTTCACCCTTCTCACATACTAATATCCTTTTCGGAATTTTTTTTTCATGAAAAACATATTCCATAAAATTGTGCTATCAAATGGTTTGAAAACAAAGGTGTGACAAACTGCACGATACGTTGTCTTTATAGACCTCTTAAATATCTACAAGAAAGCTGCTTCAGATTATACAACTCCGAAAAAAAAACGTTTACTGTGAAATCTCACAAACTCAAATTGCATCAAATGCAATTTCTGTAAATCTGTGCCTATATTTTTAACACACTACAAGATAGTATACATTGTTATGTGAAATTTTATTGGAAAAATTACACTTTACAAATAATCTCAAAAATTATACTGAAATTAAATGTAATCATTTCGAATATATATGCATGACATTAAAACATAAAATGAGCACCACTTCCACTAACTAAACTAAATACAGTTTATACGATAGGGTACAATTGTCTGCACTACTTTGGAGGCAACTGGCTGAATGCGACGTCGATTTGCCTTCTATCAAGTAACTCGTGGTATTTCACGAAGCAATCCCGCGTTACTTGACGACAAAGGTTTACTTCACAAGCTTCACACTTGTAGTAAGAAGTCCTGACCACTCCACATCCAAAACGGTTACCCATTATCTTACAATATCGACATACGCCATTTTTGGCGTGCACAAGCCGGTGGAACTTCCCGCCATCAGTATCACCACGTGTCTCCATCGTCAGAAAAGGGCTCACTTGGTCTGAGAGTGGAGCTGTTCAAGCAAATGGTACTCTGTTAATTTACTGATGAATAATTTGAATCTTTATTAATTCCAACATATACTGTTTGATAATATATACCGAGAAACATGCTTGTATGTAAACCTACTGATACAATATCCAATTACAAACACGGCTTTTAGTCCTATCAATCTGAATTATAACCAGATGCCCTAGTCTACTGTTCTGTATCGAAAGCATGAAACTCAAATCTCGAATCCTTACTTATAAAGCAATCAAATGATCAGATTGCTTACTTAAAAATCTCTTACTTAAACCAACAGTTCAGGAGTAAGCAGAAGTGTAAAGATTCAAGAATTCAGCCTATAAAGAATGAACACCCTTAATTGAATGATAGTAACCAAATATAGCGACCGACTCCATAATCTAGTTAACAGTCACACGTCACTTGCCGAGAAAAGAAAAGAAGTCTTGTTCCAGGATTTTTTAAAGACTTTTACAGAATAGTTGTGGAAAATATGGCACAATCAAGTGATGAGGTATGTTATCTTCTGCCTTTGTTTCATAAATGATCTAAATTCATTTCAAACAAGAATCCACAAAGAAGTGCTGGTAACCATTCACCATAGTTACAAGTCCCTAATTCATAAAACGTCCTTCCAATCAATGCTATATATTTTGATGATCGAATTTTCCCCTTCATTTCTCCATTGTAAATTTGGCTAACTGATGGTGCCACTGATAAAAACAGTCTTTAAAATTTGGACGACAGAGGGAAACATTACAAGCGTCGCATCTGTAGTATGACCTCCTGAACATCCCACACGCAAATTTACTTCCTAATTTTTTGCAATGTGCGCACACACGTTTTATTCCACCGGGATTCTGAATCAGACGATGTGCAATGCCAGCGATAACCTGGCATGTCTCTGTGTCCAGGAAACTGAAACCTTTTGGCGTTCGACCAACACTTGGTCTTGATCCTCTCCAAGACAATGATCGGGTCGATCTCAATGATTCCATTGGTGCAGACAAGGATTCTGTAATAATAAATTGGCGTGTAAGAATCGCTATTATGTCATGACTGGTGTGATATGCGTAGATAGAGGACATGCACAGCCTTACTGAACTGACGAAACTCACAAATTTATGTAAATGGAGTGCAATAAAACGAAAATCTCACAATCTATACAGAAACCAGACGTTGCTACACTTTAAAGTTACAGAGATGCGCCTTCAAATTGTTCTTGTATTTGAAAGACCGCCCACATTTTAAACACAAAAAGTCCCGATTCTTGGAATGAGATCGCTTGTGCGACTCAAGTCTGCTCACACAGTGAAAGTGTTTACCACACACTTCACAGGCAGGTAGTTTAGTCTTCTCTCCGTGGTTAAGTTTATAATGGAGTCTATAGCCCGATTTTGTTTTAAGCATCTTTCCACATTTAGGACAAACAAAGCCAAAATTTCCAAGGTGGTCTTGAATAAAGTTTGGTTTTGGTAGAGAGGTTGATGTTTCTCCCAGGCTCTTCGGTTCTAAAAATAAACATGTTCTCTTTAATTATATATCCTTTCTACTCGCGATATTAAAATACCTGTACTTCATTTTCGTTGAAGAAAAAACAAACTAAAAAATTTCGCTTTCTATTGTACACATTTTAGAAGATTATCAAGCTGACTATATTCAAATATTTTCAATGATCAAATCACAGTGGAGTAAATATACAAAAGTAAGTAATGTTTATTCGCAAGAAATCGACACCAACAATTACATACAAGAAATGTGATATGCACTGCTTACTACTTCTGTAACATTGGACAGTTATGTCTCTGAAGATTAAACTTGTGTTTAAAAGCCTTGTTACAAGTCACACAAAAATAGTTCTGTTGATCAGAGTGCGATCTCATGTGTACATTTAACTGACTTCTTGTGGCGCAAGACTTCCCACAAACGTCACACTTGTAGGTTTGAAGCTCTCCCTCTTTAGTGTGATACATCTTCATATGATTGTTGTAGCCCATTCTAGATTTAAACCCCTTGCCGCACGGGATGCAGATCTCAACAAACATACTGCCATCTACATGCTTCAGATGAACATGCTCATTGCGCTCTTCTTTCGTTTTAAAAATGCAAGAACACCACCGACAGTGGTACAACCCTTTGTGGTACACAGATCGTTCGTGAATGAGCAAATCACCCTCACTGTAAAAGGAGGTCATGCAGAGCTCGCACAGAAATGAGGGAGCCTGGAGAGGGGTATTCTTTGCCATGGTAGACTTCTTTCTGGCACTAACCACCGGAGAATTACCACCCATTGGCTGAGACTGAGAGGTGGTTGGACTAGAATATAAACCAGATGATAATGGTCTTGTGTCTGCGGTTTTGGACGATTCCGATCCAGATAAAAGTCTTACTGGAAATGGAGAAACGCTGGATAACGATTGGTCAGACCTTTCTGGCTGTTGAGCACTTTGACTATACTCATTTTGGCCTCTACTATCAATTAATGATGTTTGTTCCATCGTATCCTCTTCTATCAACAGCTGCGGATCACCTGCTGATGTTGTATTCCCTGAAGAGAAACATAAATTCCTTTATCGTCACGGCTGATCATAGTCGGCACCCATTGTTTCTTCTTTATCATTCAGTCACAGAAAATATCAAATGTTAATCTCAAAACCCAATCATGCAC
The DNA here is from genome assembly GCA_033439105.1 of Magallana nippona. NCBI lineage: Eukaryota > Metazoa > Mollusca > Bivalvia > Ostreida > Ostreidae > Magallana > Magallana nippona. The sequence goes on along the minus strand of CM065926.1, from coordinate 1,560,388 downwards.
TATGTCCATGCTCCGTTACTTAAAAATCCAAAAGAAATACAGTGTACTTTTTCAAAGGGAATTCAAAAAAGATAAAAAGGAAGGGGGTGCAAGGGTTTGGGGTAAATATATCTATTTCACAAATAGTACAAATACTTTCAAAACTTAGTCCAGTGATTGAAAATATTTGCAATTGCAGGGTGATGCAAATATCCAACATTTTACTAAACGTTGTAAGTGGTAGACTTTTTTGAAACATGGAAATATCAATGCTCGGCTAAGTGTATGATTATCTTTTTAGAAGAAAAAGCGATACCTGAAAAATTACCAACAAATAACTGTCATTGAAAAAGCCTGCAGCAAGATTTAGCGCGAGGGAAAGTTATTTGAAACTTTATATATAAGACAGGTTGTATTAAGATACGTATGATACTTGTATGTGTTTTAGAAATTGGCATCCTGTCTCATTTCATTCCATTTTTTATTCCAAAATTCACAACAAAATATCAAGATTCCAATCTTTTTGGTCTGATTATATAGACATTTCTACGTATATACATGTACATGTTTTCTGGAGAAGGCAGAGAGGGTCAATTTGCAATGCAACCCTTTTCTGATGAAAAAGCATCTCAGATCAGATATAAAGCAGATGTTTTGATATCTTGTCATGAATCATACTTCTTCTGTTTGTAATTCAAACATTATACCTGTCGTAAATCCTATTAATGAGGAAACAAACTTTAACCCTTCTCAAACTGATCTGCAAGCCACATGTCACTTTAACGCAAGTCATAAAGGAAAAGATAATGCAAGGAATATTCAGAAAACAAATTCTAATTGGAATAGAAATACAAAACAAAGATAAAAACAATTCAGCACCTTATGGCATATTTTACAAAGTATTAAACAGTTTATTTGTTTAAACTGAAGTGCACTGTCCTTCTGAATCTCATACAGAAAGCCCAGGCCAAGAGACAATCAGGTAAAACTTTTTCTTCTGCTGAGGAGTCGATTCCTGGCAAATGTTCTATAAGCTGTGATTTTTCTTCCAAGAGCTGAGTGAGTCTCTGTCATTGAAGAGTCTGATTTCTGGACACAAAACACTGAAAAAAAATTAGCAAATATCAATTTAACTGCCAACTTGTGGGGCTCCACTTATTTTATTAAATTTACAAGCTTTCTGCCAAACAACGTGAATAGTGAAGACATTTTTAAGTGTTTATATAAGAATCTACTGTGTTTTCGGATGTTTCTGAGTGTGCCTTGCCTGAGTGCAACATTGACTAAGGTCATACATTCCTCAGGTCAATCAATTCACCTACGTGGTGGAACCTAACCTTTCCATATAATTCATCTGAGATATATAACACTTATACAAAATAGTGAATTCTATATTTTTTAATTATTAAAACTGAGACTAATCAAAAAACTTTAGCACAATTCATCCATAATAAATGGGTTTTTTTTCAAAACTTGTAAAATCTTTGTTTTTAAAACAGAAAAACTTTTGACCTGAGGGATGACATACCTTACTTGTCTAAATGAAATCTTTTCTGACTTTACTTCGTCTAGCTCTAGCAGATGTTATCTTGCTTCCAAGAGTTTGGTGAATTGTGGTCAGTCTTGTGTCCGAATATTTAGTGCAAAAATCTGCAACATCATTCACAATACTTCATAAAATCTTGATATTTTTATTTCTTTAGTATGGATACATATATTCTTTGCATTACTTCCCCTGTGTGATGTGTAATTTTGAAAACATATCTTAAAGGTGCCATCATGTTGATGCTAAGAATTAAACAGGTTCTATTCAGTCCCATAAAAGTTTTTTTGGCCTAAGTATCTGTTGGGTAAGCTAGAATGTATTGATGAACTGTTCACTGACACCACATACCTTCTATAGCGTATATTATGACTCGGTTCAGTGGAGTGTACCCTTGGTACAAATTACAGTCTCCTTCCGTATTTCTTATTGTTGCATTGATGAGCTCCGACTTATCATAGAATGTACTCAGTAGATATCTGGCAGCAGGTGTTCCATCCTTTAACTGGGTCTTCTCATTAAACTTGATCTTACTCAGCGCTATTTCATATTGCTTTCTGTACAGATACACAGAGGTGTTGGGCGCCAGCTCAACCATCTAAAAATAAAGAGAGAGGCATACATATAAAAACTGTCTTTCTGGAGGATTACGATTGAAATCTAAATAACAATTATTGTTGAATTGTAATAATTCCATACCCCATAATGCATTGCTTTGCTGGCCTCCATAATACCTGGTCTTGGAGAATCTGCATGGTCCTGTACATGAATGTCTGAAAAAATATACAATGATTAAGAACTCATTCCACATTCCATTCAAGGAATTTCAGACCAAAACAATGAATGTTACTCTGTAAAGTTTTTATTCACATTTCATACAATAACAAAAGTAACTTACCAATACATGATAACCAGGTAATTTCTCCAAAGCTTCATCTAGTTCATCAAAATAACATTCCTCGTCTAAGCTTTCAAAATTGAAAACTTTACAGGGTGCATTCACTATTTTAGTGATCAAATTCTGTTTTCTTGAAGTGTAGCATTTATCTCTTAACTCTATTAATCCTGTATATGCATTATGCATGGCTGTGATCTAGCCCTTCTTTTTCCTCTTCCATGACGAAAAATTTTCTTTCCCATAGGGAAAAATAACAAACTAGTGATAACGCTTTTATTATAATATATTTGTATTATGTCACATAAACAAAAGTTGTACATTAATAACAACATTATAAATACATGTACAGAATCCTCAAAGGTTGTATTCTAAGCATACAATTTCTACTTGTCAAAATAATACCTTCTTTCTCTGTTTTGAAGAAAGGAAACTTACCTTCTCTTGGTGTGTTGAAAAAGTGAGCATTTTAGTGTACTGCAGTCTACTTTGTAGGTTTTTTTGTGATAAATCAGGAACCTTATTTTACTTTGTCCAGAATATCATTTAATACTGAATGCCAGCAACTAGTATCCAATGCTTTTCCCAGGCTCCTTATCATTTTGCTTTTGAGCATCTTTCTAATATCAAGCAACTCCATCCACAATCCATTTAATTCATGAATTTCCTCTGCTAACCTCCACAAGGTCGAACATGATTTCATGTCTTATCATTAACGAAAACTTACACCAGGCAAATAACGAGTTACAGCCAGTGTGCCTACTGAACCTTTTCATTCCTACGGCAAACCTTACACCACACTAGTGTCCCTACAGCTACTTCACCAAAATTCAACTGACTACCTATCACCTTCCTATCCTAGCTTGGAACTCTCCTAACTTAACACCTAATGATACCTGATCAATGTCTATCAAAAACAGAACTATTCAACTTGAACGATATCTATGTGACAAAGATTTTCAGATCATTTTTCCTATGACAGAACAAACTGGGAAGAGCAATGGATGCCTTATACAATTGGGGCCCATTTAATGTGCTAGGTATTCAATTCACAATTTTAAAAAAGACCATTTTCATAGGCCTTGTTTTCATTCAAAATACAATTTCTATCTATGAAAAAAAATTGTGTACTTTGATACGATGTTTTTCTCTATTCTATGAAAATGGTCATTTTTAGTTCAAGAAAAGCTTGCTTGACATTCTTTTACAATACCATTATATGAGTCAGAATTTGTTACCAAAATCATCTTAATTCAAGCAAGCTTTCCTTTAAAAGAATAAGAGCTATGTACAAAATGAAAGTTTTCATTATTTGCTTCATTTCTTTTTGAATTGTCTCAATACAAGGTTTTTCATAGAGAACACCATTTGTATATCATGCTTCTGGTGGATACCTTTATGCAACTTTATGATGGAGCAAAGAATAAAACTTTCATTTATGTGCATATTGATAACCGCATGAATTTTAACCTCGAAACATTTAGTATAACTAAGAAATGGACTCAGTAAAACAATCAGAGATGGAGATCTTTCTTCCTTTATTAAGGTGAAAATACAAACTATAAATACACACTTCTGAACAACAGATTTTACAAGAGGCAAAAAATATTTCAAAAATATTATTTACAAATCATTCATCATCTTTTGGTGTAATTGGTCTATTATTGAAAAATAATGTATACTGTCCCTGGACCAGTTTAACCGAGAGATTGTTCTTGTTTCTCCAGTACTGAATGACTGCATTTTTCTGAACTCTAGTTCTCTGTTTTATTGGGATCTTGAATGTGCCGAGTGCTAGATTAAGGAGAGTCTTGTACGTCTCCTTATTCATGGTTCGCATTGCTCGAGAACTAGACGTCAGAGACGAGAATCTAAAGCTGGGACTCAAGCTACTCATTGGGGGACCTAAAAGAGGAAAAAAATAAGGGGTCTGAGAATTAGGCTTCAGAAGTTCCTATCTAATCTTCTTGATACCCAGTTACAGAAAAGGAAAATGACAGAACCACGCCCTAGGGTACATCTCTGATTGCTTTGACGGAGTCTCATTTCTTGATGAAAGATACCAATCTTGTGCATTTGTGATTCAAGATAACACAAGTGCATCAAAAGATGTTTATCTTTCATAGTAATTTTTATTTATTGCCAGTAAAAGGGGTGTAACACTGTTCTTTAAATTGCCAATTTAATCAATTTTTCATATGTACAGATCAGAGCACTTCTTTTAAGTTTCAGGTAACAAATGACCTTCTTCTATTGACACTATCTCAAAACAGATCCAGACAAACAATGATAATTCCCCTTTTACTGACAAGGTAGAAATAAATCATGAACACAAACCTCTGAAGTTGCCCATGTACCAGTTCCCACTCTGGTCCATACTCATGTTGCCACTTTCATTGGACATTTCGTCCCTGTGCATGTCTCCAGGGGGTTCCTCCACATCGTAATCACTCTGATCCTCATCGTTCTGTCCATGGGACTGACTAGCCCCACCTCCTCCCACATCAGACACGTACATGTCTAACATTCCTGTCTCTTCGGGTCCCAACTCATTCTCAACTTTCACAATGCTGATATCTGGGGAAAGTCTGTTATTATGATCTTTCACCCGAGGCCTGCAAAGTAAAGTAAATCATTTTTAGAATAACTGTTATTTATACAGCAAACAGACTAGTACAGAGGGTTCCGCTTAATCTGATAGACAATTTGTCAGGGAAAAAGTATCAGATTAACCGAAAATCAGAATAACCGATTTAGCGGTTTTGTGGTCTTTGATTTTGGTATAGAATTAAATATAAATTGTTTCAAGACATAATTTATCAATGAAAGGATATAATTTGTATGTCAACAGTTTGAAATGAAATAATTTACCTTGCAATAGCAATGAAATAGCATGAAAGTCTTTATTTTGTTTGTAAATGCCCAAAAGAAAATGTTTCTCTACAGTACGATGGTTTTAAAGTGGCCGCCATTTTGACAGGAAGTAATAAGAGGAAATGGCTGTCTGAACAGTAACTCTTTTCAATTGAACTATTTATTTTAATTCTTTTTCTGTTATAAAATGCTCTTAAATAATTAATTATGCATGATAAAAAAAAATTTGATTTTATTTATAAGATTTCTACCACGATGTAAAATTGAAAGTAGTCAGAATTTCCTCGGTGTCACATGTTCCAAAGCCTGTCATTTTTGATTCAGAAATTACGTTTAAATACTTCTTAATGGTGCAAGCCCAGCATGAAATTAACACATGTGATTGGTAAGTAAACAAACAATTAAAATTGTACACAGGTAAGGACAGTCCTGTGTGCAGTCATCCGAAACAATTACCGATGTCGGTAGCTTTCATCTTGCGAAGAAAGGAGCCCCTTGTGTGCGTTGAAGTGTAACTAATGCCATGGAAAGAGTTACTGTGTACACAAGAGGGGTATCAACCAAAAAACCATAGGTGTATACAGGTGTAAAAGGGTGGGGAATCAATATTACACTGTCACAATCCTATCAGATTAACCGAAAATGACATTTTTTCCTATCAGATTATCAGGAAAAAAATATAAAAGGATATATAAAAAATGGTTTGGTGTTTTGATATTATATCAGATTAACCGAATTATCAGATTAACCGCTATCAGATTAAGTGGAACCCTCTGTAATAATATTATCATAACATGAAGGAATCTTCTTGATTTTATTATCATGTCAATGATAACTTCAAATACTGTACGTCATTTTAATTCCACGGTGTTAAAATTTCACGATATCTAAAAAAGAACCAATCGCGATAGTTTCAATTTTGCGCGTTTTTGAAAACTTATGATAGTATTTACGATGGTTTTAGTTTCGCGGGAATATGTTATATCATGAACATAGTGAAATTAAAACAATCGTGATTATTTGCCCATCTACAGTACATGTTTCTATAAGCATACTGATTTTTTTTTCTATCAATTTCAAGGTTTAGACAGAGTTTATCTACACTTTTACATAAAGCATATTAATGACTTGACTCACCCCATATCAGGGGGTCTGTCTACGGGAGGAGTCTTCTCTGTACTCTCCACTCGACTGATTGTCTGTGGTTTGGGGCCCCTCTGCACAGCACCTGGGGACACAGATTCTGCCTGCATGGCACTGCCTGCAGCAAAAGGCTTCTGCTGAAGACTCTGAGTTAATGGTCTGGTTGATGTGGTCATAGATATGGGATAAGGGTGGGTAGACTGGGATCCAGGCGCCATATCAGGTGGGCGTTGTCTTTGAGTGGCTAGTTCAACATCAGAAGTTTGCTCTTGATTTGAGGCTGCTTTTTCTGGTTCAGTCTTTGGTGGATAAATAGTGTTGCTATAATGAGGGGGTCTCTCTTTCAGAGAGGATGAATCTGATGAAGAGGGTGAACTGGGAATGAATGGAGCGGAATCTGAAACAGATTTCTGACTAGAAACATCTGAAGCACCCGGTACACTAACAATCTGAACGTCTGCAGGAGCGTCTCTCTGACTGGCCACTGACACCCCCACAGTGCTCTGTAACTTTCTGAACTCCCTTTCCTCTTCTCCTTGTCGTTTACCGGGAGGCTCTGTCTGTATTAACTCGATGCTGTCTTCTACAATGTCTATCACACCAGGCTGTTGACTAGGAACATGAACAGATGAGGGAGTGGATGAGTGTGATCCCAATCTCGGTACACGATCCCAAGGATCGTTAACTGTGTAACTTTCCTTCATTCCAGACATGTCATGGGTACGGGAATCTGACATTGGACTGGGCTGCCTTTGGAATCTAGGTCGCTTACTGCCTGGGCTGATTGGTCTGTCTGTGGTCCGTTTTTGGTTTCTGTCCTGGACCTTCTGAAGCTCTGTGGTTCTAACATGTTTGAATTCCATCTGGTCTGGATAGTTGTAACGGTACTGATTGCCTGATGGCAAGTTAATGCATTTGATAAAGTCTGCACAACATTTTATGGCATTTTCAACTTGAAGGAGTCTAGAGATTTTTTCAATGTCTTTGTAGTTTTCTTCATTGAGTGTCATGAAACCCTCATATAAATATTGCAGGAATGTGTTGATGGATTCTTGTTTGATGTCTGCGGTTAGTCGTACTTCTAAATGGGACCCTGCCGCAGCATTCTCCATGGACTGTAACATAGGACATGCAGCTACCAGTACCACCCGGTGAGCCTGAAATATGAAGAAGAACAAATTAAAATCTTAAACAGTCTGAGGTGAATTCACGTTAGAATTATAATAACATTATGTTTCATACCGATTAGGCAAAAATATTTAACTATTAAAAAAAAATGTCACTATGCAAGTACCTATTGTACTATTCATTATATTAATATAAAATTCTTTTTATGAACTTACTTTTGTAATGACACTGCCAGTTCGTATGATAGCATCACACAATGTCTGTGATTTCCACATCGAGGCCAGCTGATATAGCAGTGAGCTGGAGTGAATGTGATTCATGTAGGTCTTCTGATAATTCATCCTGTTCAACTTTGGGACTTCAAAGATTTACTAAATCTGTAACAAAACATTAAAGCATATAATTGGCAAAACCAAATTCTGAACATACAAAAAAATCTATATCAAAATCTGATTGAGAATTGAATAAATTGATAAAAGGCTAGACTGTCACAGCAGTGAAGTTAATTCTGTGGATAAATGATCAGTGCTCAAGAGTTAGTGACATTTGAAAATTAAATCATTTGAATTAGTACTTTGAACTCATACATTGACCTGAATATTCATAGACGAGTGTGTATATATATATATATATATATATATATAACATTAATAAAATCTTCATTATATGCATACAGCTGTTTTAGGTTAAACAGTGGTGTATTAAAAAACTTCATTCGTGTGGATTGCTAAATTCAGTCAATATTATACTATAAAGTGTTCATTTAATAATTATTACAGATTACAGACCCAGTTTTATTTTGAGTTTTGTTAAGGCTATTACTACATGAATAGGCTATTCATAAAACTAACATCAAAATATTTTTTTTAATTTGATTAAAATCAATTCTAATATCAAAGCAGTTGGACAGTTCAATGGTCTGTTCACAATGATGTCACAAAGAAATGCGGTTGATTCTGAATATCGCTAAGCAACAGGGGTAAAAATTAATGGGAAATACTCGCAAAATGCAAGTTAAAAATTGAACTTGCAAGTTAAAAGACACATGTGGTTGTAACTTTTGCAAGTAACAAAATAACAGGGGTTTTTTTTTCAAGATTTTCTGGTTTATCCATTCAAATTATCATAAAACTGTTTTCTACATTATCTTGAGCTCTACTTAGCATAGGTAGTAAGTGGGTCAAAGGGTTGGACTAATACCTCAAATACATAGTACAGAGACTGATTAAATAAATTTTGTCATTAAGCAAACACAATCAAGAAACATTTATCCATTAAAGGTATATATACATTAATATACATGTAGATTAAATTTTGCAAATAAGAAAGTTTTTATTTCTAATTTAAAAAAAAAAATCTAATTTTTTCTTTGCCTGTTGACTAGACATTAAATGTATCAATAACACCAATACCTTTGGAAATTCTTAATCTTCATCAACATATCGTACACTGTGAATAGACTTCTTTCTCTCATTGTTACACACATGTTCCAAGTTTTTAAAAATAAAATATTTTACAAAAATGAAAAACATTTTCTTACCTACCTACCCTAATTTTTTTAGTCAGGGTACAGGAAACAGGAATAATTTATTTTTTTTGGCCTTAATACCACAGAAAAGACAAACAAGGCTGTCTAGCCTAAATTTAAACTGATGGTAAGTGACTTCATTTAATTTTGTATAAAATTTCAACATCCAGTAAATGTTAATACATTTGAGGTGTTTTTTCGAGCTCTGCTGAAAAGGCCAGAGATGTTTGTATCGCTTAAGTGTAGTAAACGTGTGCCAACAACACTCCCTATGCCTCTATTTCATTATCATTTTGGCCATTGTTCATTGAATTTGCGATATAATCTATAACAGATAGAGCAGCTCGCTAATGCAAAGTGACGGCAAGCTCTAATGACAACGCCTAGGCGTAGGGCTGAAACCATACGCCCCCCTCACGATACAATACATATTGCAATACTTGTGCCACGATTCAATATTTTCAATACAATACATTTTGAAGAAGAAACAAATCAAACAAATGAAGAACATAAGGAATTCATTTGCAAATCTTAAAAATAAATTATTTTATTAGGAAGGAAGTAAGCACATTGCCTAGATTTCGCTGAATGACAGGACGCAGGTTGATTCAGCAGCTTGACAGGTTTCAATGAACCATTATTGATTGTATCTGTCACAACAGATACATCATGATTGTCCCCTTTATTTGTATCTATTGTATCAATTTATTTGTATTTATTTGTATTTGTCACCATGTGTTTTCCCTCGTTACTAATTAAGAAGACCGAACCCGATGTAATAAACCAAACACGATTTAAAAAATGTATCGAACCGTAAATCGAAGCAGTGAATCAATAATTGAATCAGACGTAAGTATTGAACCGTATCGATATTTCGGTGAATCGTTTCAGCTCTACCTAGGCGAAGAGAAAAATCAAACTTCTGTTCCCTTTGATGCACTGAATTTTCTGTCTTCAGAATCATACGCACAATTCCGTGTAAATTGCACTTGGCTACCAATTTCACTTTCTCAGAAAAACAGGTGAAAATAAATTTTAAGAACTTCATGCATTAAAAAGGTAAATATAACATTCTGTTGCCCGTCTTTAATTCTCACGAGAGTTTTTAAAATAGAAAAACAGATGACTATAAACCTGAAATGAACTGTAATGTCACAATCATTGTTTAAAACAGCGAAAGAACTTTCTGCATTGAACATAAACTTAGTCAAAATAAATCGTCCACCAAGATGCAACTAATGTTAACCAAATTTCTGATTAATCAATCAAAATTTTGGGGTGCACTTATATACCGTAGCATAAAAATTATGATAACTAAAGTATATTTTTAAAAAACACACAATTTTTTTTTTCTTTTCTATTAATTTCATTTTTTTATCACATTGATGAATTCATGTGGTAATTTTTAATCTTATTTTATCATAATGACTAATGCTGCGCCTTCCCAAACGGTCGTACAGTAAACATATTTTAGTTTTACACAAAGTATTTCTGTATAGGAAATCATCTATAAACATCAAACAGGTATAGAAATTCAAAATAAATGATAACTCCAAGAATTTTTATTCATATCATTAAATAAAATAATGTGTTTTTAAGTCAGTAAAAATTATCGGTTTAGATCTAAAAGCAGTTATCTAAATGTCCTTTTGAGAGAAATTAATGAAATATAGGTAGGAGATTATAGCGAGCACAGTTCCGGCGAGCAACGGGAGCTCTAAGAACCAGTGCGGTGGAAAAGCTAAATGTACATTTTCATCAAGAAAAATTTTTTGGGCAGCATCCCATAATGCTTTCTAAAAGAGTATGGCTCCCATAATGCTATGCCAAACAAGAGGCCCATGGGCCACATCGCTCACCTGAGCAACAATAAGCATGATAAAATCAGCTTAATGGAGTCATTATACAAAATATCTGGACAATGTGGTATATTACATGTAGACCCTGTATTAATAAAAATCCATTTTCACCCTGGATATTCTTATGTTTATAATCAAGTCCCTTTTCTCACAGGATGATTTTATAGTCATATCACATGTTGAGCACTGCAGTTCTAAAAAAGATCCTAAACAATTGTTTATATATGGGATATAAACCAACATCAAACTCTGAACCCCTTGTGTAGCCTAAGAATCGTCCAGGGGCCAAAGTCTAAACAATTTTAAAGAATCAGCAATATGTCAAAATGCTTGCATATAAGTGAAACCATATATGATAACATTTCAGTTTTTGTGAATAATTAAAATGTTTTCCTTTGTAAAATTCGATCCCCCCATATGGCCCAACCCTAATCCTCAAGATTTTGATTTTAACGTAAGTATAAGTTTCAGCTTTTCTGGCTGACTAGTTTCTGAGAAGAAGATTTTTAAAGATTTACTCTATATATCCCTATGTAAAAATTCGACCCCCACTGTGGCCCCACCATATCCCAGGGGTCATGATTTCACAACTTTGAATCTACACTGCCTGAGGGTGCTTCCACACAAGTTACAGCTTTCCTGGCTGATTGGTTTCTGAGAAGAAGATTTTTAAAGATTTACTCTATATATTCCTATGTAAAAATTTGACCTCCCATTGTAGCCCCACCATATCCCCTGGGGGGGGGGGGGGGGTCATAATTTTTTACAACTTTGAATCTACACTACCTGAGGATGCTTCCACATAAGTTTCAGCGCTCCTGGCTGATTGGTTTCTGAGAAGAAGATTTTTAAAGATTTACTCTATATATTCTTATGTAAAAATTCGCCCCCCCCCCCCCATTGTGGCCCCATCATACCCCTGGGGATCATGATTTTCACAACTTTGAATCTACACTGTATGAGGGTGCTTCCACAAAAGTTTCAGCTTTCCTCGCTGATTGGTTTCTGATAAAAAGATTTTTAAAGATGTACTCTATATATTCCTATGTAAAAATTTGACTCCCCACTGTGGTCCCACCATACCCCCGGGGGTCGTGATTTTCACAACTTTGAATCTACACTACCTGAGGATGCTTCCATATAAGTTTCAGCTTTCCTGGCCGAATGGTTCTTGAGGAGAAGATTTTTGAAAATTTCTCAAACATTTTCAATTCCTAATTATCTCCCCTTTTAAATTTTCACAACTTTGAATCCCCTTTGCCTAAGGGTGCTTTGTGCCAAGTTTGGTTGAAATCGTCCCAGTTGTTCTGGAGAAGATGTTGAAAATGTGAAAAGTTTAGAGACAAACGGATGGACAGACAGACGGACGACAGACAAAATGTGATCAGAAAAGCTCACTTGAGCTTTCAGCTCAGGTGAGCTTAAAAAGGCCGATTTTAGATCGTAATTAACAGTTCCTTGACACATTTTGAGTATCGCATAAGCTTTGGCAGGGATTTTCCACACCTTTTTGGACATGGGGCCTGGGCCCTTGGAATTGGGAATTTTGCTACTGTTTTCAAAAATTGGGAAATTTTTGGCTATTGTTTAACAGATTAATTTCAATAAATTAAACACATTTAGTTAGTTAAACTAACTTTATTTCTTAACCTGCCTTTAAATAATTCTGTCAAACTTTTATTTCCTTTCGCTTTCAGGGTTTTTCTGTAATACTTTGTGTTTAATATATTGGCTCATTCTCTCGTGGTCATGATGCTCTAATATAATGTGTTTGTTGAAATTCCAAACCCGAATTTAATTTGAATTCCGATCCCAATCAAAATTTACAGGTAAATATTTTTGGGAAATTTTGGGTGACAATTTGGGAAAAAATAAGGGTTTTTGCGATTGGGGTCGAAATTAAGGCCCTACATGGGGCTGTGGAGAATCCCTGTTTGGTGAGACCCATTAGATTTTTTACAGGCTTCCATTCCTTCGTATTGAGTCGAGATATGTAAACAAATGATTGTAGATTTTAATGTATGATATCACAGTGATTTCGCACTATATTTCCAAGCAATAAAGTTAGAGATGGATCAAACATCTGTAATGCATGTACTAGCTATTTCAGTATAAAGTGCGATACCTACCTCAGATAATTAGTTTTTAAATTTTTTGGCTTTGATAGAGAAATTTTATGTATACAAGCAAAAGCCATACTTTACTGTCATATCGATTCAATTTTAAGCTTATTTTGTATGTATTCAGAATGCAAAAATTTTTTTAAAAATATGAACCAGGAAAAAAAAATAAAAGTCAGATGACAACAAGGTACAAAAGAAAAATATTATTCATTGTTTACACTTTTGATCAAATGAAACACAAATTACATTTTACAGACTGATCAATTCTCTCCAAAAGTAAAGAACAGTTTTAGGGGGAAGCAAGTCTATGTATTTTGTAAGACTTTTTTTTTACTTAGATTCTCTATCTCTCTCTCAAAAATTCTTTGATGTTAGTTGATAATTTTCAAAATATCACTTAGTTGACAATGATGCAAGGTATGTGCAATTTTTGCTTCTTGCTGCGCTCGCCACAACGGCAGCACCGTAAAACATATTAGCATCACATGTACATGGTAGTTCTGCCAACATGGCTTCCTCATTTGACCTAAATATTATAAATGCAACCCGCTGTTCGGCATCTACACCGTTGTTCAGCCATGCAATAAATCATACAGTTAAAAAACTTCGTGTAGAATTTCTAAATACAAACCATAAAATTTCAATGTGAAGGATCTGCTTTTCTTTCATAAGATTTATCTCTTTATCGCCTTTTCAAGCATCTGTTTGATTATTCATTCATGTTTACTGCGCATAAATGCTTGCGCAGCTTTTGTGTAAAGTAAATATGCGTATTTCGATCCCAACCACATTCAGGATTGTTATGGGTCAATACGACTTTTAAACTGAATTATGATATTGTCGGGAAAATGTCTAAGACATCAGTTCAAAATTAATATAATTTGTAAAATAAAGACGGAAAAATTTGCAATTCCACTAAATGTTGTGGAATAACGAATTTACTTAACGTGTTACCAGAGACATAAATGTTATTTATGTCTCTGGTGTTACCTATTGGAAAAACAAGCGCAACCAGGGGAAAAAATGCACAAAACATTTATGAAAAAACGTATGTACGCTCGAAAGAAAGCATAACACCGAATTATCTATTGATTAGAGTCTGCATCTGAAACACTGACTCCGGCGTGCAATAAGGGGTGTAGGATCTACGCAGTATATTTGATTAATCACTTTAAAAACTATCATTAACAAGAAAAAATGAGTGTCCTAAAAAATAAAAAAAAAAACAAGGAATTTCAAAAAAAAAAAATGGAACAATGAAAGAAGTGTTATCCACGGAGTTAAAATAAAAGTTGTACAAGTATAATCCACTAGTCTCATCCGATATATATTGATAATGATATCACGCTGCCGAATAGATGAAAACGTTAAATTCATTCCAGATAGGTGATATCTCCTATTCGAATAACACACAATATTTACATTTTCCATTGTCTCTGTCATGTGATACACTACGAATCGATTTGTAGTATACAGCCAAATAAATACAAAAGACGTATTGTTGGGGGCGCAAGCGGGTTTGCATAATTATTATTATAATATTTAATCGTACAACTGCTGAAAGTTATATAAATATAAGTAATAAGGAATCATTCTTTGAATATTATGAGGTGATAATTTCGGTCGGGGCGTGATCAAATCTATCATAAAGCCCTTCGGGCTTTATTGGATATGATCACGCCCCGACCGAAAATATCACCTCATATAATACTCAAAGAATGATTCCTTATTCCTAAATTAATTCGCATTTCTTACTATTATAAACGATGAATCTCCTCTCTTTCAAGACACTTGTTTAGAGACAAATATCAAGGCCGCTGGAGCAAAACTGTTTTGTTTTTAAATGGAATTGAATTACGTAAACTTGATTAGGTCTCTGCATGTTTATTGATATTAGTGCTCTCTTTAATTTAAGACCTTCAAATGATGCCAAACATTTAAGATTGTAGAGAGCAGAAATTAAAATTTCTGAAATATAGTAGAATTTGCAAGAAATATACAAATAAATTAAAACACAATCTTCAGCAAGTCAATCAATGTTAGCTTCTCACCAATTTTTCAATAGTGATACATCATCATACTTATTTATAAAATTATAAAATGGAATGCGATCGCTGAATTTGATAAAGAATCTCTTATTTTTTTAAACTGTAAAAATTAACATAGTGCAATAGTATTTAAACATTAACAAACAAATACAGATAGATTTTAAGGTGGCTCACTACACCTTGAAATAGTTTCTAAACAGCAGTTTCACTTTATCATGATAGATGGCATGATGCAGAAAAAGTATATATATATATATATATATATATATATATATATATATATATATATATATATATATATATATATATATATATATAGGCGAAAACAATGTATGCAATTTTGTTTAAAAATATGATTTTTCAAAAATTCAATTCATTAAATATGAATAAAAGCCAGTGCGGACTCCAAATCATGATCTGCGGTTCACAAGCCCGATAACTTAACCACTGATCTATCATGACGATTTACAACGAAATCGATTGATATACAAACTTTTAATCGCCATCATATGACGAAGTGTCTTAAAAAGTACAAGTCTTGATGTAGTGATGTTCCTTAATAATACTGAAAACTTCTCATTTTCGTCACTTAAGGAAAATGTTTTTGTAAGATTTACACATGTAAGATAAAGGGTTCAAACAACCGAAATTTTCACATGCCAATGTCCAAAAATGAAATGACAAGATGGTCAATGCACGGTCGACAATTCATTATCCGTGAAAACAGTTGCTATTTCAAATTTAGTTTAAATAGGTGATATCACCATTTCTAACCATATTTATTATATCACCTATTCAGTTTGAATTTTTGATATATTATCTATTCTTACACGTAATGGACCTTATTATATTCAAGATGAAATAACCTTATTGACTTTCTTATTATCCATACAAATAGGTGATATCCACTATTCGAAGAGGTGATACCAGTGTCAACAATTCAATAAAAAGGTGATATCACATATTCGAAAAGGTGATACCGGTGTCATCAATTCAACGAAAAGGTGATATCATCTATTCGAATAAGTGATGTCACCTATTGGATATACATGTATGTGGTTTGACCTAATGTTTAATTAAGTGATATCACCTTATGAAAATAAATACCAAACGGCGGTCCCTCAAAAATAAATCTGCAGGAATTACCAAGTTACCTTACGAAGTCTTGGAATCCAAAAATGTCATTAAAATCATTTTGACTAATGAGTATACGTATATTTGCAGATTTATTTATTTCTCTACAGGAAAATATGGGTTGACATACTGTAGAAAGGCATATACATGTATATAATTATGTCAACCCGCTGCACTTTCAACGGTGTGTCTCAATCAACCTAACTTTTCATTGATTTTATATACAATGCGTCTTACTAATATCTTGGAGTATCTTTTTTTTTTAGAAGAAAACGTTATTTTCGAAAAGTACGACAAAAGCCTAGCTAATTTAGGAGGACATGCTTAAAATTTGATTTTACAGTTTAAACTCATGTGTATTGATCAAATAAGGTATGACTGATTCTCTGATCTGTAAATTGCGCGTCAAACATTTTACCTTTTAATTCAATTTTTAGCTTTTATATTACCTCTTATTTCATAATCTAAGTTCAATATAATAAATTTTATATGTTTGACACTTTATAATGTGAATTCCGAAAATACTGAAAAAAAGAGAAGTGATTGCATGTATAATTCAAAAACTTGCAATTCATTGCACACATCGACAAAATCGCACTGAGTTACTCATATTTAATTTTCTCCAATTAAAGTATATTTTAAAAAATTCTAATACCGCTTCACTACACTTGCGTTGTATGACTTCTCACTACTTACGTTCGCCCTATGTATGATTAACTTCAATCATTACGGACAGCAACGACTTACACTTGTTTAATTTTCGGTTTGTAAGAGACGCTGCTGCGTATTACTTCAAAAGGATCCGCCCCATTATGCACTGACATTTCTTATCACTTCTTTATTTTGTATATAACTATTTTCACTATGTATTGAAATTATAACACTGTAAATATGTTATGCATTATGAAATCTCCTTAAGGAGGAAATAAAGAAAGAATGAATGAATAAATTATCAGTTTTTTATTATGTATGGTACTCAGTTGGCAACTGACGTTGAACATTTTTTTCAGGTGCTTGATGCATAATAATCATTTTATCCAATTATAAATCAAAGTTAGTGCAGTAATTAATGTTTTGTACTGAAATGAAATTAATCGACATAATTATTATTTCATTCTGTTAAAAGACTCTAACTTCGCATACTCGCTATTCTTTTCCATGTGGCGGTACAGGTATATAATGGGAATAATAATCATATCATGCGAAACTTATCTTGTTTATAGCCAAGATCAAAAGATGTGTTGCAGACATATAAACTGATTTCGTCGATTTTTTTAAACAATTATTTAACAGCCCCTCCTCACTTTTTCGGAAATAGGCATTTTAAAGAGGGTGTTGCAAAAAAGCGGGATTATTACCTAACGTAGAAAGGACCTTTAAATATCCGTATCGCTTGAAGAGTCATATCTAAATAGAGACACATTTCAATTCATACTTGTTTACTGATTTTTTAAATTTTTGTTTTGTTTTTTTGGTATTTTTTTGTTTTTTTTGTTTTTGCTTTTAACAACCTGTACATGTATCTTTGAAAACGACATACGTGGTTATTTCATAAAAAGGGGAATAAAACAAATAAAACAACTTTCTACATTGATGCGTACGTCCTTCTCAAATCCTTTGTTCAGAGGAAAATGTTTATAATTAATATTTTTCGCGGTACGGAGATTAGCGGGAAATAATTGTCTTGCTGATTCGAGTAAAAAATTATATCCAATGAAATTCATAGTTACGAGTCACGTGGTGACGAGTGTATGATTGGTGTTCGATTAGCACGATATACCAGTTCTAGCACGTCTTTTGACAAAGACGCATCAAACTTTGGATGACTGCATTAAGGACATTTAAAATTTGCGACAAAACAAATGTTAAAAATGGGCATATTTCTTTTAACTGTAGGAATAGCCAATATCTTAAATGCAACTTTATGTAATTGCATCAATATAAAGTTCATATTTACAAAGAACGAAGTCGTTTTCATAGGTAGGGGTCAATACATTTTCTTGAATCTCTTTTGGATAATGTACGCCCACTTTTTTACAGACTTAATACATAGTCAGCGCATGTTTGTCTATTGTTCTCCTTTTAATGGTAGTTGTATATTTATAAATATAAGCTTATGTTAAAAGGAGATCAGTAGACAAACATGCGCTCATGGTTAAACAGACAAAATACTGTTTCTTCTTGCGTTCGCGTTCTCTGTTGTAAACTATGGAACGCCTGGACTTATCATGGCAAAACTAAATTCGTTATGTGCTTATATCATTGTATTGCATGCTTGTATCGTTATGTAGTGTGCTTGTATCATTATGTTATGTGCTTTTATCGTTATGTAGTGTGCTTGTATCATTACGTGGTGTGCATGTATCATTATTTGGTGTACTCCTTCATTTATGTGGTGTGCATTTACCAAGATATGATGTGCATACATTATTATAACATGTGCAATTGGTATTATGTGATGTGCATTTGACATTGATTGATATTTTAAAGAAATTACGTCTGTATCAGTGAGACTTTTGTATCGTTAGATTATTTAGATTTGCACCCGTAAAGTTTGCAAACAAATTATGAAGATAAATATCCGTATTGAATTTTGCCGCTGGATCTACGTCCGCCATCTTTAAACTTTAAAAGTTTGT
Source organism: Magallana nippona (assembly GCA_033439105.1). NCBI lineage: Eukaryota > Metazoa > Mollusca > Bivalvia > Ostreida > Ostreidae > Magallana > Magallana nippona. The sequence goes on along the minus strand of CM065926.1, from coordinate 1,541,495 downwards.
TATGTGACTTTGATCATCATCATAACGAAGTTTGCACACCACATAATGATGTTTGTACATAACATAAAGATGTTTGCACATGCCATAATGAATAAAAAAGAACATCGCGTAAAGACGAGAGCATATCACATAACGATGTTAAAAAACACATTATGTAGAGACGGAATCACACCACATAATTAGAAAAGCACATGCCATAATGATGAATGCACATGCCATAACGATAACTGCACATCACATAATGATGAATGCGCATCGCGTAATGTCAAATGCACATCACATAATACCAATTGCACATGTCATGATAATGTATGCACATCATATCTTGGTAAATGCACATCACATAATTGAAGGAGGACACCAAATAATGATAAAAGCACACCACATAATGATACAAGCACACTACATAACGATAAAAGCACGCAATACAATGATATAAGCACATAACGAATTTAGTTTTGCCATGATAAGACAGTCCAGGCGTTCCATAGTAAACGGTTATACTTTGACCTGTTGAATATTATAATTTACCACGTGATTTATAACCCCAGGTAACTTTGTGAATACAAGACACCCATCATGTGACGTGTAAGGTAGCACACATTCTGCTAGGCGGTATCATTTGTCCATACCTATTTCAATTCATTCCAATCGAGTGATATTTACTTCATTTCTCTGAGATATCTTTAAGAGATAATCGGTTCTGTGCGTTACTGATAATCTACTTGTTAAATTTTTTTCAAACAAGTACATTGTTGACACCAGTGACTGGTTTACGATCATCAATGGCTACTTGTGCTGGTCGGTAATATAAGTTATATAATTATATTTTTTAAATGGCAACATGCAGAGAGAGAGAGAGAGAGAGAGAGAGAGAGAGAGAGAGAGAGAGAGAGAGGATGTTCAATTATAGTACCGATATTCTAATCTTACACTACTTATTACAATATTGGATAAAACCGCCATGCATATTTATAAGTCTTATCATCAATCAAGGGCAGATAAGTCTAAATTAAAGATATTTGCAGAGCAGTGAGGGTAAGAAAACAACGAATTATTTTATTGCAACGCAGTTTAAAACCAATATGACAATAAATCTCGACTGGAAATTGACCAAACTATATAACATATGACTTGAAGTAAAATTGAGCGAGAAATAAACGTAACAACAGTAGTGATCAAAAAAGGGCCCAAAATACGGCGTTAAGTGCAGTCATCCTTTAACAGAGTATTATTAGATTTTTAAAGGTATTAAAGATTTTCGTGGGAAAATTTAACAGAGTATTCTTAGATTTTAAAGGTATTAAAGATTTTTTTCCAAAGGTTAGATATTTAAAAAATATGCCTCTTTGAAACAAAAATCGGAAATAGCAGTTTTCAGGAAATTGTACATGTCTGACTCTAAACGTTAAAACTAAATTAATTTTGTTTCAAGGAGACAGTTGTTTTTTTTTACAACAATGGGGATTTCCCTTTTATAAAGTGTGAAATCTGCCACATTTGTGTGTGTAACCATTTTCAAATATATTTCATGGTTTTATAAAAGTTAGTACAAACTTTCCAGATAAAATTCTACACTTCTTTATATACAACGTTGCATACAAAAAAGATTTACATCGAATTCTGTAACTTTGATTTATCCATTTTATCTGCAACTCCTAAAATAGGTAAAAATAAAATTGGAACTGCAACATCTTCTTTACTTATATTATTATTCATTTAATTATTTTTTTGAAAGTATTGTAAATAATTATACGTAAAACTTATTAACAATATACCGGCAGATAAAACTGTAAGATAATCGAGAGTCGGACAATATTCCCCGAGGTTACTGATTCCCCACTTACAAAAACAAAGGTTACCTGCCCGTAATTTACCAAATCGAAATATAGCTGCAGATCTAATGTGGGTAGACAGGCCGTAATTAGCCTGTAGATCTACAGCTAACCGAAAGACAACAGCTCGGGACAAAGCGGCCAATCCGTGCGCTACACAGGCACTTCATTCCGGATCTCACGTAGCAAACTTATTTGTTTGTGCGAAGGTACATTGTAATTTTAACCGGTTAGTTCACATTGAGGTCGTGTGTGCGTGAGCTTTACATGCAACTGTACGTGGAAATAAATTAAATGACATTGTACATGCCCTTCCGCTCGTATACGGTCGACAAGCGCCAACTTTATCATTCACCGAGAAAATCCACGGTTTCTTTAAAGGTCTAAACTGTGCTATTTACACTTACTACTTGCACCAATGATTTCTTTTGATACTTACATGTATTTTTTTTCATTTTAAATTAGCGTTTAAATTTATTTATTTACATCAATTACGTTGGGAACTTCAATTTTCGGCTAAATTGTTTAGAATATTTGCCCTATGGCTTTTACTGCACATTGGGACAGCTTTTCATAACCGTATTTTGTTTTTTTAAATCAGCAACATTTTTGACCACTTGTTACATGCTGCTGACCGCAAAAAAATTATCCCATCTCGTATGAACAATTTCTTGAAACTATTTTGGGGGTAATTGTCTTATTACAAAGCTTTTACATTTCCATTCAAATTCTACCTATATTATAAAACAAAATATGCAAACATTAACTCTTCTATTTGAAAAAAAAAACCACTTCTCATCGCAAATATAATTGAAATGTTAAAAGTATATCAATACCAAACTCTTCAATACCCTCAAAGACATAAAAAAATGAAGAAAGATTAAGGGACAAGCGTTTATTTTTATTTGCAACAAAATGAATGTACAACAAAAGTACAGGCCTCAATACAAGTGAGTTAACCTTAACAAAAGCAAATTTAGCAACATCTATTATGCACCAGTTTTTCCACACTATATTTTACAGATTTCGGTTAATTTGACCCAGAACTACATATTGATAAATATCAAACAAGTAACAAGCCATTACAGGTAATGACAGATTACGAATCTCTGTTAGAGTTATTTGTTGTCTACGGCATACATGTGCTTGATTAGATCCACCACTCGGAAGCTGTATCCAAACTCATTGTCGTACCAAGACACAAGCTTCACGAAATTGTCATTCAAGGCAATGCCAGCCTTTGCATCAAAAATGCTGCTTCGCTTGTCTCCACGGAAATCCTGAGAAACAACATCATCTTCTGTGTATCCCAAAATGCCTTTCAATTCATTTTCAGAAGCTGCCTTGATGGCTGCCTTGATATCATTGTATGATGCCCCTTTGTTGATTCTGCAAGTTAAATCAACAACGGAAACGTCTGGAACTGGTACGCGGAAAGCCATTCCAGTCAATTTTCCGTTCAAATCTGGGATGACCTTTCCAACAGCCTTAGCAGCTCCAGTTGAGGAGGGGATGATGTTTTGGGCTGCACCTCTACCACCACGCCAATCCTTGTTGCTTGGGCCATCCACAACCTTCTGGGTGGCTGTGTACGCATGGACCGTTGTCATCAAACCTTCAACAATTCCAAATTTCTCGTGAATCACTTTTGCAAGAGGGGCAAGACAATTTGTGGTGCAGGACGCGTTGCTGACGATGTTCTGGTCTTTGGAGTATTTTTCTTCATTGACACCACAAACAAACATTGGTGCGTCAGCTGAAGGAGCAGAGATGATGACTTTCTTTGCACCTCCTTTCATATGAGAACCTGCTTTGTCCAGAGTAGTGAAGCACCCTGTAGAGTCGACAATGTATTCAGCACCATCCTTGGACCAGGGAATGTTGGCTGGATCCCGTTCGCAATATACGGACATGGCCTTTCCATTGATCACCAATTTTCCTCCTTCAATTTTAACCTCCCCATCGAAAACTCCGTGAGTTGAATCATATCGGAACATGTAAACCATATAGTCAAGGTCAATAAAAGGATCATTGACTGCGACAACATCAACTCCTTTGTCCAAAGCTGCCCTTAAGACAAGACGACCGATACGTCCAAATCCATTAATTCCTACTTTCAGCGGCATGATTTTTTTAGTTTTTCAACAAATTGTTCGGTGCTCGTGCAATACACGCAATAACTACCGGCTTCTCCTTCTACGTCGTCCTTGTCCTTGTCTACCTGAATCTCAAGTATCCGTTTATATACTGCGTGATTGGTTAAAGTACGAGAGTTTCCGATGAAGACATGAGGTGACCTCGTGGATTGTTTTTCGGAAGTCTTCGATTTCGTCCTTAATAACAAATGCGATTCTTCGAAAAGTCTCGGAATTTTACTTTGTAACCTCACCTGCAATATCGCTATGGAAAATTTTAAGACGTTCCGAATGAAGACATCTCAGCATCAAAATAATTTATAATATAATCTTGTATTTTATATTGTTATTTTTCAGATACGGAAATTAATCATTTCTTTATTTTCATCAAAGATCACGTAGAATCAAATTTATTTAAAAAATAAATACGTATGACCGGACATTTGAACTTCGGGTAGTTATTCGATCCCCAAGCACGTGAATCTGTCTTTATGCTGAGTTGTTGCTGTTGAACGATGCCTGCCGCCCCTACAAAACAAGAGTCCAAGACCTCTCCGGAGGCTATGGATCCGATGAAGCAAGTCTTGATTGTTATGGATAAGAAAGTCCGTAATTTGGAAAAGAGAAAGGTACAAAGTTCTTTTGGAATCAATAAATATTCAAATTTAAAGGTTTGCATGACGACAGAACTAAATAACTATAATCATTAATGTCCCTTTGTTTGTAAATACTGGATAAGGTTTACATCATTTAAAAAGGAAGTCGGAAGTGATATTTATGTTGATGAAATATTTAGTTTAATCCGCATTGGAACTGACGTACATTTCTACGCCGATTTCTATTTTTAAGGAACATGCTCGTTTTATTTCAAAATGGCGTCCTGCACACTTCCGCATCATTCATTGAGCAATGTTAAAACGTAGTTATTCATAAACAAAGTAAATGAAGTATATAATTTCATTAATTTTATATCTGTAGATTTACCACATTTATCTAGCTTGTCAGGGTAATTTGTTTTAGTGATCATTTATCAAACTTCATGTTTATCATTGTTACAAGTTTTTAATGGGAACAAGTTCTGATTCAGGAATAAAAAGTATTTGGTAATATTTTTGTTTGAAAGATAATTCTGTTTAGTAAATTGGGGGTATTTTGATTGTGTGTAGGCCCAAGAGGAAAGCTCAGAGAACAATTTACCCAAGATCAAGGGGCCCGAAAGAAATATGCTGAAGATTGTCAGACATTTCGGCCCAATGACACCTCAGCCCAGACGAGTCAACCCATATAAAAGACACCTAGGCACAAGCAAAATTAAATTAATTTAACTATTTTTACTTGCATGTAGGCCTATATTTTATTTAAACATTTCATATCAGTAAAAATACAAAAGAAAGTGAATTAATGAAAAAAAAAGAAGACAATTAAGTGCTAATAGTTACAAACAAGAGGATGCGATACTCTCCTTTAGAGTCTCAAACATGTGTCACTGGTGACAATGAGGATTTAATTCAGGCTTAATTATGAGACAATAATCACCGAAGTCCACATATATCCTTCCAATGATTATCACTCCATATCACATGTTCCATATTGTCAGAAACAACATACTATGACAGGCATGATAAAATAGACTTTTTATTTATATTTTAAAAAATAAATATACATATATGTTATAAACAAATACACATATATGCACAGGCATTAGATTCATGAAAATATATATTGAATGGGTTATGAAATATTCTAAAATGATATGGATGAATATAAAATAAATATTGACATATTAAGATAATATCAAAAAAATGTAAATAAAATTTTGGAATTGAAAGTTACATGTAAATATAGTATTATTATCTGCCCATGTATATTATATTGTTGTCTGAAATTATCTGCCCCTATTTTAATATATTTATTATGTACAAAGACATATATACATTTATATTACAACCAAAAAATTTCATTTGGCCGAGGTGTCTATTACATGGGCCGACGTGTCAATAATTTTGGGCCGAGGTGTCGTTGGGCTGAGGTGTCTGGCTACCATGCAATGGTAGCAAGTTGTTTTGGTATTTTCTCATTTCGGCCCGTGTTTTGTTTGGCTTGAGAGGTTTACGAACCTTCATATTTACGGCCAAAGAAGCCTAGTCATTTTGGCCTGAGATAATAAATTGATGTAAAATTTAGAGACATAAATATACCTATTAACATACTAATTAGAATTAGAATTGTACAAAAGACTGAACTTTTCAAGATTATTCCAACTTTTCTAAACAAATGTGATAGCTACAATGGATATTTCGTAGATAAAATCAAGATTTATTAAATTTGTACTCTCATGCATATGTAATTTTGTCTGATCCTTCTGAAATATCTTCAATTCCATTATATCGATATGTTTATATGAATTGTCTCTACATAATTATGCATAGTATGTCAATATTACTCAGGGAGACAAGTCAATTAATCGGGGGCTTTAGTCATGGGATAGTCGAGTACTCGTCGATTTACTTGAAAATGTGTGTCCTTTTCAAATAAAATGACATTGTTGCCACATACATCATGGTTTAAAATAAATTAAAAATTATTTAATCTTACTCTCCGTTGTCTTGGCTTTTCCTTTTTTCTTGTGACGCTTACACATAATTGAGCTCCATATCATAAAACTTGTCTTCAATGCTAAATCAACTAGTACCCTCAACATAGTGAAACCATAGGCACCTGATGGTGTATTTCTCATAATAAAAAATATATGTACTCTCTACCTAATAATACACAAGGAACACATCACCACCTTCTTGGATTTATTTAAGTGAGGTGGAATTTTTTCGCTTAAAAATCTTCAATGAAATTATTTTGCGATCCTCTCCTTTTATGATCGGTCGTTCAGCACCTAAGCTTATACAACCAATTCAACCAAAACGGTGCATTTCACCCGTCATCAATAAAAATCACCCGGCACATTGATACAAAATAGAGGAGAATTAATAAACAGTAACCTAAGCACATGATTATGCTGCTGATACATATATTGATGATAGACCAAGTGTGGAACCCATTTTGTTGACTTTTTTCCGTGGCATTGATGTGCGGATTGTAACAATATAAGCCTTGTCATTGTGAAGATGCTTATTCTCTTAATTGATTTGTTTGTTTTTTCTTTCATACTAAGGTTTCTTTTTCTTTAGGGTAAGCTTGATGGCTACAAGGAGAAGAAGGACTCTGGAACTACTCTGGAGAAAGACCAGCAGGTTGGAGGATATTTTCAAAACTTCAAATTGAACCACATGAATTAAAAAAAATTGATACTCTTATATAAATGAGTGCATGATTTTGAAACACTTCAAGGCATTGCTGTTATTTTACATTATGATATGTACTCTTGTTTGACTCTCATAATTATATTTAGTTAATTAGTCATTGCGGTTGCTTTAATGATCAAAAAGGTTAATTCAGTTAATAGAAATGTACATGTTTATGTCAAAGATGTAATATATATACTTTAACATGTGAAACATGTATCTAAAAGAAAGACAGAGTGAAGGATGTTTATGTTTGGGTTCTCAACTGTTAGCATTTTGGCTTTTAAGTAAAAATGAATTATTAGTTTGAATTGATAATATCTGGTACAAACTACAAAGATGTACAAGAAAAAAGGGATAAGAAGCAAATTGACACATAGAAATTTGATAAAGAGTTTTTAGAAGCATTTTAACCAGACCTTGGACTTTCGGTAGGATGTAACTATCTTTTTCTTGCGTCAAAAATGTTAAAACTGATGCTGGTTTCAAGTGAAATATACACAGATCATGTAATCTTAGCTCAAAAACCAGACAAATCTTGTTGATTTCAAAGAGCAATGGCGGGGTGGCCAACAATGAAATAGACAGGCCTACGTCACATTGCTGTTTGACACAACTACCCAAAGTCTAAGCTCCTGTTAAAATGGTTCTATCTATGAACTACACATGCCAGAGTACTCTCTTTTTAAGATGTTCATCCAGTACATTTCATCTGATGAAGTTTAATGTTTACTTTGACTTTAAATTTGTATAGGACTGACAAAAGAAATGCCAAATTTTGATTTCATTGGTAAAATTGTAAATTTCATTTAAAAACAATATACATTTTGTAGCTTGCAATAGAGAAGTATGGTGAAGTGATTCAGAACCTGGAATTTGCAAGGGAACTGCAAAAGCAGTTTACAACTCTTGCTCAGGAGGTGAGGAAATGAGCAATACTGCAGTAATCAAATTAAATAAGCTGCATTAGTGTAAAATTATTTTCCTGACAAATTTATCTTTACAACTGTAGGCTGATCGCTATGTCAAGAAGCAAGCAAAGAAAGAGAAGGCTGATCGACAGGGAATGGAGGTGAAGCGGGTTGGAGATATTTTGAGATATCAGAATCTTCTTGATGCCATGGGGTCTGAAAAAGTCAGGAGTGATTTTCAGACAGGAAAGCATGGTGCAGTGGTGTTGACGGAGGAGAACCTGAAGCAGTTGGATGATCTGTACAAGCTGCTGAGTCCGAGTAGAGAGGGTGAGTCCAACTATGCTGAAGAGCTGACCAAGGCGTCGGAACACTTTGCCAGTCTCCTGGACGGGAAGGACAAGCCAGTGGTCGGAACCTCCTACAAGGACCTGAAGGTCCTGATTGACCTGATCGACGACTGTGGATACTTTGAACATGCTATGCAAGAGGAGGAAGGACAGGAGAATGAGTTTGTTGTCGTCAACACAACCGAAATCCCAGAGGCAGACTCTGCAGAAGTAATCACTATTGCACTTTACTCTTTGCACTTATATGTTTGGTGCTTTGATATGGCTGTTATTTTTCAAGTGGTAGTTAATCTGGAGTTAATTATTTTGATTATTGTTGAAGGTACAGGCATCTTTACCACCAGAACAAACAGAACAATCCATTGAACAAAGCAGCACAGCAACACCCAGCAACAATGAGGCACAGATAGAGAGCATGAGAGAAGCAGATTCTTTTTTTTCCCAAAAGTCAGCAGCACCACCACAGGCAAACCCCCCTCTTCAGCAACAGCAACAAAGTAATGTACCCTATACCCGACAACGCCCGTTTCAAGAAATCGTGTCGGAGGTTCAAGGAAGCTGCATCTTCCTTCAAGAATCTACCATCGACATGGAATGTATGTTGTCAGGGACTCTTTTCCCTTTGATAACCTCTTCCTGCATGTTTGCCCATATTCACTTGCATCACTTTTATTTTATAAGTGTAAAAGCAATACCAAAATTCATTAAGAAGTTTTAATGTGCATTTTCAAAAAAATGGTATTCATCAGTCTACTGGCACATATTTAAAGATTCCCCAAGTCTTACTCATAGATGACTAAGATAAAAATCATAGAGGTTTTTATCTTTATACTGTAAAAGTGGTTATTTACACTGGTGGTTAAGTACGCGTTTTCTATGGTCAAACAATACATGCAGATATTAAATGCGCGGTTGCATGATTTTCCACACTGAAGTTTTTAGTTTTTACCATACGGGGGTATTTTACAAGGTTTTAAGCTAACAGCGTGACTAGTGTAAATTTCCCCCACACATAAATAACCCCTTTTACAGTATATCTTGAACAATTATGAAGGTCAGACACAACTCATCTTCCATTCTTCTACAAATTATCTCCACAATGTGAAGATTTCCACCTACATAATGCCACAATTATATTCTATTGTATTTGATACTATTCTGTTTTTATATAGAGTGTCAATGTAAAATATATATTCTATGACTATTAACAAGCATTCAATTGGATTTTGCATGCTATAATAAGGAAAATTAAAATATTCTAACTCCAAATATAGCCTGCTTATCTACTCTTTAGTTAGTTTTTTGGTATAAACAGGTTTGAAAAAACAAAAAAGAAATGACAATTTTCGTGTAAATTTATTTAAGATTGAGAAACATCTCAAATGTCATTAATTTTGAATCACTGTTAATGACATAGAAGAAAACAAAGGTTATGTTATGAGATTTCTGTCTTTCATTGACAAGAGATACATGTGTTGGCATTATATTAGTTCAATAGAGAAACTTGAGAAGACCAGTTGTCAGAAAATTTAGAGATATACAAGAGCAATCATAGCTTTAGAAGATACATCTACATAAGCAGTGTTTCATTTCATATCCTCATCTGTCTGATCCATAATATGTTGAATACACATGTCTGATTGTTTGAATGCCTTGTACATTGATGTTTCTCTTGTTGCAGCCCCCCACATGGACCCTGCAGTTGTTGCAGTGACCTCTCACCCCATGGGACACCCCACCTCCACCCCCCAATCCGATCCCACCCAGATCTCTTCACAGACATACACCAATCAAGGTTTCCCTGTCGCCAGCCAACAGAAACTGTCCCAGCAAGCAGTGGACTATTCACAGACATTTTCTCAGTCATTACAAAGTGATTCACTATTTCAATCCACAGACAATGGCAATTCTCAAATGTCTCAGAATGTGTTAAATCAAAATGTGAGTGACAGCACGATATCTCAGTTTGAAATGCCTCCACAGATTCCTATGCCCCCAGGCCAGGTAAGGAACGTGTGGATGACCAAGCAGGTGATAATTCGTTGGAAATCCCCACAATTCTACACTTATGCTTATTTGTAATTTTGTGTGCAAATAAGCAGAGTAAAAGTAGGTCAGGGGGATTTTAATATTGTATTTAATTTTTTGACAATCGTGATTCAATAGCATCAATTATTATATTTATTGGAAAGGAAATTGAAATTAAGCTGATCCATCATGAAGCTATATTTAGGTTTTGTTTTCCTGTAGGACGAAAGGGCTCGAGATGTTCAAGCAGAGAAGTTTCAGATGAATCCAAACGCCGAGATGTTTCAGTCCAAAATGCATTCATCCTACCCTGTGTCTGACGACGGACAGAATGCGGACGGTTTCTCACAGGGACCACATGATGACCATCAGGGAGACTATGGTGAGTGGATGTTTAACATTGCTTGACTCTAATCATCTCTGTACTACTCTGTTATTTTGAGTCATTTTACATTCCACAACCTCCAGCCATTACTTGCTCTTCTTTCTCAACTGCTAGGTTAGGTTCCTCTTCATTCAAGTTTTATTGACCAAATCTGTTCATTCCTTTTCTGGACATCTTTCTGTTGATTATTAGTTTTATTTTTAATTTTTTTTTTAATTTTTGACTTGTGTTTCTGAATGCAGCATCCTTGGTGAAAGGGTATTTGCAGTGATAGCAACGTTATTTTTGACAAACGACGCGCACAATTCTGATACACGAACGATCATGCATGATACACGAACGATTACGCATGATACACGGACAATCACTAACTTACTGAATTTTCACGATACAGGAACGATAACGATAAAACACGCAAACAAACGATTATACACCATTTAACACGCAAAATCAAAATTAATCTTTAAGATTAGAATTAAGAAAACATTGCTTTAATTTGTATTACAATAAGCTTGTGTTTATTGAAAAGCGACATAAACAGTAGCCATGCACCGTTATATTTTTACGAGTAAACGATATGATAGGATCCATACACCAATTAAATTGTTTTGTTTCCACAACGAATATTAACTTTTATCTCATACGTGTGGTGTATACTACCCGTGTGATAAACCCTTGCTTTATCAAACGGGTAATGCTTTATCAAATACTTCCGGTCCGAACTATTTTTGACACAGCCCCTCGCTTCAACGCTTCAGTGACCTATTTTCGAATACTTTCTAGTATTTTCCATATAACTATATCTACTACCAAAAATTGATTTAAATTGGATTTTGTCGAAGATTTAAATTACAAATATAAAGGAAAACACATAACTGTGAAGTTTATTAAACTGCAAATCACGTTAGCTATCAAGGAGTTCATTCTGGCGACGCAATGCAAACAGAACGTTTTGGTTGTGTTTCTATACAAGAACTTACCGAAATAATGTCTCCAAAGACTTTTATTTCACCAGCAGTAAGCATCCTAATTCAATATTTTCAACTTCGAATCATTTGGCTGGTGTTCGTATTATAAAACATCAACAACTGTTCCTCGTTCGAGTCAATTCAAACTAACGAGCATTCGCAACTTTGTGTATGTCAACAAACTTGATTATTCAAGTCTTCTGATCAGCATTTCCATTTAATTAAGTGATTAAGCTCTAAGAAAAATTATTTACAGATAAACAATTATTTCAAGGTTTATTTCAGTGAAACTTTACATTAAAACAGTTATATTTATCTCCGAAATGACGTACTAAATTGTATTGCGCAAGGTCACAATAACCGCATTACACAACGTTGCATCATCATTTAATCTTTGAAAAAATCAATTTGGGTCATATTATGGGCTGTCTCAAAAGCTTCATGATATAAATCAAATTGTATGAGATAAATAGAACATCTATAATTGTGTGATTTTATATTTGCTTTATCCAACTCGTTGAAATGGTTATATTCGCTCGGCAAGCCTCGCGAATATATACACCATTTCAACTCGTTGGATAAAGCAAATATAAAATCACACAATATAGATATCCTCTATATATCAAGTTAAAGAAATTTAAGTGTAAAATAAATGACAATTATGCATAGACCACACGAAATTATTTACATACGAGTTGATGTTTATTTAATCCGATTCCATTGGGTACAATTTAATTGTGCGATATACAAATAAATTTGTTACCTTGTTCCAAAGTATTTCGACTTTACTCATCCCATATTTCCATAATTTAAGGTACATGAGTGAATGAATTCTATTTATTCTAAATTTTAAAGCGTCTAAATGAATTTTAATTGTAATGAATGTTTATACAATGTAACAGAGAGGAATGCATGTCGTAATTTCATTTGAAAGAAAGCTTAGTGTTTAATTGTTCAGTTTTGAAAGGGGAATGGGTAAGCATGACCGCTTTCATTCAACGTGTCTCTCTTGCTTATATGATTAGAATTGTGTTAAGATACGATAGATGCTTGATATAGACTGATTACAAAATCATGTGAAGCTAACTCGACCGATCAAAGGATTAAAATCAGTTATTGAATATACTTACTATTTAACGACGTAAGAGAGAATATTTTTTTTTTAAAATAGTGCTGTCATGATACATGAATGTTAACTATTGTCAATATTCTTCTATAAAAAAAGTTTTAAATTCACATTGTTCTGTTGTTTTAAAAACTACCTGTGATTGTTTTAGAATAAATCCTGGCATTCCGTAATAAAAAGTTACAAAACGAAAAAACCGCACGATCATGAACGATCACACACGGTAAAAAACGCAAACCAATTTTCCTGATACACGCACGATCCCACACGTTACACGAACGATCACCCATGGTACACAAACTATTTAACACGATTGGCTCGTCAACAGTAACGTTGTTACCACTGTAAGTGTATTAAATGAATGGTAGATCTATTTCCATTGTCAGAAAGATAATAATAAAGAAATAATGAAAGTAGAGTCAAGTGTTTAAGAAAAAAAATTCCTAAAACCACTTTGCTAGTAATATAGCAGTTATATTAAACTTCTCCAAATAATTAATTATGATATTATTTTGTTAAAACATGACCTCATAGGATCAGAAATGACCATAAAGGGTATTTAAGTTCATTGTTGAAATAGAGCAGTTTTAACAAGAGACGGTATGAGACAAACTCCGATTTGATGAAGGCAGGGTCTACTCATGGTTAACTGTCCAGTCATTGGCTAATAGATATGAATACATTAAATGCAATGACACTTGTCTGACTATCCAGGGCTGTATATTACAATTGAAACAGCGTCAATTTCACACAACAGAGCTGGGCTGTGTTTTACAAAAGAACTTACAACAAAGTTTCAGTTTCATTGAATAATCTTTACAGAACAAAAATTAAATAAAACCATTTATTTACACCTATTCTGATTTCCATAATTGTATTTTACAGCCATTAAAATAAAAATTTGATTAGTTAGAGATTAATTAGCATTCATTAATTTGATCGTAAGTCGTAAGTTCTTTCGTAAAATACAGCAAAACTTTTTGAATTTGAAGTCTATGAATATTAACAAGCTTCTCTTAGCAAATTTGAAGAAAGGAGGTCAATATTTGACCGCTTGTTTTGATGAGATAACTAGATAGTAACATCCCACTGAAAGTCCAAGCTCTTCCTTTATAAAGAATTCTGATGAAGTTACAATTTGTGAAATAATTGAGTAAGCAAGCTAATTAATGTTTAGAAATTTGAAGTATTGTGGTTTCGTCCATATTTGTTGAATACCAATTTTCGTGGAATTCATTGTTGATCCACGAAATTTAATGTTCATTGAAGTGCAATTTCAACTAACATTTTGTATTGATAGGATCATTGGCCACGAATTTACGTGGCCAATGGTTTTCAGAAAATCCACGAATATTGATATCCACAAATATTAATGAAACCACAGCAAGCTAAATAATGTTTAGAAGTTTGAAGTATTTAAGATTGACTATGAACCAAGTTTTCCAAACTGACCTCAAAGGGTTGGGGGAAGTCGGGAACCACAATGGAGTTTCTGAACTTAACATAGAGGTTTACTTGATAGAAAACATCATCCTATGATGAAGACTAATATGGAAAAAATGTGAAATTTATATATTAGCCAGCTTTTATATGGAATTTTAAGTTCATTAGTACAATGCAGATTTAATAGATGTAACGACTAAATCAAATAATTTCAGACGGCTGTTTAGAAAGAAAATCTCTGGTAGAACAGAAAATCTATTTTTTTGGATTGATCAGGAAACAAACTAATATGAGGAAATATGAGGGGAAAATTGTCAGTAAATAATGATAAATGTATGTAACTAGTGTTTATATTGAGTCATGTTTTTTATTTGAGATAGTAAAGTTGACTATTTTGGTCAATATGTCGATATGTCCGAGGAGCTTTTATTTGTTATCAATGATGGCCCAATAACATTTCATAAACATCCATTTTTTTTTAAAAGGGTGGGGGGGTTTCAAATAATGGGATATGAGATCTACTTTTGCAAAAATATAATACTAATAGCATGAAAACACAAAGATATTGACATGGGATCTTCAGAAACATATATTTGGTGTTACTCATACATATACTGGGTGTTATTCATGTGCAAGTTGTGAAGTACAGAGAACAGATACCTTGGATGAAAAAAAATGCAAACCCTAAACCACTAGTATTATTGTTTTCTGTGTTCTCATATGTAGGTCATGACCCATATTGGTCATTCCCAAACTCCTGGAATCCCAAGTTAATCTGTATCGCTCAAAGAAAAGGTCCACCCTTTAATCATACATGTATGTGTACGGGTAATCTTGTTCCACATTTCATGAAACAAACAGTTGAAACCCCTTATCCACAAGCCATAAATAAACTATAAAGATTTTAAATTCATTTAGGAAATGGGTATAGCTCAGGATACAGATCACGAGGTGGAGGATATCGTGGTGGGCGTGGTAATCGCGGCGGTGATAGAGGAGGAATGTCTAATGGATTCGGAGGTAGAGGCCGAGGCAGTTACGGAGGAAACAGAGGTTTGTAGTGATTCTGAATATTCTTGTAGAATTCATTCTGTTTACACACTAGGCAATTTTGCTTCAGGGGCTGTGATCATAAACTTTAGTCCAATTTCAGAATTTGAATCTCTTGGTTAAATTTCAACTAATGATTGAAAATTTGCAAGCATGTACAATATTTCAAACACAAACACATGGTAAACATTTTATGTTCAGATTTATTTTAAGTTTTACTAGTTTAAAAATTTGATTTTCCACAGTCAAGAGGAGGGAATGGTAGTTTGAATAACACGTCAGTCTCTAGGCTTTTAACATATAATAGTATCTAGGCCTTTTTTAGTCCAATAACATGAATTTTTGGTTCTAAGATTTGTTGGTAACATTCAAATGAAGAAATATCTTTCCAAAAATTTCTTGTAATCTGCAAAACAAAATATTGATGGGTTATAATGATGTGTTTTCTAGGAGGATATCAGGGCTACAACAATCGTGATAACTACAGGGGAGACAACTACAGCTCCTACAACAATGGCTACCAGAAACGAGGGAGCGGAGGCCAGCCCAGAGGAGGCTCAAGGGGAGGTAAGCCTCAAAGCCCAGGGGGCTGCAAAAGCAATATGAAAATACTTCCTTTTACCGTTGACATGCTTTTATATGTACAGTCAAACTTTGTTATCTCAAACTCAATGGGACTTTTTAAAAACTTAAAGATATCTGAGGATTTGAGATATTGAGGTTGAAATACTTAAAAAATAAGTGGTTAGGACTTACAAATCACTTCGACATATCCATTGTATTCGAGATATCAGTGTTCGAGATAGCGAAATTCAAACTGTATGTGTTTAAATTCGGTGAATTTTGTGTTGTAGCAGGACGTGGCGGTCCAAGAGGAGGAGGATTCAACAAGAGTGGAAGTGCTGGTGGTGTCCGTGGGGGAAATTCTGGAGGATTCGGAAAACCTCAACCTCACCAGCAGGCAGCATAAAGCCAATAGACAGAAACAAGTGCTTGCACAATTGTCAGAGCTCTTGAAAAGTTTTATAATTTGTGGATAATTTAAGTTTTATTTTACAGCTTCTTTTTTCTGGTTGAGTTTTTTTGTATTTTCTTATGAACATATTCATATGTTATACACTGTGTTTCATGACAACCACCTGTTTTTTATTTTTCAGTTCATGTTCATTTTGTATATTAGCTGTATCTATGTTGAGTTTTCTTTTCAACTAATTTCCGTTCATTTAAATTTTCCACAAGTTATATCATAGCAGAGTTTTGTGTATTCAGCATTGAACTTTTTGATAAATGGGTATTTCAAGGAAAAAATTTTTCCAAAGATACTTATGATAATGTGTAAAAGCACAATGTACATGTAGGTGTGGCAAGGCAAAATTCGACAGCAATCAACTAAATCCGGATTAAAAGGTTACTATGTGCAGCATAAGGTACTTGTAGTAGTAAACATAATCAAAGGGACCCGTGCCATGAACAGTGCTTATAAGTCAGTACCTAGTACTGAAAGTGTGTTTACTACTACTAAGACAAACTCGGTAAAGAAAAAAAATATTGAAAAAAAGTCATATAAAAAAAAAATAGGAAAAACTACAAATCCTCTGTATGAAGAAAAGCAACTCTCATGCTTTCTTTTTGATTTTATATTGTTTGGTCCACGAAAATAGATGTTGGTGTGTTATAACATCGGACCTTTACAATTAAAATTTCAGAAACTTGAAAAGAGTTTGTTCTTATTGAAAAATCCATCAAGGAACATGTGTTTGTCCTTTCTCCAGGTAAACAGGGTTCATTGGAAAAATGTGAAAACTAAACAATACCTAGATAGATGTATCATTTCAACAATGCAATGCTTTCTTGCTTATAATAGCAGTGCTTTTCAAATAAAATAAGTGGTTTGAAACAAAAATAATTTATTAAAGCCCTTTATTATAGGATGCTCAACATCCTAGAAATTTAACCTGCCTTTAACAAAGGGACGTGGTCAGCAGTTATTTTTCTGTTATTAATGTTTACAATGCTTCAGCAAGGCAACAAAACTGAGTGTCAGTCGCCATGTTATAAGCGTGATACAGAGCTCACAATTCTTTGTTATGTATACAAAGCTCAGGTCATGTTTTCATTTCCATTTTGAATGGGGAAAGAAAATTCCAGCAGACAAGTTTACAAAAAATTCCTAAGATTCTTCTAAAGAAAGTTCCTAAGACAAATTTTGGGAACAATTTAGGTCCATCCTAAGTCAAACAGTGGTGAAAACCAAAGATATGTTTGGAATATCATAAACTAGAATGGCTTGCTTCGGTTTCAAGTAGTTGTTATATATGTGGAAAACGATAATACTTCAAAGTCATTATAATGATAATTCATGTGTGTAGAAAACGTATTTAAAATAAATATATCGTATGTACTTTTTTAAACCGAGTTATACACTGATTGCATTCATATTTTTAAAAGTTATATACTCAGTATTTAAGTCCCATTAGATCATTCAAATTCTGAAATCAAGTGCCAATAAACACCGGCCTCCCAACCGCTGAAATTTGTATTCTACACAGGAAGATGTGTCAAAAGGGAATTGCTAGATATTGAAATCAATTATCTAAAGAATAAATGTCCGAAAAGGAAAAGATTATATTTTCAAAATTAAAAGTATCTAGATAATTTGAATTGAAAAGTTGGGGAGAAAGGAAAGGAAATTTTTTTTTCACATTCTCAAAATGACATGTGGAGATAACGAACAGTGTTCTAATTCAAAAGTACAAAGGGAAATTACAAATCAGGAGTAGAGCAACCACGGACCTCTAAAAAAAATTTAAGGTAGGATCAGGTGCCATGGAGGAGTGAGCATCCTCTGCTAACCGGTCACACCCGCCGTGTGCTCTTTGTCGTAAGCGGAGGAGGGGGGGGGGGGGGGGACCGAAAAGTCCGTAGACAATTAGGTGATTAATTATGGTCTAACAATTAGTATGAAAAACGTCAGTCAGCATGCGACCCAGTGGAAGATTGTATTTGCTGACAAGGTCATTGAATCGACCATAGAACTTACGAAAAGATGACTTCAAACGAGACTTTTGATAGTCCTGTTTTATCAATTTGTTTGTCAGTGGCTTGCCTCGCCTTAAAAACTGTTCATACGAAGAGCATGCTGTTGCATATCGAATTAACTGAGAGACAAAAACACCATATGCAGGTGAAGGTTTATTGCTACATAAGTAAGGAAAGTTGACTATAGAAAAATTGAAGTCATCACATTTATCATAAAGTTTTGTTGTTAGGTTACCATCAATGTCCATTTCCAGTAAAATATCCAAATATGAAACAGATGACGCAGACTCTGTGGTATCTTTTATTTCAAGTTCACTGGGATATATCGAGTCGACGTGATTATAGAAGTAACAATTGGTAATTGATAATGCATCGTCGATATACCTGAATGTTGAGTTGAAGGCCACAGCGAGTGATTTATTTTTCTCACGTACAAGTTTTTGAATAAATTCTGCTTCATATGAATACAAAGATAGGTCTGCTAACAAAGGGGCACACTTGGTACCCATGGGAATTCCAACAGATTGTTGGAAGACCTGATTTCCAAAAACTACATGGATGTTGTCTATCAAAAACTCAAGCATCTTTTTAATGTCAACTTCAGAGTACTTGTGTGCACAATCCGAATGGCTTTTAACGAAATAGTTTTGCAAATGACCGATGACAAGGTAAATAAATTTACGTGTTCCATTTTTATTAAAAAAGCAGCTATCAATGATGTCAAAGAAAGCTTTAAGTAAAAGTTGGATATCCACTTGCAGAATTAAATCTTCTTCTAATGTACAATTTATATAATGAGTCTTGCAAACAAAAACAAGGTTGTTTCATTTTCAGCAGGGACCAGTACAAACTGATCGTGTAGTCTATCTAGTTCTTTTTTCACTTCTAAATTATCAAATATAGAAGGACATATGGTTTTCATACTGCGCTTTAATCGCTCAATACGATAATTTAACATGCATCGAACACTTTTAGTCCATTCTGAAAAGTGTCAAGGTCTTCTTTTTCATGTTTGGCCCATCGTCTGGCGTATTCCTCTACATAATTCATAATGTATGAAATTAGAATGCCAGTTGAAAGATCGCGGTTCCCTAAATTTTGGACCTTTAAGAATAAGTGATTTAAGGTCATCATTATTTACTATATTTATGTCACCAGTAATGACATGTCCAGCAGGACTATAGTTGAAGGGTGAAGAAGAACAAGAACATGTTGGAGGACTACCTTTCAGATGTTCGATGTCGAGGCATTCTAGAGTTTTGTTTTTTTGTAATTAAAAAGTTTGGAAGCAATGGTCCATGTATAATTGTAAGAAATACAAGGAGAAGACTTCAACTTAAAATATGGTGAAATACAAGACTGGACCTTTTTGTGATTGCATATAAGGCTATTGCTAATATCCACAGCGTCAATGCCTTTATTGGCATATTGAAGTTTAAAGAACAAACGTGGTTGTTGAGTAGTTTCTTCTTCGCGTGGCGGTTTAAAAGTAAAAGTAAAAAAGTAAAAATATTAAAGAAACCATTAAGGATGAAAATATCAATCATATAGTAACTAAATCTAGCACCTGGAAGCGAAACTCTCTCTCTCTCTCTCTCTCTCTCTCTCTCTCTCTCTCTCTCTCTCTCTCTCTCTCTCTCTCCAGTTTCAGGCGCAGATTAACAATGAAGGAAGGGGGTTTAACCCTTATACCTTTCATTTTCCCCCACCAACCCCCCAATTTTGCTAGCTCTAAATTTTTTTTGACAAACGCTTCTTTTTCTTCTTCTTCGTCTTCTTCGTCTTCCGGTATGGAATTGACATTTACTGAATGATAATAACTCCGACACAATTTAAAACAAGAGGCTCTCCCTTTTAAAAACTGATAAAACTATTATCAAATTTGCTGTGTCGTCTACCATGGTTGCAGCTGGGGACACTGGAGAGTCTGATCCTGAACTCTTCGATGGTAGGTGCTGCTGTGACTTGCTCTGGTAGACGATTCCAGTCCCTCCCCGATCGCGGGAAGAAGGAATTTCTGTCTGTCTGAATCTGTGACTCCCTATAGTTCGTCTACCTCCAGGTATGTAATATTTTCTCTGGGTTTATGTCCACAAGCTGATTTCTGATCTTGTAGCATAGGACTAGCCTGTGTATGGTTCTCCTATGCTGGATGGAATCTCTGGTGCAGTAGCCGGGTTACACACCCGGGGGAGGTGTCACGATAGTTCTTGTATACGAACGTGGCATCTCTTCGTTGTACCTGCTCGACGTCTCTTGTGAGTGTGGCTTGGTGGGGGGTCCCACACGAACGAAGCATACTCGATCGCTGGTCTGATCAAGGTACAGTATGCTGTTGCCTTTGCCGATGGTGTGCAATGGCACAGGTTCCGTCTCAGAAAGCCTAGCTTTCTTGCTTTCTTGTAGCTTTACCTATGGTGGTATGGATGTGGTTGGTCCATTGAAGATCCTGGGAGATACTTCCCACTCTCTAAAACTTCCAGCTGGTGTCCGTGCAGATTATAAGATGTTTGCAGCGGTTGTCTTTTGTTCCAGATGCGGATGACGGTGTACTTTTCCGGGTGGAAACTTATCTGCCGCCTGCGTTCTTATCCTTCTAAGGCTGTGAGATCTTCCTATAATTTGGCTGCATCTCTCTGGCTTCGGATCTGTTGATAGACCAGGCAGGCGTCAGCAAACAGTCTGGCGTGTGAGTTGATGGACCCTGGGAGGTTGTTTATGTAGGTCAAGAACAGAAATGGCACCAGGACGGTACCTTGTGGTACCCCGGAGAGAACGTCAAGTGCTTAGGATGTATGCCCATCCAGGAGTACTGATTGGGATCTCTATCTTAAGAAGTCCTGAATTCAGCCTAGTGTTGTTCCAGACAATTCATAGTGCTCCAGCATCAGTAGCAGCCGTTATGGGACACTTTATCAAACGCGTTGGAAAATCCAGGAGTATGATGTCTGTTTGATACCCTTGATTCATCTTCATGGCAATTTGGTCCAACGTATTCACCAGTTTGGTCTCATATGATCGGCAGGCTCGGAAGCCATGTTGTTCATCACACAGGATGTTGTGTCGATCGAAGTTATCCATACTACACTGTGTACAGCATGTTCCAGTAGCTTGCAGGCTATTGATATGAGGGGGACCGGCCTGTAGTTTGATTGTTGGTGTTTCTCCCCTTTTTAAATATAGGGATGATGTTTGCTCTACGCCATTCATCTGGTATCTGACCTTTATCTAAGGAAAGCTGGAACATCCTTGTTAGGTATGAGGCTAAGGACTCTGCACTATGCTTCAAGATGAATGCTGGGATTTCATCTGGTCCTGTGGCTTTAAATGGGCGCAGTCCCTTTAGCAGCTTCAATACTCTCCTCTTATGGATAGTGATGTTGCTCATAGTAGGGTATAGTCTTGGTCCTAGGTCAGGCAAAGCGCTTAGGTCCTCTCGCGTGTACACCGACTAAAAATGTTCATTCAGGATATGGGCTTTGCTAGCAGTGTCGTGGTGGAGGAATCCGTCTTTTGACTTTAGTGTCACATCATCTGAGATGAGTCCTGCCTTCTGTTTTTGATGTATGACCAAAACCGTTTTGTGTTGGTGCGCAGATCGTCACTGACGATATCCTCCAGGAAAGCCACGTGTGCTCTCCTGGATTACCGCTTTACTGGCCTGTAAAAGGTCTTCAAAGGTGGTATGCATGAAGGCATCTTTCTGTTCTAAGACTAGCTCTTCTCTGATGCCGTTGGTGTTGGCTTTCTTCCACAGAAAGATGGTTCTCCTCTTTAGTCTTGGTTGAGTTATGTATGTTGCAAAGTCGAGGAGTACTACGTCATGGTCTGTTTCCCAGTGGTGGAATGGTCTTGCAACGACTGAGTTGTCCAGGGTGTGATGTTAGTAGCAGATTCAAGGTGTTATCTCCTCTGGTCGGTATATCAACTACTTACTGCTGGTTTAGGTCTGCAGTCATCTGCATGAAAGCATTGTTTACGTCCCTAGTTATCTGTGAACCGTTGATGGTATTTTTTTCCCAGTCGATATCTGGTAATTTGAAATCACCTCCTAGTATGAAGATGTTATTCTTATGACGAAAGCGAAGGTCATTTATGTCTTGTATGACTATCTGTGACCTGCTGATCTTGCCTATTAGGTGGACGGTATAGGCATGAAAGTATCAGTTTCATACGGGGGGCTATATTGATGCTACCTGGGATGAGTTCCAAGTTCTTACTGGTAAGGAGGTGGTTCAGGCTGAGATCTGTTTTGGCTAATATGAGAACTCCTCCGTGCGCATCTCTATCGGTCTTTGCGTATCACATCATACCCAATCTCTGGAGGGAATACTTCGGCCGTACATATCCCATCACTCAGCCAAGTCTTTATTCCCAGAATGACACCGGGTTTGATGGATTCAATCATGAATTCGAGATCATTGCTTTTGTTTTTAACATTTTAGAAGTTTGCAACAAGAATTCTGAGGTTTTGCTGTGTGTTTGCACGTTGCTTTGGGTGCTTTGTTGGTGGACGGAGAGATGAGATGCTATGGGTTCCCCAATGCTGGTATCTGAGAGGCTGCTGTTACTGGCATCACTTGATACTGTTGGGGACAGTACTGAGAAGGTGTTGCTTTCAGCGTATTCAATCAAGTCAAACAAAATGGTAGAGTGATTTGGGGAGCGACAAACTATACAGTACCAAAACAGACTTGTTGGCTAAAATGTCTAACCCTGTACATGACGCTGGGTACCAATGATTACATTCCTCACATTCCTTATATATCTCATAAATCCTTTTTTTCTACCAAATAATCACTTGGGTTTGTATTTCTAGGGAGGAAGTGGTTTCAATGCATATTTCTCGTACTCATTACTAAATGCTCTGCAAACTCTTTGGGGGGGGGGGGGGGGGGGGGTTCCCAGTCAATCGTTGTAAAATAAATCAAGTAAAATTATCAATAGGATAATATGTATTGTGATTTATTTGTCCAATGTATTTTATTTGTAGTAATTTCATTTTTTATATTACTTATTTTTAAATTACTTGTGAATTTGATTTTATCAATCACTGATCAAACTAAAACAGAATTTGATTTAAAAAGGATAAATAAATAAAAAAAACGACCTTCTGTGTTTAAGTAACAGTATTGTGTCGCAGTGTGATTCGCATTTATACGTCATATATATATTGTATCTGGACCGTTAGAAAAGATATACAGTTTTATTGCATTGTAAACATTTGCATGCATGCAAAATAATAACAAAGCGTTGAGTTGTAAATCTGTAATTATCTTGAATTAATTCGTACATTCATATTAAAATGGAAAGATTTGAATATAACATGGTAAATGTCTAATACAATAATTATAAAGTACAACAATATAAAATAAACAAATGATCTCTCTAAGTAAGAAACTTTAAAAGAAATATATTTACATTCAGTGTATCTTTCCTTTTATGTTTGCATTGGAAATCTGCGACGTTCAATTTTCTATGAATACACTTTGATAATTCATGCGCCATGTGCACAAATATAAACGTCTTCACGTGTTTTGAGAACATTTATTTTTGTAAGATTAAATGAAACGTTCAATCTTACATAACCAATTTGATATGTTCTTTTGAAAAATAATCATTAAATTATATGTATTCTTTCAAAAAGCAGATTTTTCTCTACAAAGTTTCTGGCACTATATTTTTAGTCGCAGAAGCGAACTAAATAACATGTTAATATGGCTGTTCTATGTATGTTTCATATCCCTGACTGAGAGCGTATATAATGGCTTTACAGCGACAATACACATACATTTCATAAAAATAGACATCAGTATGAATATAAATATAAGCACTGAATGCTTATTTTTGGATGTCGTCGGTCCTGTAACACACCAAGCGATGCAGACAAATTATCATACCCCGCTAACGCGCGGTATTCAATTTGTCTGCACCGCTTGGTGTGTTACAGGACCGACGACATCCAAAAATAAGCATTCAATGCTTAAATGAAAAAAATACGCTGTGAACTATTCTGTACAAAAGAATAAAGTTCAAGACAGTGATGATATTGTTTCAAGTACATGCTACAAGACTTCGTATAAAATGCTACTGTTTTCTAGCCTTTATTTAGCACTACAAGTACTTCCCACTGAAACTAGACAATACAATGCATGTACAAGTCAGACCCTCTCCTTATATAATAAATGTAAAAACCATACCATAGATATATGTAATTACTTTTCCACTTAACTCTTTGCATTAATATGTTTAGTGCATTTTCAAGTAGTTGATAATCTGGAGTTAATTATTTTAATTATTGTAGAAAGTGCAGGCATCTTTACCACCGGAACAAACAGAACATTCCATTGAACAAAACAGCACAGCAACACCCAGCAACAATGAGGCACAGATAGAGAGCATGAGAGAAGCAGATTCTTTTTTTCCCCAAAAGTCAGCGGCACCACCACAAGCAAACCCCCCTCTTCAGCAACAGCAACAAAGTAATATACCCTATATCCAACAACGCCCGTTTTAAAAAAAAAATCGTGTCGGAGGTTCAAGGAAGCTGCATCTTCTTTCAAACATCTACCATCGGCATGAAATGTATGTTGTCAGGGACTCTCTTCCCTTTGATAACCTCTTCCTGCATGATTGTCCATATTCACTCGCATCATTTATACTTTATAAGTGTAAAAACAATACCAAAATTGATAAGGAAGTTTTAAAATGTGCATTTTCACAAAATGGTATTCAGCAGTCTACTGGCACATATTTAAAGATTTCCCAAGTCTTATTCATGGATAACTATGATAAGAATCATAATGGTTTTCATCCTTATAAATCATGAACACTTATGAAGGTCAGACACGACTTATTTTCCATTCTTCTACAATTTTTTTTTATCTCCACAATGTGAAGATTTCCACTACATAATGCCACAAATATATTTTTATTGTATTTGATATTTTTCTATTTGTATATAGAGTTTCAAGTTTCAATGAAAAATATAAATACTATGACTATTTACAAGCATTAATTTGGATTTTGGATGCTATAATAAGTAAAATTCAAATATTCCAACTCCAAAAATAGCCTGGTTATGTACCCTGGGTTTTTTGGTATAAACAGGTTTAGATACAAATAAGTAAAAATTTTAATTTTCGTAGAAATTTATTTAACATTGAGAAACATCTCAAATGTCCTTAATTTGAATCTCTGTTAATGAAATATAGAAGAAAACAAAGGTCATGATATGGATTGTCTGTCGTTCATTGACAAGAGCCACATGCGTTGGCATTATATTAGTTCAAAAGAGAATCTTTAAAGAGAAGGCTAGTTGGCAGAAAACAATAGTTATACACAAAAGCAGACAGGGCTTTAGAAAATACATCTATCAAAATCAGAGTTTCATTTCATATCCCCATCTGTCTGATCCGGAATGTGTTGCATATATACATGTCTTGATTGTTTGAGTGCCTTATACATTGAATTTTCTTTACTGTTGCAGCCCCCACCCCCACATGGATCCTGAAGTTGTCGCAGTGACCTCTCACTCCATGAGACACCCCACCCCCATCCCCCAATCCGATCCCACCCATATCTCCCCCTAACAGACATACACCAATCAAGTACCTGTCGTCAGCCAACTGAAAATGTCCCAGCAAGCAGGCCAGGTAATGTACGTGTGAATGACCAAGCAGGTGATATTTCGTTGGAAATCCCCACAATTCTACACTAATGCTTATTTGTAATTTTGTGTGCAAATAATCCAAGTAAAAATAGGTCAGGGGGATTAAAAAATTGTATTGAATTTTTTTTTTATTTGATAACCGTGATTCAATAGCATTAATTAGTATATTTACATGAAAATATATTGGAAAGGAAACGTTTTATTTTCCGGTAGGAGGAAAAGGCTCGAGATGTTCAAGCAGAGAAGTTTCAGATGAATCCAAACGCCGAAATGTCTCAGCGCAAAATGCATTCATCCTACCCTGTGTCTGGCCACGGACAGAAAACACAGGGACAACATGGTGACCATCAGGGAGACTATGGTGAGTGAATGTTTTAACATTGCTGGACTCTAATCATCTCTGTACTACTCTGTTATTTTGAATCAGTTTACATTCCACAACCTCCACCCATTACCTGCTCTTCTTTCTCAGCATCTAGGTTAGGTTTCTCTTCATTCATGTTTTAATGACCAAATTTGTCCATTCTTTTTCTGGTCATCTGTCGGTTATTTATAATAAGTTTTATTTTTTTTTATGTTTTTGACTTGTGCTAATTAAGTGTATTCAATGAATGGTAAATCGATTTCCATTGTCAGAAAGATAATAAAAAAAAAAAAACTTTTTTTTTTAAATCTCCAAAACCACTTTCCCTTTATGTAGCATTTATATAAGCATTCTCCAAATTGTGATTTAATTTCGTTAAAACATGACCTCATGGGATCAGAAATGACCCTAACGGGTATTCAAGTTCATTGTTGAAATTCGGGCGTTTTAACGAGAACTTGGGCTTTAGACAGTTATGACATAATCCGATTTGGTGAAGGCGGGATCTCCTCACGGTTAACTGTCCGGTCATTGGCTACTAGATATTAATACATTGAACACAGTGACACTTGTCTGACTTCATCCAGGGATGTATATATTTTAGTTTAAACAGCGTCAATTACTCATAATAGAGGAGATCTTACCCCAAAAATCCGATTTTGACAGTCTATGAATGTTAACGAGCTTCTCTTAGCGTAAAAAGGAGGCCATATTTGTGTTGATGAGCAGTCAAGGAAGTAACATCTTACCAAAAGTCCAAGCTCTTGTTGAAACGGCTCTAAATTGGAAAACTTCTTTAAGAAGTATTCTGATGAAGTTACAATTTGTGAAATAATTGTGGAAGCAAGCTAAATAATGTTTAGAAGTTTAAAGTATTTAAGATTGACAATGAAGCAAGTTTTTCCAAACTGACCTTAAAGGGTTGGGGGACCACAATGGAGTTTCTAAACTTAACATAGAGGTTTAATCGATAGAAAACATCATCCTATGATGAAGACTAAGAAAATGTGTTAAAACATTAATAGTGTTAGCAAGCTTTTATATGGAATTTTAAGTTCATTTGTATAATGCAGTTATTATTAGACGTAATGACTGGGTCAAATAATTTCAGAGGTCTGTTTAGGAAGAAAATCTCCGGCAAAACAGGATATCTATTTTTTTGGATTGATCAGGAAACAAAAGTAATATAAGGAAATATGAGGAGAAAATTGTCAGTAATTAATGATACGTTTGCATGTAACTAGTGTTTATATTGAGTCATATTTTGTATTTGAAATAGTGAAGTTGACTATTTGGGTCAATATGTCGATATGTCTGATGAGCTTTTATTTGTTATCAAAGATGGCCCAATAACGTTTCATAAACATCCATTTTTTTAAAGGTTGGGGTGGGGGGTCAATTAATGGGAATTCAGGTCTACATTTGCAAAGATACAATACTAATAGCAAGAAAACATAAAGGCATTGACATGGGATCTTCAGAAACATATACTTGGTGTTATTCATGTGCAAGTTTTGAAGTACGGAGAACAGATACCTTGGATCAAAAAATACAAACTCTAAACCCCTATTATTATAGTTTCCTGTGTTCTGGTGAATCAGATGGTATAATGGTATGGAGGTCATGACCCATATTGGTCATTGCCAAACTCCTGGAATCCCCATTTAATCGGTATCTCTCAAAGAAGGTCCAACCTTTAATCATATATGCACGGGTTATCTTGTTCCACATTTCATGAAACAAACAGTAGAAACCCCTTATCCATAAACCATATATAAAGTTTTTGAATTCTTTTAGGAAATGGGTATAACTCAGGATACAGATCACGAGGTGGAGGATATCATGGTGGGCGTGGTAATCGCGGCGGTGATAGAGGAGGAATGTCTAACGGATTTGGAGGTAGAGGCCAAGACAGTTACGGAGGAAACAGAGGTTTGTAGTGATTCTGGATATTCTTGTAGAATTCATTCTGTTTACACACTAGGCAATTTTGCTTCAGACCATGTGACCATAAATAAGAACACACTTTGGTTTACAAATTTATTTTTCTTATTCAAGAGGAGGGAATTGTAGTTTAATATATGATAGTATCTAGGCCTATTTTAGTTCAATAACATGAATTTTGGGTTCTAAGAGTTTGTTGTTATTCATAGAGTAACATTCAAATGAAGAAACATCTTTCCGAAAATTTCTTGTGATCTGAAAAACCACTAAATCAAAATGAAATACTGAAGGGTTATAACGATTGGTGTTTTGTAGGAGGATATCAGGACAACAACAATCGTGATAACTACAGCTCCTACAACAACGGCAACCAGAAACGAGGGAGCGGAGGCCAGCCCATAGGAGGCTCAAGGGGAGGTAAGCCTCGAAGCCCAGGGGGCTCCAAAAGCAATATGAAAATACTTCCTTCTAACATTGACTTGCTTTTATGTGTATGTGTTTAAATTACGGTGAATTTTGTGTTGTAGCAGGACGTGGTGGTCCAAGAGGAGGAGGATTCATCAAGAGTGGAAGTGCTGGTGGTGTCCGTGGGGGAAATTCTGGAGGATTCAGAAAACCATAACCCCACCAGCAGGCAGCATAAAGCCAATACTGAAACAAGTGCTTGCACAATTGTATGAGCTCTTGAAAAGTTTTATAATTTGTGGATAATTAAAGTTTTATTTGACAGCTTCAATTTTTATTTTTTTTTTTTTTTTTGTATTTTCTTATGAACATATTCATATGTTATACACTGTGTTTCACTACAACCACCTGTTTTTTATTCTTCAGTTCATATTCATTTTGTATATTAGCTGTATCTATGTTGAGTTTTCTTTTCAGCATTAAATACCCATTTTGATAAATGGGTATTTTAAGGGGGGAAAATTCCAAAAATACTTACCATTATGTGTATAAGCACAATGTAGGTGTAACAAGGCAAAATTCGACAGCAATCAACTAAATCCGGATTAAAAGGTTACTATGTGCAGCATAAGGTACTTGTAGTAGTAAACATAATCAAAGGGACCCGTGCCATGAACAGTGCTTATAAGTCAGTACCTAGTACTGAAAGTGTGTTTACTACTACTAAGACAAACGTTGGAGAACAAAATATTGAAAAAAAAGTCATATAAAAAAAATAGGAAAAACTGCAAATCCTCTGTATGAAGAAAAGCAACTCTCATGCTTTCTTTTTGATTTTATATTGTTTGGTCCACGAATCATTTCAACAATGCATTGCTTTCTTGTTTATAATAGTAATGCTTTTCAAATAAAATAAGTGGTTTGAAATAAAATATATTTATTAAAGCCCTTTATTATAGGATGCTCAATAGCCTAGAAATTTAACCTGCCTTTAACAAATCAGAATTTATTTTTCTGTTTTAATGTTTACAATGCTTCAGCAAGCATCAAACTTTGAGTGTCAGTTGCCAAGTTATAACAGCGAGATACATAGCTCACAATTCTGTGTTATGTATACAAAGCTCAGGTCATGTTTTCGTTTACATTTTGAATGTGGAAAGAATATTCCAGCAGGTATGTTTACAAATATTTCCAAAGATTCTTCTTAAGAAAGTTCCCAAGACAAATCTTAGGAAAAATTTAGGTCCATCCTAAGTCAAACTTAGTGGTGAAAACCAAAGCTATCTTAGGAATATCATAAACTAAGATGTCTTGCTTCATTATTACATAGAGATACACGAAAGCCATCCAAGGTTTCAAATACAATGTAGTTATTATATGAAAAAATGACAATAACAAACCGTCAACCATCTCAAAAATCCATAAAACGAAATACATATTCAAAGCAGAGCAACACTGACCTCCAAAAAGATAGAGGTAGGATCAGGTGCCTAGGAGGAGTGAGCATCCTCTGCTGACCGGTCACACCCGCTGTGTGCTCTTTGTCGTAATCGGGAAAAAAACGGAAAAGTCCGTAGACAATTAGGTGATAAATTATGGTCTAACAATTAGTATGAAAAACGTCAGTCAGCATGCGACCCGGTGGATGATTGTATTTGCTGACAAGGTCGTTGTATCGACCATAGAATGTACGAAAAGATGACTTCAAACGAGCCTGTTGGTAGTCCTGTTTTATCAACTTGTTTGTCAGTAGCTTGCCTCGCCTTAAAAACTGTTCATACGAAGAGCATGCCCTTGCGTATCGAATTAGCTGAAAGACAAAAACATCATATGCAGGTGATGAAGGTATATTGCTACATAAGTAAGGAAAGTTGACTATAGAAAAATTGAAGTCATCAGGATTATCATAAAGTTTTGTTGTTAGGTTACCATCAATGTCTATTTCCAGTAAAATATCCAAATATGAAACAGATGACGCAGACTCTGTGGTATCTTTTATTTCAAGTTCACTGGGATATATCGAGTCGACGTAAGTATGGAAATAACAGTTGTTAATTGATAATACGTCGTCGATATACCTGAATGTTGAGTTGAAGGTCACAGCGAGTGATTTATTTTTTTCACGTACAAGTTTTTGAATAAATTCTGCTTCATAAGAATACAAAAATAGGTCTGCTAACAAAGGGGCACAATTGGTACCATGGGAATTCCAACAGATTGCTGAAACACTTGATTTCCAAAAACTACATAGATGTTGTCTATCAGAAACTCAAGCATCTTTTTAATGTCAACTTCAGAGTACTTGTGTGTGCAATCAGAATGGTTTTTAACAAAATAATTTTTTAGATTTCCAATGACAAGGTAAGCATTTTTACGACTTCCATTTTCATTGGTGAAACAAGTGTCGATGATATCAAAAAGCCTAGATTTTAATTTGTCATGGGTAATGGTTGTATAAAGCGTTGAAAAATCGTACGTTGTCATGCTATTGATTTTGGTAAGATTTTGTGACCTCGACGTTTCTAATAGTTCTTTAGAGTTTTTTGTATCCACATCTGATTCACACCACTTCTGGAGTATATTGTTGTACAGTACTCTTGAAGTTTCTCCTTCACTACTGTAAGAATTTTAGTAAGGAGTAAAGAGAGAGGTTTGGTAGAACATTTACTGGAACCTGTTATATATCTCTGTTTGTAAGAACTTTTGTGAAGCTTTGGAATCCAGTACAAATAAGGTAAATCAAATTCATTTTGTTTATTGGGGATATTAAAGACATCCATAACCGATTTATGATTTTGAAGTATTTCCTGCTTGGAAAGGCTGCTATTGGTGTAAGTAGGATTACCATGTGTAGAATCGAAACCTAGTTCTTTGAAAATGCAATTTATATAATGTGCCTTACAAACAAAGACAATGTTGTCACTTGCCTTATCAGCAGGGACCAGTACATACTGATCGTGCAATCTATCTAGTTCTTTTCTCATTTCTGCTTTATTGAAAACAGAAGGATAGATGGTTTTCATTTGACCTCTCAGTCGTTTAATACGAGATTTTAATATACATCTGATGCTTTCTGACAAGGTATCAAGGTCTTCTTTTTTCAGATTTTGCCCATCGCGTAATCTTCAACAGAATTCATGATATGTATAAAATTACGACGCCATGTGAAGGATATAGGCTCCCTAAATTTTGGTCCTTTCATAATAAGTGATGTTAGGTCCTCGTTGTTAACTAAACTAACATCACCAGTAATGACGTGTCCGGCAGGACTATAGTTGTAGGGTGAAGAAGAACATGAACATGTTGGAGGATTATCTTTCAGATGTTCGATGTCAAGGTCTTGTAGAGTTTGTTTGTAATTGAAGAATTTGGAAGCAATGGTTGAAGTATAATTGTAGGAAATACAAGGGGTTGACTTTATCTTGAAATATGGCGGAATGCAGGACTGAACTTTTTTGTGATTAAGAATATTGCTTATATTAATGGCATCGATTCCCTTGTTGGCATACTGCAGTTTGAAAAAATAACGTGGTGCATGAGCAGTATTTTCTGTTGGTGTAGGTTTAAAAAGCCGATGATATATGTGGAAAACAATAAGACATATTCAAAGTCGTTATAATGATAATTCATGTGAGTAAAAAAAAAGCGAAATGAGGTATAACTTTTTACTTCATGCAAAAGGTATTGACTAAAATACATATATCGTATGTACTTTTTAAAACGGGTTATACCTGTATTCGTCACTATTACACTGATTACATTCAGATTCTTTTTAAAGGGGCATGGTCACGATTTTTTCTATTTTTATTGTTTAAAATGCTTTAGAAATGCATTTCGAAATTTGAGTGTCAGTCGTCGAGTTATAAGCAAGATACAGAGCTCACAATTCTTTGTCATGTAAACAAGGCTCGTTTCAGTATACCAGTAAAAAATCTTTTGCCAGGTTGTTTTTTGTATCTTCTAATTCGTTTCAAGCATTAAAAACAGTTCCTAGTGTTTGTCACATCATATTAGGTCTAAAACTGGAATTTTCACTTGAACATTCAAAATGTAAACAAAAACATAACGTAAGCTTTGTTTACTTACCAAAGAGTTGTAAGCTCTGTATCTCGCTTATAACTCGTCTGACACTCTAAGTTTGATTGACTACTAGAAATGCCTTACTAAAGCATTGTAAACATTAAAATTGGCAAAATAATTTTTGACCGAAATGGTGACCACGCCCCTTTAAATATATATACTCAGTATTTAAGTCCCATTAGATCCTTCAAATTCTAAACCAAGTGCCAATAAACACCCGCCTCCCAACAGCTGAAATTTGTATTCTTGACAATTATGAATACCCAGGAAGATGTGTCAAAAGGAAATTGTTAGATATTGAAATCAATTATCTAAAGAATTATAATGTCCGAAAAGGAAACGATTCTATTTTCAAACTGAAAAGTATCCAGATAATTTGAATTAAAAAATGGAATACTTCGGCCGTGCATATTCTATCACTCGGCCAAGTCTCGGTCCCCAGAATGACATCGGGTTTGGTGGATTCAATCATGACTTTGAGATCATTGCGTTTGTTTTTAACATTTTGGAAGTTTGCAAAAGAATTATGAGGTTTTGCTGTGTGTTTGCACGTTATTTTGGGTGCTTTGTTGGTGGACGGAGAGATGAGATGCTATGGGTTCCCCAATGCTGGTATCTGAGAGGCTGTTTTTACTGGCATTACTTGATACTGTTGGTGACAGTACTGAGAAGGTGATGCTTTTCAGCGGATTCAATCAAGTCAAACATGGTTATAGTTTATGATTTGGGGAGTGAACTATACAGTGCCAAGAAGCTAGAAATGAATATTCCTTCGAGTCTAACCCTATACTAGTACATGACGCTAGGTACCAATGATTACATTCATCACATTCCTTATATATCTGATGACATGTGGTGATAACAAACAGTGTTCAAATTCAAAAGTCCAAAGGAAAATGACAAAACAGGAGCAGAGCAAACACGGACCTCTTAAAAAAAATAAAGCAGTAGGATCAGGTGGAGGAGTAAGCATCCTCTGCCGACCGGCACATCTGCCGTGCGCCCAATGTCATATCGGTAAAAACGTCATTATCGGAGAAATTGTCGTAATTTGGGGAAAATATCATGATCAGGGAAAACAGAGAAAAATCCGTAGACAATTCGGTATTCAAATGATAGTCCAAAGCAGAGCAACCACGGACCTCTGGAAAACCTCAGATATATCCTGTTTTTCTACCAAATAATCACTTGCGTTTGTATTTCTAGAGAGGAAGTGGTTTCAATGCATATTTCTCGTATTCATTACTAAATGAATTCAATAGTTCTGCAAACTCTTGGGTGGGGGGGGGGGGGGGGGGGGGCAGACCCCTCCTATCCCCCTCTAGATCTGCGCTCATTTTCAACAGTTTTATGTCGTTCTGGTGTATTATTTTGATATTCTTATCATTAGACAATTTACACGATAATGGCTTTAAAAACATGCTCATTTGTGTGAAAGTCTTTTGAAACTTCCTAGATACAATTGTTTTTCTTTTTGTTTGTGAATAGGAGAAATATGTAAAGTGATTTATTTGTCAAATTTATTTCATTTGTAGTAATTTCATTTTTTTAATTGTGAATTTGATTTTATCAATTACTGATCAAAATAAAAATGAATTTGATTTGAATAGGATAAGTAAATAAATAATTTGGCGACCTTCTGTGTTTAAGTGACAGCAATAGTATTGTGTCGCAGTGTGATTCACCATTATACGTGATGAATCTATTGTATCTGGGCCGTCAGAAAAGAGATACAGGGGAAACGCTAACCAAAAATTGACTTCAGATATGTCAGACGTTGTCCTAAGTTTAAGCTAGTTCTTAGGACCATTCTTAAATTAGGATACTTTCGAGAACAACACTTAAACTTAAGAAGTGTCTTTCTAAAGGTATTTCATGTTCCTAAGATAGTTTCATAAACATGCCTGCTGGTGTAGATTTTAAATGTACGTGACAAATGCTAAGAACTGTTTATTTATGTTCAAAACGAATTAGCAAATAGAAAAATCAGAACTGTTACGGGTATATTGAACCACGAGCCTTATTTACATAACATAGAAATAGTGATCTCCAGCTCTGTATCTTGCTTATAACTCTACTACCGAAACTCAAATGTTGGTTCATAATTAGAAATGCATTACTAAAGCATTATATACAGTAAAAATAGAAAATATAATTTGACCAAAATCGTGACAATGCCCTTTTAAGGTATTTACTTTAATATCAGAGCTGTAGAACTATAACAAGAAATGTTAATTTGCAAGGGATCCCCCCAAAACACTTGCAATATATCCCAATATTTGCTATGTTGTTAAGTGTTTTTACCTCAACAGTTTTATTGTATTGTGAACATTTGCATGCATGCCAAACAACAACAAGGAATTGAGTTGTAAATCTGTTATTATTTTGAATTAATTCGTACAATTCATATTAAAATGGAAAGATTTCAATGTAACATGGTAAATGTCTGATACAGGATTTGACTTCATCAGAGTGTTGCTGAACTTGATCCCAGTAACACAAGAACTCAAGTTGATCTCGATGACACTGTAACTCGAGTCATGAAGTTGATCTCAGTAACATAGGAACTCGAGATGATCTCATTATCACAAGTTCATCCCAGTGAAATTAATCTGAACCCACTGTTAAAGCAAGAACTTGACTATATCCACTAAGTCCTGGTACAATTTGGTAATGGAGTATACATGGTCAAAGCTGGTACATTATGTACATGATCAAGTTTGGCTTATAGGTATCATACAATGTTCACATCTCTCACTGGTTTCAGTGGTCAAATAGTGCCAACAACTCATGAGTGGCCACATCATTGGTAATGAAACAGGTTCACTAGATCACATGACACTGAATACAGTATGATACCATACAACACATTGTAGTATAATTAAAACAAACCAATAAAAAAATTCAAACTATAATGTAATATTTTTCAACAAATTGATGTTTTATCAGAATAACTTACATGTACAGATGTATGATTTTGTTTTTGTACATTATCATTCTATGCAGTGTTATTATCAATTGTTGTAACAAAATTTTTGAATGTGCTTAGGCAGAAAAAAAGATCTTGGTATGAAGTACCGGTACAGTAGTCTACATTGCCATGTTTTGATTTAAATCTTAGAGTTTGCAAAGGATTCTTATTGAGTTGCTTATCTCAACTAAATAAAGCAAACCAAAAGAGTTGTGATTGGTTAAATGTTATTCTTCATTAACTTTGTATTGGAATTTGCTATTGGATGACAGCCTCTGCATTGGGCCATAGAGAGGTAACACACAACACAAACACATCCTCTGAAGGACAGACAGACAGACAGACGGACAGACGGACAAACAGACTAATCATGGCAGAGTGGCAATGTACTTCAGGACTGCTCAATTCGATTGAAATTTTTCAAAATAAAGCAGATCATGCATACAGTTCTGAGACAGTTATATTTTTCTACTGAATAAAACAGTAATCCTTGCACACAGTTACACAAAGTCCATTCATCACAGACTTCATTATTCAGCAACAGAGAGACTAATCTTCTACACACATATAAATGTTCAATAGCTTTAGAGACAGAACTGGAAGGGCTACTTTGTGCAATCCACGTCATAGTTTGTCTTTTCTAAAGTTATGGTCCACTATGGCTCGTTTGCCATTGGTAATGACTCGAGGAACCTCACGCCTTGTGGGGGTGGGTGTCTTGGAGACTCGGTAGCTGGGATAGCGATCAAACACCTGACAAAGAAAACACTAAAGTTCAGGAAATCAGAGACAGTTTTCACATATCTTACCTATGTGTGCAAAATGATAAAATTACCTATTGCATGCCAAGTAAATGTACTGGTAGATATTCTGCTAAAAAGCATTAATTTGGTCAGATCTATTTGATAAACTTAGGTACCAGTAACTACAATTTCAAATTAAATTCAATCAGAAAAGCTCATGAAATCTGCTTAATACAAAATGTTGTAATGACTTGTTGTATAGCTTTCAGGTAAATTCAATATGTTTAGCCAGTCCCCACCTCTTCCTCGCCATTTTCCCGAGCTGAGCTGCTGTGTCGAGGTGACTCCCCAGTCTCTGAGGTGTAGGAGGAGGTGCTGTCTGTGCTGATCTTCCGTTGATTGAGGGCATCACCTCGAGGTCCCAACATCAGGTTCTGGAGGTGTTCACACACTCGACGGAAACGCCTTGATGGCCCTGAAAAAGTTTTTTAGGTTTGAATTAAAAAAATTCTCACACTATCAACAAAGAAATAAATGTGGTACTTAAGAGATGTTTGAGATACTTTTTATAAATATTTACATTTTCTAGTGTCTCTGTCTGTGATAACACTAAGAATCGATTTTGTACTATACAGCCCAATAAATTCAAAAGATGTTGGGGACGCAAGCTGGTTTGCATAATTAATATTATAATATTTAATCGTACAACTGCTGAAAATTATATAAATATAAGGAATAAGGAATCATTCTTTGAATATCATGAGGTGATAATTTCGGTCGGGTCGTGGTCAAATCTATCATAAAGCCCTTTGGCTTTATTATATTTGAACACGCTCCGACCGAAATTATCACCTCATAATACTCAAAGAATGATTTCTTATTCCTTAATTAAACTTTTCTTTGTATTTTCAGGTAGCTCATTATGAGTTTCTTGAAGCAGCTCTTTAACAGCTCTTGTAAGTGTATTTTTTTTCTAAAAAGGGGTTGAACATAAAAACAGTAACTTTGAACCAACTTATTACTTTTATATCATGAAATAAGGTTCACAATAAAAGTTGGTTGACAGTAGTTAACCAAGGGAGTACCTGATATAAGTGTGAAGGTGAGACAGTACATGACACAATCGGAGCTTCCTCCGTGGGTGGGAGTTATATCCACCTGGAACCTGACATTCCTGGAGAACATGGCGGAACTCCCCGACCGTCGGTACTCCGCTCGGAATGAAGTCGCTGACACTACGCTGTGGCTCAGGTCAGCAGTCTACAGAACACAACATTGTCACCTTGTTAAGGTGTAAACAAAGCTTTCTGATTACATTGCACTGTTTTATTCATTGAAACAATCAATTTACATGGATTGAGGACATCACAATTTTTAGCATTTTAAATGAGATACTGTATACAGGGAAATATTTGCCCCCGTTTTATTTTCGCCCTTTTCGCCCTCATTGTCAGCGGGAGAATTTAAGACTGGGCAAACTCCAATGTCTTAAATTATCTCTCTTTAAACACAACTGTGTCTGGGCGAATTAAAGATGGGGCAAAACGTTTTGCAAGTGTAGATGGGCGAAAATTACATGGGGTGAAAAAAACAGTATCTTACAGTAATAATGTCAGAGGGTTTTCAGATCTGTTGGGTTTTTTTCTGTGTCCATTGGTAGAAAATTATAAGACTGGCTCAGGTAAGCTAAATAAATTGTCAGGGTTTTATTTAACGAAGAAAGCCTCGAGGTTCCTTTAATGGTTACATATGATAAAATACATGTATAATAATATTTACTAAACAAAAATAGCAAGAGAACAAAAAACCAGACTAACTTTGACCTGATTTAAAAGTTCATCTTGAAACAACACACTGGTCATACATTAACAGGATAGAATGAGCCAGATTAACCCTGACCTACTCAAAGGTATAAACTTGGACACATCACATTGGACACATAAGTGACCCAGGTCTAGACCCAAAGGTTACTGTATCACCTTAGAAACATACAAAACTGACAGGAGGACAGGAAGCAGATTGACCTTGACACATCTTTAGACACATACCGACAAAAGAGCATGAACTAGGTCGGCCTTGACCTGACTTAGAGGTTTATTTTGAGCCATGATGAAATGATGTTCTTCTCTCTCATTCCCCATCAAAGCTCCAAACCAGGACTTCTTGGTCATTCTACAGAAAAAAAACAACATCTAAATTCATACAAATTCTTAACAAAATAAGAAAGAGTGTAGTAATAACACTGATAATCATCAATTTTTGTCAAAACTTCAATCTTTGCATAATATCTGATAACGTTTATATTACATTTTGATAAAATATTAAGCTTGGAATTCAGTAAAAATCAGTACTTACTCAGGTGAAGAGTCTGGTGTCATTGAAATGTCCTCTGTAGGCACTGCAAAATAACAATTTACATGTATTATAGCCACCAAAAGATCCTTCATGTATGTAAACATCTTAAAGCAGCAGTAAGATTGTGAAGGTACAAAATCTAATCCAAGCTAAAACAATTCATATATGACACTCAAAAACCAAACATGCCATGCTCCCTTCGAACTGCTAAAGCATCTCTCTCTATTAAATCAAGATCTACATGTACATCTGCATTTTCCTAGTCCTGCAAAGGTTAGTGAAGTTTCCAATAATCTAGTATCAAAATAACTGAATTTAAACCAATCAATCTTCTGAGATATTAGAACAGTTGTGTACAACAGTTTAGTCCCAGCCTTAAGACTGTTTCCATTCTCAATATAAATCAAAAAAGTCACACATGTACCTCTCAAACAAAGACATGTCAAAATGTAACAAAGAAAGTCATACAAGAACTACATTTGTAACAGAACATCTAGAAACAGACAATTGGGAAAAGTACATAAATCATGAGATATACAGCCTTCATTAGTAAACCTATGATGATTTTGTATATAAATCATGAGATATACAGCCTTCATTAGTAAACCTATGATGACTTTGCATGAAAACATGCACTTCATTTCCTAGTAAGTTACATATTGTAGAACAGAGGAGGAGGAGTTATTTCAATCCATAAGCCAGGGAAACTGAGAGCTCTCGGTCACAGTAAGCTAGTTATAGACAGCCTCCAAACGACAGTGGCATCCCGTGCACCACCGACAAACATGTACCTGTCAACAGGGGCGGTGCTACCTCCATATAATACCCGTTACCATGGTTACCATATGGAATACCTTGGAGTTTCCGTCGATGGAATCGGGGAGAGCCCAGGAAGCTGTTCTTGATGGTGTGGAGTCGTGACCTCCAGGGGTTGTTCTGGATGGAGGGGGACCCCGGTGGTGTGGCGGAGGGGCTGTGGGTGGGGCCTCGGGCGGAGATCCTTGCACTGGATATTGGAGAACTACTCGGACTACTAGATAGGCTGGCTTTACGGCTGTAAAACACACAAGAATTGATGTTAATCATTTTGACTTTCTGAAGAAATTTTAATAAGTACTAAAACAAGAGGCCCATGGGCCACATCGCTCACCTGAGCAATGATAGACATAATAAAATCAGCTTTATGGAGTCATATACCTCAACAATGTCGTATAATAGATCCTGTATATAAAAAAATTCCCCTGCATATTCTTATGTTTATCATTGACCCCTTCTGTAAAAGGATGATTTTACAGTCATATTACATATTGAGCATTGCAGTTCTCGAGAAAATGATCAGACTTAAACAACTGTTTATATATGGATTATAAACCTACATCAAACTTTGAACCCCTTGTGAGGCTCAAGAATTGTCCAGGGGCCAGGGTCTAAACAATTTTAAAGAATCAACAATAATTCAAAATGCTTGCATATAAATAAATCCATATATAATAACATTTGAGTTGTTGTAGATACTTGTAATTTAAATGTTTTCCTTTGTAAAATAAGACCCCCCCCCCCCATGGGGCCAAACCCTAGTCCTGAAGATTATGATTTTGAACAAACTTGAATCTACACTATCTGAACTGACTTTTCTAGGCAAATGATTTTTAAAAATATTTCCCTATATATTCCTATGTAAACGTTTGAACCCCCCCCCCCCCCAATTCTGGCCCCACCCTACCCCCAGTATCATGAATTGAACAAACTTGAATGAATCTTCCATACCTGAGGACACTTCCAAACAAGTTACAGCTTTTCTGCCCGATCGGTTTCTGAGAAAAATATTTTTAAAGATTTTTCTCTATATATTCCGATATGAAAATCTGACCCCCCACTATGGCCCCACCCTACCCCTGGGGATCATGATTTGAACAAACTTGAATCTACCCTAACCGAGGATGCTTTCATACAAGTTTCAGTTTTTTTGGCCAATCGGTTTCTGAGAAGAAGATTTTTAAAGATTTACTCTATTTATTCCTATGTGAAAATTTGACCCCCCCATTGTGGCCCCACCCTAACCCTGGGGATCATAATTTGAACAAACTTGAATCTACACTACCTAAGGATGCTTCCACATAAGTTACAGCTTTTCTGCCTGAACAGTTTTAGAGAAGAAGATTTTTAAAGATTTACTCTATATATTCCTATGTAAAAATTGACCCCCCCCCCCCCCCCCCCCCCCCCATAAGTTACAGCTTTTCTGGCTGATCAGTTTCAGAGAAGAAGATTTTTGAAGATTTACTCTATATATTCCTGTGTAAAAATTCGACCCACCCCCCCCCCCCCCCCCCATTGTGGCCCCAACCTACCCCTGGGGATCATGATTTGAACAAACTTGAATCTATACTACCTGAGGATGCTTTCATACAAGTTTCAGTTTTTTTGGCCAATTGGTTTCTGAGAAGAAGATTTTTAAAGATTTACTCTATATATTCCTGTGTAAAAATTCGACCCCCCCCCCCCCCCATTGTGGCCCCACCCTACCCCCAGTATCATGAATTGAACAAACTTGAATCTATACTACCTGAGGATGCTTCCATACAAGTTACAGCTTTTCTGTCTGATCTGTTTCAGAAGAAGAAGATTTTTGAAGATTTACTCAATATATTCCCATGTAAAAATTTGACCCCCCCCCCCCCATTGTGGTCCCACCCTACCCCTGGGGATCATGATTTGAACAAACTTGAATCTACCCTAACCGAGGATGCTTTCATACAAGTTTCAGTTTTTTTGGCCAATCGGTTTCTGAGAAGAAGATTTTTAAAGATTTACTCTATTTATTCCTATGTAAAAATTCGACCCCCCCCCCCCATTGTGGCCCCACCCTACCCCTGGGGATCATGATTTGAACAAACTTGAATCTATACTACCTGAGGATGCTTCCACATAAGTTACAGCTTTTCTGCCTGATCAGTTTCAGAGAAGAAGATTTTTGAAGATTTACTCTATATATTCCTGTGTAAAAATTCGATCTCCCATTGTGGCCCCACCCTACCCCTTGGAATCATAATTTGAACAAACTTGAATCTACACTACCTGAGGATGCTTCCACACAAGTTTCAGCTTTTCTGGCCAAATGGTTTTTGAGAAGAAGATTTTTGAAAATACCAACAAATTTTCAATGATTTATTAATTATTTCCCCTTGAAAGAGGGCATGGCCCTTCATTTTAACAAACTTGAATCCCCTTCACCTAAGGATGCTTTGTGCCAACTTTAATTGAAATCGGCCTAGTGGTTCTGGAGAAGAAGTCGAAAATGTAAAAAGTTTACGGACAGACAGATGGACGGACAGACAGACAGACAGACGGACAGATGCCAGACAAAAAGTGATCAGAAAAGCTCACTTGAGCTTTCAGCTCAGGTGAGCTAAAAAATTATCTATTGACATACACTGTAGTTAGGAATAATAAGTATTGAAATACATGCTACAATTACATCATACCTAGATTACTCATCTCGTTATAAGCTATGCTAAACATCAATTAATCTTGATAAATAGTTAGTATTATTTTATATTGTCTAGATTTCATTCAAGGTTTGGTGTTTTTCTCAATCAAGGTAAATTTTAATGAAATTTCCTATGATGCACTGCATGTATCAACATTTTGGTTTGATGCAATATGTTACATCATGCATTGTGTGATATTTTCTTTCTTTAAGGTTTAGCATATTGGCATTTCCCATCATGCATTGCTTGTGCATTATTTTCTGTTATTCATTGCCTGTGCATCATTTCCCCATCATGAATTGTTTAATTTCCCATCATGCATTGAGTCAGTGAGCCTGTTCACTTACACTCTCTGTACAGCTAGGGCCCGGCGGGAGGCAACAGGGGATCCCTCACTTATACTTCCTAGTGACAGTCTGTTAGTGCAGGATTAGTGTTATATTAGTCAAACATCATGCCATATCCAATATATCATTCAGCAAGTCATCACATATTAAAATTACTTCAAGACCAATCATCACTTCAATAAATTAGTGCACCCAAGGAAAGTGCAATTATGAACTTCATAAAGACAGGCTGTCATTTGCCTGACATATCATTAGTATTTTATATACCTGACTTCGGCATAAGTATTCACTCAAGTCTATACTAGTACTATATGTATTCTAATAAAAAAAAATACTTAGCTTAAAATAGATAAATGTTTAATTTTAATTTTTATTATATACAGTCAAACTTTGTTATCTCGAACTCGATGGGACTGCTTAAAAACTTCAAGATATCAAAGTATTCAAGATATAGAGGGTAAAATAATTTAAAAATAAGTGGTTGGGAAGTACAAATCACTTCGACATATCCATTGTATTCGAGATATCAGTGTTCGAGATATCGAAGTTCAACATTAGTTATATGATTTGACTAGAGGTGAAAACATTTACACTATACATTCTGTACACTTTGGATACACATGATATAACTGGACGCGTCTCTCTCTAGCATTACCTTGGCTGGCCGTTCTGGTGATTCAGCTGTACAGCATCCACTCGTTTACGGGGTGGGTCAGCTAAGCAAGAACACAAACCAGAACTGACAACTAAACAATCACAGTTCACAGAAAGGTTAATTGTCAGAGCAGAAAAACAATCTCACAAATCAACAATTATCACACATAGTGCATCATTAATCCAGTAACTCTTTGATGTGTAAAAACAATGGAACTCTTTTAAAAAGAAGCGCAGCAGAAAGCCTAACAATTTTTTACAAAAAAAGATTAGTGTTTTGAACATGTCTCCAAATGCATAACTTCACCAACACACAATCATACACTGCACTCCCCTATGCATAAAATTATTCTTACAAAATGTATTCTTTCAAACTATGTAACTGAATTTTTAGCAAGAATAATACTGTTTCAATGATCATTTGTAGCAAACTTGGAAATTAACATCCCTACTAAACCTTTTAAAAAGATCATAACTCAGTGCTAAGTATTACCAGATTCAGAGCGAAGTCTGATTTCGTGGTCATCCTCGATGCTGGGGTTCCTGAGTTTTCGGTCTAACAACAAGAAGTACACTACTTTCTCTGTGTTGTGTCTGGAAAAGGTTCACATCAAAATATTCAATCAACCAATCAATGGTCACAGTCATAAGAATGATAATGTAAACCCACTTTTTATTAATGAAGGTTTTATTTCACAATTTATTAGTGATGAACTTTTTGCAACGACTAAAATTTGCAGCAAAGCCTACTATATACATAATCTTAAACAAATATTAGAAATATGTAATGAATTGTTCATGCAAGACAATATTTGTGATGACTAGACTAACTTAAATTAGTGTAGCAGTTCTCTCCCTTAAGAGGCTGCTTGACCTACTTTGAGTTGAGGAGTTCTTGGACCAGTTTGTCCTTGTCCTTGAAGCACTGTAAGGAGTTCATGGTTGACAGCACATCGGGGTCAAGCTCTTCCACAGAAGGTATCACAGACGTCTACAAAATCAAGACAGATTGATGAGCTGGCTTGTAGCAATCAGTGTCTGTAGAGAATTATAGACAAATGTTGCAACATCTAGAAACTCAACTTGGTTATATAACTGTTCTGAAAATATTGTACAAAAATTGCATA
The DNA here is from genome assembly GCA_033439105.1 of Magallana nippona. Taxonomy (NCBI): domain Eukaryota; kingdom Metazoa; phylum Mollusca; class Bivalvia; order Ostreida; family Ostreidae; genus Magallana; species Magallana nippona. The sequence goes on along the minus strand of CM065926.1, from coordinate 1,496,773 downwards.
AGGATAAAACAAAATGAAATAAAGCACAACAGTATAAAATAACCAAACGATCTAGAAAAGTTGGTAGAAAAAAATATGAAGCAAAAATACACTCTGAGCTATTCTGTACAAGAGAATAAAGATCAAGACAGTGAGTAAATTGTTTCAAGTCCATGCTACAAGACTTTACATACAATGCTATTGTTTTCTAGCCCTTATTTAGGACTACTTTCCAAGGGGGTAGGGTTTGGGGGGGGGGTCATGGGGTCAGGATGACACTTTGTAACATGTTTTTGTGACCTGTTAAAGACATTTGATATTCTAGCTGCCATAAATTAGACTCCCACTGAAACCAGACAATACATGTACTCGTCAGAGCCTCTCCTAATACATGTATAATAAATGTAAAAAAAAAACATACCATAGATACACCTAATGAATTGTCACTTGCTAAAAAAAAAAACCAATTCTCAGAAAAGTATGGGAAATCTTTATCCCTGAAATGATCCTATAGGCTACACAAATATGGGCATATTATGTTGATTGTGCTATTAATTAAAGATTGCTTTGTATTCCGTGTATTTCATTTCAGTTGTGTAAATAGACTTCTTGGAAACAACAAACTGTGGAGAAGATGTATGAAACCGTTTTCTTTTTAGAGAGGTGGACAGACATCGGCTTCCATTCATTAGCTAGACCAACAATTACATCTCTCTTCAAGCAAACATGAACATACATTAAGCATATTCCATTCTTTTTACGACGACATGTTTGTTCCCTCAATTATATCAGACAATCAACCCCTGCAGGCACCAGAGCTATGGGAAAAATTGTCAGTACAACAATTATGATTTCAACAAGAAATCAATAAAGCAATGTTTTTGTATGGGATATACCAGCAGAAAAACAAATTCTGTTGAAAAGAGCATCGATTCTGATGAGGCTATTACCACTTATCTTCTGTCTTAATAGGGCCATAATACCACGCGCACTTATACAGAAACTAAGAGTAAAGGAAGAAGCATTTTCTGTAGCAAGATGTATATTCAATCTTCAAACAGAACATTAACCTAAAGAAAGTGTCTAGTTTTTGCTAAAAATATATACTGTATACAGGGATATTTTCGCCCTGTGCAATTTTCGCCCTTCTACACTTGCAAACAGTTTCGCCCTGTCTTGAATTCGCCCAGTAACAGTTGTGTTTTAAGAGATATAATTGGAGACATTGGAATTTTCCCAGTCTTAAATTTGCCCGCCAACAATGTGAAAGGGATGAAAATAAAACGGGGGCAAATATTTCTCTGTATACAGTATACACTGTATTTTCGGGAATATAGGTTGATGCTGTATATAGGTCGAACTAGGTGATTTTGGTGAAAAAATAAAAATGAGTTTATAAAGGTCGACCTCGGTAATAGGACGAAAATATCACGATTTATACTGCTAATTGAGAATTTTTGAGCATTTTACATGAAAAATGTATCCTCCCCTAAAAAACTTACATATTAGGTCGAAGCACAATATAGGTCGAGGTTTAAGGCGTCAGGGGAAAAAAGTATCGACCTATATTCCCAAAAATATGGTACATATTTGATACATCAATGCATGCATTTGAAAATTTACAATGAATTAGAGTGATCTTATTCAGAACAAAGATATTTATTTATGAAGGACATTCTAACATAGTTTACTTTAGCATCCTTTCTATCAATGAGTATCATCAATTTTCTTTCTGAAACAGCACTTAAACCTAATACTGTAAACGTATTATATTTAGCGTGTACAATATTTGGCGGAATATGATTTTTCAACAAGTTAGCATGGATTTGATTTAGCGCATTTCTGAATGTACATATTTATCTACTTATATATTTTACATTTGGCGATGTACTTGATTTAGCGGACACCGTTTTCTGCGAAAAACACTAAATAGAATACACAGCCAAATGTAATACGTTTACAGTATTTCCTATCACACACACTCATTCCAGAAGCCAGACTAGAGCAGCCAACAATGAGAACTACATAAGAAGGGGGAATTGTGGGTATTTTTACCTCAACCACTTGAGAAACAGGTAATTCTAGCTCTACTAGTCCGTGACTATCCCTAGAAAATCATAATTAGTAAAGTGAAACACAGGTACTAAAACTAAAACACCCCACTCTGGATCTCCTTCAGACAGAATCATGTCAAGGTCACACATTGTCCAAGGTCACATATCGCCCAAGGTCATACAATGTCCAAGGTCACATATTGACCAAGGTCACTCATTGCTTAGGTCAAGGATGTCTGTCGGAAGGAGATCCAAGTAGGTGACAACATGAGAATTGTAAGTTACCTGAACAATTTGCATTACAGGTAATTCCATATCATAATCTTGCTTTGTACCCCTAAAATGTATACTTTGGGTTAAATTCTAGATAGCACCATATTTCTATTCTTTTCAATTTTAAAACTTCAATTGACAACATGTGATCTATTAATCTTCAATGGGATCTTTAATTACCAGTATTTATAATAATTTGAAGAATTACCAATGTTCAAGCAAGGAACAACAAAAAGCATAGTTACTTACACCACTACCCAGGAATGCCTGTGGATCTGTTCAAGCTGGAAAACAAGTCATAACATTAAAGTAGTCAATCTCTTATTCTCTACATTTTTTAAGCAATCAAGATAAATAAATCAGGCCTATAATTTCTTGTTAGATACCTGTAATATATAAATAAGATAAATCTGGGTTCTGGTTACATTTAGCACAGATTGTCTCTGATATTACAAATTATCAGTTTACACATTAAAACTCTTACACATATAAATACAGATTTAATGATGCTTTAAACAGCTACCAATTACAGGTTTTGCTGTAAAATGCAGATTATATTAAATTAAAATTAGATAGAGATAGCTGATGCAGTGTTACATGTTGGAAGTTTATCTCTGTGCTCTCATATGATATTTTGAATTGTGGTGACAGTATTTCAAGAGAAAATTAAATTGTTATATAAATTGACAAGGATACAATTTTAGCACACATTTTAGGTCAAAATTTAAAACAAATTACTCTTAACTAGACAATTTTGTTCAGGCATGAGAATAACTTAAATCTGAAAAAGTTATCAGAATACATGTAATATACGAGGGTCAATCAAAAAATACGAAGACAATGTGGCTGTCTATCATACATTTTTCATAAAAATCATAACTAACACATTAATTCATGCAGTTACATCTCTTTTACTGGTATACGAAGTTTCATTCCATTTGATGAAAAGGTAATTTTAAAAACAACATGTTTCGTGACGTTCAAAACATGACGTCAAGATGACGCGCGTACAGTAAATAGGAATACCAAATCTTTATGTCACGCTGAGTGGCTTCTGCTTTTCATCTTAAAACTAAAAAAAGCACTATATTACTTGACATCTTATTTGTTTACATTTGTTCGAAAATCACAAGTTAGTTCTCAGAAGTTTTCATTTTGTTTACCATATGTTTCTTAGTTTACAGTATGAAAACCCTGCACGTCAGGTGACGCTATTTATTCTTTGTATCAAATATTTACAGATATTCTATTTTCTTTCGGGCTGGTTGATGTCCAAAATACAGTTACCACCACACCCACAAAATGTAATACTGTTAAACACAAATGTGCAAATAACTTTTGATATATGATTTGCACCATTGAGCATTTTCACAGTTTGTATAGGCTTTTTCCCAAGTTAAATCCAAACTGTTTGTATCTCTCGTTGAGCCGTGACGTCCGCGACGTTAACGTTTTTAGTCAATTTTAAAGAGGACTATCTGTCTTAAGTAACTGATTTCTATTCAACGAAACAATATATCTCGTCATTATTTGGTACATAAAATTGCAAGACAATACTTAATTTGAGGTTTCAATATTATTTGGTTTTAAGTCCAATTTGTAGAAATATTACTTTAGACATTTTATGTTTATTGTTGACATAACACAAGTTTTGACCGTGCGCTGTGACCTCATTTTTGCAGGATTAAATTTTAAATAGTTCTTAGAAATAAAGGTATATATTTATTTTTTTGATTTCAAACTGAAACTATTGCTAAATTATGTCTACCAAATTTAGTAGTAATATGACGTTAAGTAAAAAAGCTATGGTAAAAAGTCTTTGTATTTTTTGATTGATTAAAAAATTGGAACAATTAATCCAATGCTTTCATAATACCACAGCCGTAAAATTTACTGTTAAATCATTTAAATTTGTGGAAGATAACTTTTGTATATTGTCAATTTTACAGATTCTTAGGTACATAACTTTTAGAATTAATTAATAAGGATCAAGTTTGATAATTTGTTGAGTATTGAAATAAATGGGTGAAGGGTGCCAATAAAATTAAGCCTTCTGGAATATTTACAATTCTACAGTACTCAATACATGTATAACACTTTACAAATGTCCCAGCCTTGACCTTCCATGTAATAGCCTTGACTTTGGTCAGTGAGCACGCTTACCGTCAGTCGGAGTTCTGGATTGACCTCAATCATCCCCCTCAGCAGATTCTGGCAGTCCGGGGAGACAAAATGTGGAATGTGAAATACTCCCTTCTTCACTTTCTCCAAAAGCTGCCTGAGATTGTCATCATCAAAAGGAAGGGCTCCCTGTACAGATAAAACAGTAACAATGGCCTCTGTTGTCATTCAGAAAACTCTTACATCTTACAGTAAAACCTTGTTATTTCAAACTAGATGGGACTGCTGAAAAACTTTGAGATATCTGAGTATTCAAGATATTAAGGGTAAATTACTTAAAGTTTAAGTGGTTGGGACTTACAAATCACTTTGACAAATCCATTGTTTTTAAAAAATAAATCAATCACAATTTAATCCCCATGCATCGTACTAATCCACTAAATAATCCATAAAAAGTCACACCTTTTTTTTCAATCTCACCATACCATAAATGTAAACATAAACTCACCACGAGTAAAGCATACAGTATAACTCCGCAACTCCAAACATCTGCTTTTCTTCCATCATACTTTTCTCCCTACAACAACACCCTGAGTATAAACGTTTGTTTACAGATAACGTTCTCATCTGAAAACCAAGTCAATCAGTATCAAAGAGAAAATATACTATCATATCTGCAACACATCTAAAACATCAATGTCTTTATTGAAGACATTGTAAATTAATTATAGTAATGATTTTCATGCATAATCAAAATGATAAATAAATTTAAAGTTGGTGTATTGAATTAAAGAGGAAATGTTAACAGAAAGCACAATGCACACAGTTTAATGAGGGCAGTAAGAGAGTGCGTCAAATTAACAATATGTGACAGTAAATAACAGTCTCGCACTTTGCTGCTATACATTTGATCTTGTCACTGTACAGGGGATAATCTGCATTTAGACCTGCATCATTTGGCAATGATATATTTAATTCAATGCGTACACTCCAAAGAGATCTCACTTCAGAATAAAGAACTGATCTATCATACTGTGTACAATGTTCCTGTGTTGAACTTCTCTATTGGGGAACCTGTAGAACTGCTTCATATATCTCACCTGACATTCACTTTCCTATCAATGAACACTTCAATACCAACACTGCGCATCCCATTGATTGGTCTACCCAACACTTCAGAGCGCCTCATGCACATTTTACAGTGATTGACAAAGAAATGATTTATCTGACCAATGAATTATGTATCAGAGTGGGATTGGTTTCCACTGTTAGCTCTATTGGCTAATCCTCATGTAGTAAAATCCAAAGAATGGGACTGTTTATAAAAAATTTTGTCAGTACCTGTAAAGCTTAGAAATCCAAACAATAGTATTTCATGTTTTTAGTTATCAAAATTGACTATTCTCCATAAATTTAGCCTATTGGTATGCCTAAACTGTGTGTAGTATGTAATTTTGAAACACAACGCCCCTGACAAAGTCCAATGTAAGCAAATTTGACTTTCAACCTTTTCATTGACCTTAACAGTTTACTGACCTTGACCTCTTACCTTTCATTTTACCAATTATGAAGTCTCTTTCTAGCATATACCAAAAGATATTGCCAAGGTTATTGCTGCCAACAGACAGATAGACCAAAACAATGTGACCAAATCCCAAGTCCTTTTGATGACAAAAAAAGTCTGTCAAATGTGGACAGGTTGAACATAAGTTGTTTTATTGTAAAATAATAAATAACCTTCCGTATCATTTGAAATCCAAATCTTGGCTTTGCATGCAAGAGTCAGGATGTCAATTTATCATATTTACAGAAAATATATCACATGAAAATGGAAAAGATAAGCACAGTATGCATAACAGGGAAACATTTTAACATTACACCAGGCGCTCTCAGTCTAAATTTGTAGATCTCTGATTTCCTCTTGCCTTGACGATTTAGCAACAGCTTTAAAAATCCTGCATCTTAATTGCCATTGTCATACTTAAGCTGTAATATATTGTCCTTCAATGAATTTCATCACCCAGTGGAGTATAGACGTCACTTGTTGCATATTGATCCACCTTCAACAACTTTTCCCCACTATACACTAGGAATTACTACTCTTATACATTAAAGTTGTCAGTAACTCTCTCCAAGGTACCTTCAACTCATAGATTTTTTGTTTTCTGCAACTTAATTTCAGTCTTGTGATTTGAAAGTAAAGGAAATCATTAAGGCCAAAATTTATCAAACTTCAGGGTATTAAAAAAGCAAAAGCCAGCACGCTTTCAACAAAATTATCCGTCACTTTCTATGCAGTAACATTAATCTACCGATAAATGGCTTGTATCTAGTGTTAAAATCAACAATAACCTACAATATTAATGCATTCCTATCAAAACCACTGGATCCATGCTTCAAAGCCTTGCACATTCTCTCAAATAAATCAATATACTGGCTTTTTCAATTTATTCAAATAAAAAAGGTGATAAAAAATACATCCAACAAAAAACATCACAATGGTATAGGACAACAGAGGTACAACATCTAGATATATCCTGTCTTACCCGAATAACCTCTGGACAAGCATAGTGGGGAGACCTACAACAGATATCAGTCAGATATCAGTCAGATGTCACACAGAAATCAGATATCCGGTTGCTCTGTGCCTTGGGACACTCCTTCTTATAAGAACTGGTTATTATGGGTTAACTATTTTTATAGCAGCTCATTCATAAAAGCATTTGGCCACTGTGTCAGGGGTTTCAAATTCAAACCCCAGCAGATACAGATTCTCCTAAGGCTAAACTTCTTACTTCTCTTCAATGAGCTCGGGTAGAAAATAGAAAGAGGGAATGGGAAGTCTACAGTTGCCATGTATTTTATTGCATTTGAATCAAGACTCTGTGCAACTATGTGTATACTCTTTCATTTTGTACAAGTGTCATTGATAAGCTATTAACTACACATATCTTAGATACAATCTAACCTAATCTAACTAAATGAACATGAGAACCATCCATTTCATTGAATGAGAGTTTAAAGCTACAAAACTCTAGTTAATAATGTGAATGAAATGATGACCTGAAGTTCCATTAAATATCCCGCATGTTACATGTATGTTTATATGATATCCTTTAATGCACTACAAGGAACTCCATTACAAGTTCAGCATCATGCTGCCATCTGATTTTCTCCCTGTTACAGTTCACTCACCCACAACTGGTTTCTAACATGGATCCTTCCACCTGCAGCGAGGCCATACCAAAGTCTGCTACACGAATGTTGTTCTTATCATCAAGTAGCAGGTTCTCTGGCTTCAAATCTCTGTGACTGTAAAAATAGTTAATGAAATGTCACATTAGCATAACTTCCACATTTAGAAAGCAGGCTAGAATGATCAGACAATTCCTATATCCTTGGTAGACTCTGTCATGCCGATCATTACAGATGTAATGTCTTCTAATATCATTGTCTAGTTTGATTGATTACTGTCATAAATCAAACACTACTTGTAACTTTATGGAACCTACAGAGAACTATTCTGCTGATTCAAAACTATTCCTTGTCCAAATTCATTGATATATCAAATTTAGTCCCTGTGGAAGTTCAATGTTATATCAAAACATTCTTTGTCAAAACTCATTATGATATGTAGTTCAATCTAAATTCTACAGAAAAATCAATGTGATGATTAAAGTCACCAGTAGACAACTACATTTACAAAATAATTATGATAACATTCAATATCCAGCATTGATTTATTGTGAATGTTACCATATATTGTAAATATTAACATATATTGTGAATGTTCCCATATATTGTGAATGTTACCATATATTGTGGATGTTACCATATATTGTAAATGTTACCATATACTGTGAATGTTCCCATATATTGTGGATGTTACCATATATTGTGAATGTTTCCATATATTGTGAATGTTCCCATATATTGTGGATGTTACCATATATTGTGAATGTTCCCATATATTGTGAATGTTCCCATATATTGTGAATGTTCCCATATATTGTGGATGTTACCATATATTGTGAATGTTCCCATATATTGTGATTGTTACCATATATTGTGAATGTTACCATATATTGTGAATGTTCCCATATATTGTGAATGTTACCATATATTGTGGACGTTACCATATATTGTGAATGTTACCATATATTGTTGATGTTACCATATATTGTGAATGTTTCCATATATTGTGAATGTTTCCATATATTGTGGATGTTACCATATATTGTGAATGTTACCACATATTGTGAATGTTTTCAGATAATGTTAGTGTTACCATATATTGTAAATGTTACCATATATTGTGAATGTTTCCAGATATTGTAAATGTTACCATATATTGTGAATGTTTCCAGATATTGTAAATGTTATCATATATTGTGAATGTTACCATATATTGTGGCAGTTGCCATATATTGTGAATGTTACCATATATTGTGATTGTTACCAAATATTGTGAATGTTTCCTTATATTGTGACTGTTACCATATATTGTGAATGATACCATATATTGGGATGTTACCATAAATTGTAATGTTACCATATATTGTGAATGTTTCCAGATATTGTGAGTGTTACCATATATAGTAAATGTTCCCATATATTGTGGATGTTACCATATATTGTGAATGTTACCATATATTGTCAATGTTGCCATATATTGTGAATGTTACCATATATTGTAAATGTTACCATTTATTGTTAAAGTTACCATATATTTATATGTTACCATATATTGTGACTGTGACAGAAGTCTAGGGCAGAGATGATTTGCCGGAAGAACCTGCGGGCCTCCTTGGGGGTGAGGCGACCTTTCTTGACCAGATAATCAAACAGCTCCCCTCCTGACACATGCTCCAAAACCAAGTACCTGTCCATAAGGAGATTTTTTAAAGTTATGATACATAAAAAAATATTCCATTAACGAGTACCTGACCATAAGAATGAGACTTTATAAGTTACAATATACATATCCAATATATATTATCCAATTAACAAGTGCCTGGTCACAAAAAATAACACTTTAAAAGTTTAAATGCAAAATAACTTTGTATCACAAACCAGTTTGTGACTTTCTCCAGTATTTTTAATGAAATAATATGTACTGTAATAGATTCAATATCTAATTGCAAAACTTTTCTTTCAAAGGTTTAACATGAAAATCAATATTTCCTTCTTAACAATACATCATTCCAACACAAATTTGCCTACAGAAATACCGGTACTTTATGTGGTCATATTGAAGAGCAGATTCAATAAAGTTTATTGACAAAGCATTTATGTTTTATTTTGTAAGTTTTGGCAAAGAGAAAGAAAGGATATAAAGTCACCCACAGTTATATTTGTCCCCTGTAAGACAGGGACAGCGCTAAGGACAGGTTGAAAAGTCAGACTAGCACAATACGAATGGTGTAAAGATGGTTAATCTCCCAGTATGTTGACTAACATAGTCTTATTAAGTTTAAGCTGCAGAACTGGCCAACACATGAGGTCTTCAGAGTTCAAACCCACCACTGGATGAGTGGATCAATTCAAATTAAGACAATGCATTGTGTGAAGAAGCTTGTATGGAGAAAGTGGGATGGTTGACTTGACTCAAAATTACCCAGTAGATGAAATAGAGAATTTCCATACTATTGAAAAAAAATAATCAGCAAAAGACTCTTATGGTAATTGGTCAAGAAGAATTAACTGATGATTAAATTTCAGCACTATGAAATGTCCATCACATAAAAAACCTCTTATCAAACTCAGAGAATTATACAGAAAATACGTGACAGTGAGAATCAGGTAGATAATCCTAGCGTGGTCACTTGAGAGTACTGCATTAAAGACAGGAGTTGAAATGGGCAGTGAAGAGAATTGTAAACTATATGTGTGGGCTGTCTTCTCAAATGATATTCTGAATGTTAATTTTACTTTCCATACAAAGATTTAATTTACTGACTTTGAAAAAACAGTAATAAATAACATCATGATAGTATATCTTCAGCCAAACAAATAACAGATTTCATAGAATAAAATCAAGAATTTAAAAAATAATAAATCTTAGTGAAAAAAATAAATATGAAAGTAACATTTACTAATTCACAAGACTAATAGATAATTCAAAAATTGCATTGTATCATATTTTAAATAAAAATTGTCATTCATATTAAATATTACAAATTCTAACAGTAAGACATCTGAAAAAATATTATAAAATAATAAAAAAGAATAATAATCTCAATAATAAAAAATACAATGGGCAGCAAACTGACACATGTATAATAAAACCTTGAACAAAATTAACTCCTTCCTGCCGGTGGCAATGTAAAATGTCAGGAATTCACCTTATTAACATACATCTAATAAATGCAAATTACTTTAAAAACTGACATGAAGTCTCATAAAAGAAAATTCTAAATTAATAATTGACCTTTATGCCTTTCATTGATCTCTTCACACTTCCCATTTCCTTTAAAAACTTTATAATAATGATAAGTTGTCTGATACCGCTTTGTCATTATCTGAGTTTTGAACTGAATTATTCACACTCTGACAATAGAACCAAGACATGCATTAGGACTTCTTGCACGCCTGAGAGGCATGCACTCATCTGATGACAAACTTCTACAAACTGTTTATCTGACCAAAATAATGCGGCATTCCGAATGCATTCAGAATGTAGCAGGCTGTGTGTAGGTTTGCCAAGTATTTAAATGTGCCATTACAAGTCCACTAAGCTGGCAGTAATCAATAGCTTATATTTAAACCATGAAATAACTACAAAGATCTACCTACAACTCCAATTGAACTGCACCTCATGTAAACAATCGAGGCAGCATTCTAGAAGCCTCTGCTCTGCCCTGTCAGTTTCTACAGAATGGAAGAGGATGAGGAGGATCGGGTAGAACTGTGCAAGGACAACTCAGGGAGCCAGACCAGGGAAAATGACCGCCGCCGATTACCGCAAACCGTGTGGAGTCCAGACATCAATCCTGTGCTGTCATCCGACGAAGAGGAAATGTGGGACACCAATAATGACATCATTAGTCAAAGGACTCAATCCACGGATAATGATGGTAGCAGAGAACAAACGGCTGATAGAGAACTATATAAGGACAGAACTTCAGCCAGTATCTCATTATTTGCCATCTCTAACGAAGATATGGCAACAGACCAAATACCTGAAGAAATTCAAGAGATTCCAGAGGTCAAGACTGTGGAAAAACTGGAGATCATTGAAGAGGAAATAACTGACAGAGAAGAATCTGTTCAAGGTCATTCAGTGGTCAGGGAAGACAACTCTGATAGTCAACTCGTACTAATATCTCAGGATTCCAAACCTACTGATCCCACAGAAATTAGTCTTGGTGATCTATCAGCAGTGATTGATGAGGTGCAGATCATCAGCTTAGACAAGAGACCAGAGCCCTCAGTGGCTGAAATTTACTGTTTTAAACATGGAACAGAGCCTATACTTGCCATCAATGCTTTCTGTGAGGATTTCACCTGGTTTCACTGTAACAACTCTAAATTTACTGAGAGAATGAATGACCAAGGGAAAGTGACCAAGCAGATCTATATAGGAGGGTGGACTAGTTCTTTTGTTGTGCTGAACTCCGGGGACATGGTTTACACAGAGTTTGAGGGGTGCACCATGCAAAAGGTCTATAAGACTGGCAAAGTAGAGGAGTTCTGGACAACTAAGCCACTGATGCCCCTGGGGGTGGGGCTGGCCCAAGATGGGGGTCTACTTGTCTGTCTGGTGGACAAGGACTGCTATGACGTGAGTGATGACAGCATGCGTATGGTTCAACACCTCACCAAGGAAGGTCAGTTAACAGAGACCTACGAATACACAGAGGACAAGAAAACACGATTATTTAATTTCCCCTATCGCGTGGCCGAAAATTTTAACACCGATATATGTGTGGTAGATCGCCAATCCAAAGATGTGGTGATAATTAAGGTAGTGTCATTTGATCGTAGACTGAAGTTTATGTATCATGGAAATACAAACACAAAGGACAGGTTCCATCCATCTGGAATAGTGTGTGACTCCTACTGTCGTATAATAATTACTGACTTTAATAACCACTGTATTCATGTTCTTAATGAAGAGGGGGCATTTCTGAAGTTTTTAACCACGGACAATGATGGGCTTAAATACCCATACTGCCTTTCTCTCTATGATGACAGTCGCCTCTGGGTCGGGTGTAAAGACGGTGTTATACGAGTTTACGACTATATCACTTAGTCTGGGATATTTATCAAGTTTTATTGGTTCTAGTGAAAACATGGATTTTAAATCTGAATTGACTTTAATACAGAAATGTTTTTTAAGAAAAATAAATCTGTTTAATCACTCTAAGCCCTGCCAGTAATTTGTGTCGTTTTGTATGATGTCAAAGGCGGACATTGTTATCAAATATTTCCAAACAAAAGCCCAATCAATAACATCAATGTCTGCTAGGACAAATATTAAATGTACCCTATTATAGGCCTGCAAACGGATTAATCACATTCAAAAGGTATTAGCACCATTGTTTGCTCAGTCCAACCCCAGTCATTGTAAGAGTGTTTAACTCTGCTCAATCAACCCTCTACCACAATCAGAGATTATCTCCGCTATACTTACAAATATTTTTTATTTTCGTACACATCAAACAGCCCAAGAACATGAGGGTGCTCTATTAGCTTCATTATGGCTATTTCTCGTTCAACCTGGAAGAGAAAAAAAAGGAAGAATTGAATCAATAAAGGGTCAACATTAATTGTGGATGTTTTCACAGTCATGTGAGCGCTGTATCTCCTATACTGATTAGTAATGTACTGGCAGGCCTTTAGCCAGAGTCCCTCTGCCTGATTGCCTGAATCAATGGCTATGTAGGATTTGTACTGATTCAGATTCTCTTCCCTGTATTCCCATAACTACTCACTAAGACCCCACAGTCAACATAAAACACGAATAGTCAAAGTCTGCAAATACTCCCCGACAAATCTCCATCTGTTTTAAGCTATTGTAATGTCTGCGATGCTAGCCGATGAAGAAATGCCAGGGTCAATATATTTAATTAACTCAGAGACCAGAAGCTTCTGAAGAACACAGCTATAATAACCAGGATAAAAAATCAACTACCATGTAAACAATTGAGTGTAAATTCATGTATGCTCTCAGATTTTGAGGCTAAATTACAATTACATAACTTCATCATATCATGGTAAATTAATAACTACCGGTATGCTAAAATTCAATTACAGGAAATAAGCTAACCCTTTATTTTCCCCCTTCTCCATTAAGTGTATTTATAATTGATGTGCAACAATGCATTGAAGAAAAAAGCAAGGACCTTGAAGAGTTGCCCACTGACCTTCATCAGCACTGATTCACTGAGCTTCTCTCTGTTCACTATCTTGATGGCCACTCGCTTCCCTGTGACACAGTGAATTCCCATCTTGACCAAACCTGACAAAATAATTCAAAAAATGAAGTCATCTCACCTGCAATTAGCAATATTGCATCTGTTTAACATTCTTTACAAACCATTATACATATTTTATAACTACATGTTAACCCTCTACAAGTACTTGGACAAATGAGGGATGGGGTGTAGGTAGTTTTGGTAAGTTGGTGTTAAGTTGTGTTGGGCAATGTTTTTTTTTATTTTTAGCAGATATCATGCATAAAGATGCATGAAACAAACAAAAACTTCCATAGTTCAATTTCTATGTAGCAAAAATATGTTCTTTATACCATTACTGGTATAAAAAAAACTAATTACATATTCAGTCAGCTCATCATAGAGCTAAATGAAATCTGAATAAATGTAAGCTTCAACAAGCCCCCAGAAATAAAATCACAGGCTCCACTATAGGAGATAAAAACAAATTACCGAGGGACAGGGATCAAAATGATCTTACATCATCTGTAACAAATCATACTGTCATACGGAGCCCAAAAATGTTCAACAGTTCATCTCAGATCAGATGTAATATTTGTTCTCAAAGAAAACCAGCATTCATTAAGGACAAATCAGTCAAACAAACATGGTGATAAGATTGGATGCATTTCAATTATCTTCCACTTTCTTGGCAAACCAAGCAATTTCTTTCCTTGGGATTTCATAATATTTTTGTTATCAGCAACTTTCTGATCTTTTTTCCAACTGACCAAAAACTTGACTAAGTAATGCGAGTTCCACATGGCACACAAAACATGCTCTCTCATGGTCTCCGACAACCTGCTCCCCAGTAAACTTCAGAGATGTTTTCTGATTGTTCAGTAACAACTGATATTTAAGTTCTTTATACAGGATTATTCTGGGTCCTACAGGTAGTTCTGATCTGTAGTAAGGATAAACAGTTTATTCAGCTGATGAAGCACTGAGAATTTTTGATGAAGAGAGTCTTAACAGGTGTAACAAAGCAGTGAGAGGGCACACACACATTTAGTCTGTATACCTCCGAGTTCCAGGTTAACCGAGATTTCTTGATTACATGCAGAACCAAATTCTTTACACTGTACAACATTCTTTGCACTAGCTGGCCTTAAAACTACTACTAAGTTAATGAACAGGCTGTAGACCCCTTATAAAGATCAACTACTCTTCATATAAAAAAAGATAACCTTCTCCTAGATAAATATTGTAAATCATTATTTTTTACTATGTACAATATGTAGCAGAAATTAAATTATCAACAATTTGAATACGGCATACAAATGATTTAGCACACTTTTGTATGTATCAATTCATAAAAATTCTGGTATGATAATGCATGCAGGACAGCTGTTGTCTAACAAAAACACCAAATAAAACACAGTTATGTTTACAGTTGCATTATATCATGCCTTAATTACAGTCAGTTTAATATTATTCTGCTCATTAAAAATTATTTATCACAAAGAACTGACTAACACATCATCATTTTAACCTAGAATGTTGGTATGTAAGCCAACTATGTGAATGTGGTTATCATACCAGCCTAACTGCCACATATAGTTGAACTTCGATATCTCGAACACTGATATCTCGAATACAATGGATATTCGAAGTGATTTACAAGTACCAACCACTTATTTTTAAGTATTTTACCCTCGATATCTCGAATACTCAGATATCTCGAAGTTTTCCCATCTAGTTCGAGGTAAGGAAGTTTGACTGTATAGTAATTATACCAGTCTGGCTACAATATAAGTGGTGATCATACCAGCCTAACCGCCACATATAGTAATTATACCAATCTGGCTGCAATATCAGTGGTGATCATACCAGTCTAACTGCCACATATAGTAATTATACCAGTCTGGCTACAATATAAGTGGATCATACCAATTTGGCTGCCACAAAAGTGGTTACAGTATCTTACCAGTCTGGCTACCACATAAACGGTGATCATATTAGTTTGGCTGCCACATTAGTGGTGATCGTACCAGTCTAACCATCACATATACGTGAATACTATACAAATCTGGACTCCACATTCATTTGTTTTCCCTCGGACTGAAATGTCACACTTTCATTGGTTTAAACATTGCACATGATTGCCTCATATATCTCTATGTGCGTTCGGTGAGAATTAATATTCGGCAACATGGCCGTCATTGGCCGATGCTTCGCCTACTCATTTCGACATTTGATATTATTTAATACAGAAACTGTATGCTGTAAATTCTTAAATTTTTTGGAGTAGTTCCCCTTTGAAATTCTTTAAAATTAGAATAGTTGCCCTTTAAATATTGATGTCACACTGTTGTATTCTGGAGCAGAACAAAATGGCAGCGTCGAGATTTGCTCAAATCTCTGCAGAGGAAAGGGAAAAAATGTTTAAAATTGAATAGCAACAAAACATTTAAGTATACATGGGTGAAGCGAAGGTTTTCAAAGAGTATTTGAAAGGTGAGATTGATAATTTTGAAGAGTTCAAATGAGGTAAATTGGACGATATGTCAGGCAATTTGTACACAGGTTTGCTTAGATCATCGCTTTGTGAATAAATGTGTCACTTGATAGTCCTCGACGCCATCTATGAGATTGATCAACCCGATATATTTCTGTAGTCAGTCAGTAACAAACCTAATTAGTAATAGTATGTGGTGATAATACCAGTCAGATTGCATGTATGGTCATCACTGTTGTGATGACCATACTAATCTGGTTGCAACATATGTGATGATCTTTCCAGTTTGGTTACAACACACATTGTGGTGATATAAGTCTGGTTGCCACATAGGTGAGCATATTGTGGCATCATGTAAACAATTCTGTTTATTTACCTTGTATATTTTTGTTTATAAAATTAAATTTCTTTTTTTTCTGCACTTCTGACATTGACAAACCAGGGGAAACTACCAACAAAGAATAACGAGTATCAAGGTTATCATGTTTTATGAGCATATGGCAACACATCAAAAAGATCAGTCACCATTACTCAGTTTGTAAATATATTGCCTTTTATCAAAGATGTAATAATTTTCACAGATCTTAGGACCCTTGGCTGTGTCATTTCTTACAGATACCGACTTAAATTGGAAAGCGACTTACAGCACATGAGAAATACCAGCAAAATCAAGGAATCATTAGGTGTAAAAGTTTATCATTATAATTCAAAACTAGAAAAATAATCTCACACAATTTCAAAGCTATATACCGGTACCGACACATGCAGTCGCAAACCAGTAATTAATTGCAAGATGAGACAGTTTATGAAGAGTCATAGTTAAAGAAAAGAAATTATACATGACACATGCTTTGGTTTGCTCTTTCTTACTCTAACCCCATAAATTCATTTTTATGATGTCTTGTTAATAAAACTTAAAATACCATTGCATTCATGCATACAGAACCCCAACAGCTTGAGTTTCAGGTGTAGATTCCATCAAATACCTTAACACCTGCACTAACGAGCAACAGGATTTTGATTTCCAGCATGAAAGAGGCACTACATTTGTTACCATTTTGTGTAAGGAGGGTGTTAAATCTTGTCTTTTACAGATAAATGTATAGTAACATATGCTCAGTATTACAAAATGTGGTAAACAATTTTAAGAATTTTGAGTGATTAACAAACAAAACTTCTTTGCCCCTTTGATTTGTTTTTTTTCCCTGGTCATTGTTTGACACATATTAACTGTAAAACATCTATAGGACCAAGTTCAAAGCAATTCTGTGTCAATATTGAATTACTGTGAGAGAATCAATATGACTAATATGCAGTTTTTATGTTTTTGCCAAAAGGATGAATCCATAAAGAGATGAAAACTTGGCCAATAAGCTGGGACAGTTCTAGGTTATATAACCCGATATTTACTTTTCATCTAATTGAGGAAATGAATGACAGACCGATATT
Organism: Magallana nippona; assembly: GCA_033439105.1. Classification (NCBI taxonomy): domain Eukaryota; kingdom Metazoa; phylum Mollusca; class Bivalvia; order Ostreida; family Ostreidae; genus Magallana; species Magallana nippona. The sequence goes on along the minus strand of CM065926.1, from coordinate 1,479,002 downwards.
GCATTAAAATAATATCATGGCAGCAGAAAAGAGTACTGATCAATAGCTCTTTTCTGTGTTTCTTTCACTGACTATGTTCTCTGTAGCTACTGAGCTACGGTTGACTGTACTGGTAATTTAGCTGTGGTCTGTGGAACAGATTCTTAGTAAGTCATTCCATTCCCACGTGTAACTGATCCATCGACCGCGGGCCATGGGTCCAAGTTCCTTAGTGAATAGGGAAAAGTGAGGATGTCTATAGGGGCTTACATAGAACCTGCTAAGGGAAGAAAACAAGGAGTTCTATGGTTGCCCATTGAAAGATTTTGAATTATTGGAGCAAAATTTCGTACCCTGGAGTGATATTGAGAGGAAAATCAATAATAATGGTAACCTTCTTGTTCAATATATTTTCATAATGAGAAAATTGACCACAAAGATTACCTCAGATCAGAGAGTGGGCAATTCAGTTATTATACAAAATGACAACTAGCCCATCAGGATTCTGAAGTAATATGATTTACAATCCCCATCATCTTCCTAGTCAATCAATGGGTCAGCACAAGTGTTGTACCCGTATTGAGAATGAGCATGCTTTTGCACATACACATGTATTAAGAAATTTTACAAATGGATCTTCGATGGAACTTAATTTACAAGTTGGATAGAAAGTATAGAAAGGTGAAAATGGTTTACTCAAGAATACTGAAGTTTAACTGCTGCAACAGAATTATACCAGTTTAAATCCTCCATAGAAAAGGGGTTCTCTATGACTGAGCTAAGTACTCCTTAATACTCTTCTAATTCTCCTCTTGTGGCGGCAGTGATGAAACAATTACAGAGCTCCAATCCATTCTCATCGGTGGACTTCTTGCTTCTTCACCACTTAATGAAATAAACCATCGATTTTGCCTATGTTATGAAGCTGTAGTGGACTCCAAGACAAACCTCAAAATCTCCATTCAAACTTGGGAGTACAGTGAGCCCAGCAATAAAATATTGATACGCAATATCTGGTCGCAATATCTGGTCGACAGAAAACAGAAATGTCCTGTCATTAGTAAGCCAGTCCCCAGTGGGACCAGGAATCTATGTTTATGACTCCCTGAACAGGAGGTTCCCCATTATCAGTGGTAAGGTAACACATGAAGGAGGACTAGGCTGCATACATAACTTGAGGCCCATGGCCAGTCACAATCACCAGAATGTAATTCAAATCCTTCTACACCTTTGTTTTTATGCGTTTAACAAACATATTTTATTAAAAGTGATTTAAAATATTATCATGGTTGTTGTTTCCCTTAAAACCATACAAAAAAGTGAATCATAAAATTATACAAAACTAGGACAAATTGTCTATTAACGTCATCATTTTACCTGTGAGACTCAATTCAACAATAACTATTGTTTTTCCCACATAAACACATTGCGTCATTACATGAGACATACAGAACACAATGGTTATACTGCAACAGAATGGCTTATAGTAAATGTCAGTATTTTTTCATGTTAGAGGGTAATGTACACAAAATATTAATATCAAGTATCTACCAACAACATATATGTAAATATTCACCTGCAAAGCAACTAATCCTATTTATATATACCGGTAAATAATTTCAGTAATATTGGGCAGTAATATCTCCACAAATTATTTCCTCCATGGATTTCTGTTACATTTATATCCATGTTTACGATTAAATCAACATTTTCCTACATATACTTCTGCTGATTGTTTACTAAGAGATAAATTATTTGTATTGGGATCTGTATGCAATCATAGTTAAACTGCACAATTAAATTTACATAAACCAAAAGATAAGAATCAAAATGTCAGTAAGTGTGAGGAGTAAATGACCCAAATACCCTACTAGTGACTCCATCATGTGACCAAGTCAAATGCTGATTGTTTGATAAATATAATGGTCACCTCTTCAGAGGCAGATAAACACTGATCTTCCTATCTATATGATATGGTCAGACCAGTTTGATTGCTGGCGCCTGATTAGCTCAGTTGGTAGAGCACCTGACTAGAGATTCAGGCAGCCTGGGTTTGAATTCCAGTGTGGTCCTTCTTTATTACCTCCATCCCATAACATACCCGGTACTGTATACAGGGAAATATTTGCCCATGTTTTATTTTCGCCCCTTTCACCCTCATTGTCAGTGGGCGAATTTAGGACTGGGCAAATTCAAAACAATTTTCAAAACACTGTCACAGTGTTAATTAGAGAGAACATCTATTTTCTGATTGTTTATGGTGAATTTAAGACTGGGCGAAATGATTTGCAAGTGTAGAAGGGTGAAAATAACATGGGGTGAAAATAACCCTGTATACAGAATATGACATTATTATACCCTTATAAATATTCTTCGATGTAGTTCTGAGTAACAAAATGTCCAACAAAACGAATTAAATTCAACTGGTCAAACAAATTGGATGTTGACCTGTGTCAGTCCAATATAAAAATTGTTAGGCTGCTGAGCAAAGCTGATTAATATTTGCCTGGTCTCAGCGGAAAGGAAATAGCCAAAAACACTGCAACGTCAATGACTTGCTGCTACTTGCATCTATCGTAAAGGGTATAAAACAGTTGTTAACTGGGATTCGGGTAACACATGACTTGGTGAACCTTCAGCCTTCAGGTCCAAAAATCATATCCCAATACTCAGTCAATAATTGTATAACATTCATATCAAATCTAACCCTTTAAAGAGGTAAATAAAGAAAAAATACATGGTCAGGACTATATTGGAATCATTATCTGTATGGAAAGCTCTTCCAAAAAATTGTTAAGTGTTTCAATGGTTTTGTCTGTCTTGCCTCCAGCTACATGTACCCCCCTCCCCCTTTCAACCATTACCACAACAGATAAATATGTCCCTATTGTATGAGTATTAATTGATTTGACATATATATATCCTGTTACCAATGGCTGCTCAGTGGTGTGTGTGAGGGGAGAGATGGAGAGAGGCTGACTGGGAGCTATTGATTTCTATCTATAGGAATGTCTGATCACAGACCGCACAACTTTACTTCCTGTCACTCACAAAGTCTTACTTTTTGGAGAATCAAATGAATAAATAATGCTATAGATACCTAACCCATTAAATCAGCTCAGACAGCACAGTCATGAGGGGAGTCAAATAAGGACATGTATGTTAACCACTGTAAACTTTAATCATGGCAATGAACGAAAAGTTAAATATAAGAACACTTGTTCATAACTAATAATCAACAAGTTTCATTCCAATAAAACTCTAATTGGTTATCAACAATACTTCTCTTTTAAAACCCATTCATTTCTGATACGAAATCAGTAATTAACAACACAAGACATTAAATGGACTAGCAGCGACACGCAGCAGCTTTAATGTATACATTAATACATATACTATTAAATATCAACATGAAGTTATAAGTTCGACACATAAAACTGAGAATTATTCAAATTTTAAACATGTTTCCAGCTATATGTGTTGTCGTAAACTGGCTTTAATAAAGTACTTGATAGAAAACCGGTTCTACTGAACCGCATGACTGAACATACCTGTAAAGGTATTCGAATTGAAAACTTCATATATCCGGAATAATCCATTCATTACAATAACCAAGTAGAAGTTGATTTCTGTCAAATTCTTTCCTCAAACGAAAGAAAACACATTGTTTGAACAAGAGGTCCATGGGTCACAGTGCTCACCTGAACATTACTAACCACTTTGACCCAAAAACTATCTTTATATTTACTTCATCAAAAACAATGCAAAAACTATATAATTCAATATCAAGTTTATTAATTATAGTATCTTTGTGTGTTCTTGTCAGAATTTCTTTTATTTCCACATACATTTGTGAACAAATTTGGATAGCCCATTGTGGCTGTATTCCAACCCAATAAGGGTGTGTTATAGACTAATCTGGAACTAGTTTTAGGATAAAATCTTAATTGCATATTCATTGAAGAAATTATAGCCTCCATGTTACTGAATAGAACATTTCTTAATACACTCTTTTGTAAAAATTGCCCCAGCCCCCATTTTTTTTTTCCTTTCTGTCTAGCAGTTCTAGAGGAGTTCTGAAGATAAAAATAAATGTTTAATGACACCAACAATGCCAAAGCAAAGAAAGTTGGTATCAGAGAAGCTTTCCTCAGGCAAGCTAAAACAAATGACACTTTGATATACTTTGGGTGATGACTTGGTGTAGCTGAGCAAAATGCATACCTGGGAGAAATCAGATGGTTTTGCCCACAAAGTATCAAGCAAAACCATTTGATGAATATTTCAAATTTCAATTTTCTATGATTGTTTGCATTTAACATATTAACCCTATCCATCAGTGGACACAAACACTGCTTCAGCATTCTCTCAATCTTAATATTGATAAATGCATGTCATTACTGCATTAAAATTGCTTGCAATCAATATTTATTAAAAATATCCCACGGTTCCTTTCACACATATGCCCCATTAGTCATCATACAATGGTGATGGAGCACATCTTTCCTTACACTGCATCTTAAATCTGTAATAACACACCATCGAGAACTTTTTTTAATCCTAGAACCAGCGTCTTCCTCTGCCCCCTTCAATTAGATTTCCTCGAGATCTTATAGCTGTTTTACATCTTTGTATACTCTAAATTTCATCATCACCAATTACATATTTCAATGCCATCAAATTGAGGCTAATTTCATAGATGTGCACCATCTTCTGGCATTAATCTTTCCCGGTACTTACTGGGGTTTAGAGGATGTGCTTTACAGCTTCCTCACGGTTGTAAAAAATCTCTTTCCCCCTCTTACTCTTAATGATGTAGAAGTATCATCTAAAGGTTTTGTTTTCTCCCCAGATGTCTTGTATATTCAGAAGAGGGCCACAGCTGTTCTGTAGCTCAATCTGCTTGCATCTTGATTTTTGAGGTTTTTTCAAAATCATTTTCATTTTTATAATGGTTATTTTATATATGTTCCTGATTTAATAACCCTTTTGAACTCCTATTAGGAATCCCTCATGAAACACAAATTGACCATGAACATGTGTCCATGTTCGATTTACTTTTGGAAAATGGCAAAGAACCTTGATATCTTTCGAAAAATCTAAGGAATAATTTTACCGTCCTTCCTTATCTTCCCTATCATAATATTTCTTCATTGAAAATTGAAAAACATTACATATATCAATCACTTTTTAAAGGTTTTCTATTTTAATAAGCTGACAGTTATTGTTGAACATTTAGTGGAGACAGTGGCCTGGGTCTACACAAGAGGTGACAGAGCTCACCAGACCTTGAGATACAGTCAGTGATCCTGCTGCTTACCCAAATGCCTCTCTGACAACTGATGAGCACCTATAGTATACTAACTAGAATTTGGCCAGAAAACATCTGTTTTTAACCTCTAAATGTCATACGACATTGCCTGAACTTTTCACCTCATTCATTACAAAAAGTATCTTCCTCTTTGCATTATTTATGATCACATTCACAGATTACGAATAATTTTCCAATATCACCAATAACTACCTATGGGAATCACATCATAAGTTTATGAGTGCATATGGACCATGTCAATAAGCATGTTTCTGTGAATAAATAATGCTGATGCAAGAATTCTTCCATAAAACCCTCTATAGTCTTTCTGTGGCTCCGTTATTATCTGTGCATTGATCGAAAGAAATCAACACCAGCAATCTGTCTCACCTGTAATCAGAGATACAGGTGAGGCATCAATAAACTCTCACTGCACTCACTGGTCATGGTGATCCGATTAATCCACCAATAAACAGCAATTCACTGTGGAGGAAGAATCACCTATCACATCACCAGAACTTATCTGTTTGGTCAATGTGCATTTTAGACTTTGATGGTCATCTAATATAAAATACTCTGATAAATAAGAACATTGACCAGGCCAATAGAAATGGTAGCAGTGTTTGTCCTCTAAAGCCAGCATGTTCTTCAATTTAGTGCAATATCCAATCAGTGTTTATTATACATACTGGTCTGTTATAGAAATGTACACACAGAAGAACTCTGGAATGATAAAGACTTCATTATACAAGTCTAATGCATTTGTGTCTGGTCAAGGTGACGAATAACCAAGAATTTGTTGAAAAGTTGGAATTGTGTGATGGCTCTGCATCAAGATAACCTTGTATTTCTATCATAATTCTTTATTTTTATTTGGTTATACATGTATTACAATAAATTGACCTTCGAGGGTCTTCAAGAAAAGGGCATTCAATGTGGGTTAAAATCATGTTTTATCTAAATTCAGTTAAAGGGACTTGGACACAATTTGAGCTCAAAATTTTCAAAATTTATTTTTCCATTTTTAATGTCTAGAATGGTTAATATGGATATTGTTAATGCTTCCCCAAAATTTGAAAGTCAAATATCGAGTTACAAGCAAGATGCAGAGTTTGAAATTCTTTGTTTTGTAAACAAAGCTCGAATCTTGTTATTGTTTAAATATGTGTTGTATTGGTATAAGTTTCAATGAAAAGGTGCTTTCTTTTCTTGATAATATTATTTATGAACACATTGAATCAGTTTATCTTGTTTGCCATGAGTCATTTTGTCAAATAGATGGTAATTTCTTTACTTTACATTATTTGTAAACAAATATAAGACCCGAGCTTTGTTTACATAACAATGAATTCTTCTGTCTGTATCTCGCTTGACACTTGACATCTAACATTCAAATTTTGGTCAATAATTCAAAATGCACAAGTAAACCATTTTATACATAAAGATAAAAAATAAAAATTTGATCTCAAATCATGTCCAAGTCTCTTTAAAATATTTTTAAAAAATGAAAAGCCAAGAATTAGGAATGTATATGTAGGTTATTGTGATCTAGCTTTTGATTTTCAGGCCATGATACTCCCGCATGTTCAACAAATGATCAAAAGTTTACAGATAAAAGCATGGAAAGGAAGATGAATGTTACTCTCATACTGTATATAATTGATACATGTATACAATTAGTATCAAGTATTATTGTTTATAATAAACATATACATGTACTTTTCTAGTCTTTTATTAACATAGTGGGGTGAGCTACGTGTATGTTGCTGATTTATTTGTAGACCATACACTGTATGGGAATGAGGCACAGACATTGGCGAGATCTATAATAACATACAGCATGCAATAAACCCAGTCTTTATTCATTACTATGTCAGGTACTTTCCTGCATCACCAAGGGGTATTGTGTTCATGCAATCATCTAAAAATTAAGTAAACTGGAAATCTATAATCACACTTGGTCCAAGAAAAATAGGTTTTTCACCAAGCTTTACAGATGCAAAAGATATCAACAGGTAATGATTCAATGAACAAAATCAGAGTGTGGAGCATCATATTTCTCATACAAATCTTGAGTATGTAGATTAATTTTAATACATTCTGGTACATCAACAAAAAAAAATCATATATCATTAATAGATTCAGCAATGAAGAATTATGAAGTGCCTGACTAAATTAAGTACCGGTACATATCATTATCAATATTTGTGAGACAGGTACATACCCGTCTGCCCCTTTCCCAGGGTCTTTTCCAGTTTGTATGGCCCCACATACTGCTCCTCTTTGTGTCCATGAGAAGTCCGCCCCTGGGGACGCGACATGGGGTCGTACCACGGGGGATGAAGTCTTCTCTTACAGTGACATCTATTTACAATATTCCAAATTCACAGCGATCGATAGCGTTTTCTCCGCCATTGAACAAGAGGATTTCGGCTATTTTTTTTCTCTCCTTTCATCACATTTGACTAAGTCTCAGAATTCACTCCAAATCACTAACAACCGATAAAAACTCTCACTAGAATCCGCTCACCAAATTAAAGATTGTAAGCTTTATTCCTATCTGTTTATCGGACGCCAGAGAAACCTTCGTGTGAATCATCCTCGCATCAGCAGCTCATCTGGTTTTCAATCACCGAAGAGTTCGAGCGACGGGAGATAACTTCTTTTAGCCGCTACGGAAGCTGACGCCTTTCTTAACATCTCAGAAAGTTTGTAATAATTAAGACTAAAGATTTAAACCAACAAAAAATGTTTGCTTTTGAATATTTCTAAATAAACCTTTAAAGTGTTTTTCTAAATAGATTTCGTCTATTTTCAGGAACCACTCATCATGCACTCGTATTAAATTTTTGATAAATGGTCAAAGGACTTATAGTCCAAACCTTCATTTTATTTTTCATTTAATATTTTATTTTTTTTTTTTGGGGGGGGGGGGACGCTGGAGACTATATAGACAGAATGAATAAATACATAAGCACTTAATATAAATTCCTGCTGACTGACTTATTTTACAAACGAATACAAGAGTTCCTGATTTAAATTTTAATTAAACTGATTACTAGCGTACTAATGTTCACTTCATTCCATCCTACACTGTGCAGTCTGCGGAATCTCCTAATAATGTTATTTTTATTGCAAAGAAGAGTACACAAATATTTAATATTTCGGTGAAAATTAAAAATCCAAAAGTCAGACGTTTATTTTATGCTATGGGTTTAATAAACCATTCGATAAGTTCTTGTATAATGTTAATATGATTCAAAATTGTCTTTTGATAAATTCTATAACTAACCAAGTTTAGAAATTAATATTGATCATGCACATGTTTAGAATATGCTGGTCTATTATCATATGTCCGCCTACACTGTGAAAAAAGTAATTGGGATGGCATATGCGTGTTTGCAATGAGGGACCAAGGAATGATTTTGTTTGCAAAGAGGGGTGGCGGTGTCTAAAGCCTATTTCATTAATTTTACATTTAAAAAGTTTCAATTTTCCGGGGTGGGGTGGGGGGGGGGGGGGTCGGATTCCCTGACCCCCCCCCCTCCCCTTCGATCCGCGCATGGATGAATCTTTAATAACTTGTTAAAAACCGTTTGTTTGGGGATTCTGTTAATTCATCTTGCAAAATAAGTTAATGTAACCTAAAATACAGCGTTATCTCTATCGCTCTTTGTAATTTGATCAAATAATTCACATCCTATAAAAGTTGTAGAGTTGAATAATATGAACCGGTATATTTAACTTTTATGGGATGACACTAAGATAGAAACAATATTATCGTTCGTAGTCCTTTGATCTGAGACAGACGACGAAGACAACTCACTGATAGAACTCAATCCTTGATTTAAGTTATCCCCTCCCAAAAGACCCCCCCCCCAAAAAAAAAACAAAAACAAAAACAAAAAAAACAAAAAAAAAACAAAAAAACAAACACCCCCCTCCCGAATATTCTTTTTTTTTACGATTTTTTTTCAGTAGTTTTTGTGTTTTTGATACGTTTTGTTTTTTAACCTTCTCAACTTTTTGTTCTACAATAATTCTAAATATATCATATAAGTTATTATTAAAAAATAATCTGCTTGTAATTTACTTTTTAAAAGAGATTTAGTGATAGAGAGTTAAAATGATAGACCTAGAAAAAGTTCACAAAAATATCAAATAAGGTCAGACCACAGGCACCTGACGTTATAAAAAAATAAATAAAATATAGGGTATTTATTTTTAATATGAGAAAAATTTATACCGTCAGCTGCCTGTGGGTCAGACGACACGTTCCTCGAAAAAGGATAATTATTTTTCAAATTTTCAACGGTCTGATAATATACCAAATAAATTGATTATTATTTATTATCATTTTTAAAATGATTAAAATTTTAATATATATATATATATAAATGCCAGAAATTTTTATATCAGCAATTCGAGTGTATTTTAAATAAGATATATAGGAAATTACATACTCTAGTATCTGGCACAAATGCCTGGTAAGGTACCATAATTTTTTTGCAAGAAAGTTTGTCAAAGTAATAGTAAATCAATAAAAAATTCCTGGAAAAAGTTATATAAAACTGAGGAACGTGTCGTCTGACCTTAAAACACAAGGTCATACCCCCCCCCCCCCTTCCTCCCACTTCTCCCAGATAAGAATTCCGTTATCGCATTTTTATTGGGCCTCGTTTAAATACTTTTAGGTATTTTCTGATATCAGAAAATGATTTCTTTTTTATCAAAAATTATATTTGCAGATATCAGAAATTCCAAATCTTGATATAAAAATATTGCATTCATTTTTTTGAAATCAAAAGTCAAATTTCTGATATCATAAAATTATATTTTCTGATATAAAAATTTGGACAGACTTATTTAATATCACAAAGTGATTTTTTGATATAAGAAATTTAAACTGATTTTTTTTTATATCAAAAATTATATTTTCTGTCAGAAATTCAAATAAAATGTTGAAGAAATTTCACATGATTCTTGAATACTCCCTTGACCCCAAGAAAATCGCTGAACTACAGAGCCTGGTTTGCTTTCTAAAATTTGTCGTGTTTCATTTGAAGATTTATTTAATGTAAGAATTTTATGTGTTCTTTATGATTATTCACTGAAAGCACAAAATGTATAATGCGTCGCTATCATTTTACTTAGGTCTAACTTGCACCTCTTCGGGATCGACTCCATTCAAAGCAAATCGTAGAAAAATCATTGCTAATCATTGTAGCTATTGATGAACCTGCCCATAATGAAATCAGATTTTTAATTTAGCATAGTTTGTTTTTTCTTTACATGCATTTACAGCCTACAGGTTTGAAACACATTTTCTGACAAGATTACTATGGTTGCATCATAGGGAGCATCGATATCAAAAATTCGAATTTTTTATGTATCAAAAATTGTTTTTCTTATAGATCTTTTGATATCAAGAATTATTTTCTGACATCAGAAAATATCTAATAAAAATATTTAAACGTATCCTCATACTCATTTGCTTGTCAAGATGCTGGGGTAGGTCTGGCTCCACCCTTTCACCACCACACCACTTTTAAAGTCGATGTCAATCATTCGTTAGAGTTGACCCCAACTCCTTAGTGATTTTTTGTTGGCCAAAATTGTTTTTTTTTACAATGTCCCATGCAAATGACGGGGTTGCATTCGAAAAAAAAAACAATTTACAAAGGAAAACAAATTCTCAAATAATAAAAGGGAATTGAGTTTTAACTTTCGTTGAGCTTAATTTTTCAAACCATGGATCAAATACCACGAAGTTCAGTTCATTCCAGTTAAATAAATGTCTATATTGAGAAGTAAGCAAGTAATTCATATGTATTCAAAAACTTTAAAATTAGTGTAAAATTTGTAAACCGCAATTTTCCTTCCCTTTAAGTTTAGAAACACCCTTGGCGGCAAGAGACGCCTCCATTTTGAGACAAAATTCGAAAAAAAACCCCACTTACTTTACACCGGTCAATGGCCATTCCTCTTCAAGTACCATTTCTCAACAAGAACCTTATCAAACCATTGCAATTTAACTCTGCGTCAAAATTTAACGCGCTACATGAAGTGGTGGGGAGAATACACACTTGGCCAGATTTGGTCTTTGGCCAATATTGTTTATTAAAACATCAAATGAATAGCAATATGGCTCAATCAGTTTAAACTACTAGTTTTGGTCATTACGGTGTGTTTTCAACTCTTTCTTGCTGTTTTTTCTTCCTATCTTTTTTTTTTAACTAAGACATCTTTTTGAAACAGTCTCCAAGAGATACTTTCTGCCACATGTTCACTATGACATCATTTTCTGACACATTTTTTCAGCATATTCCCTACTACATGTAATGTTCTCTATGTCAGGTTCACCAAGACATTTTCTGATACATTCTCTACAGCATACTGTATGTAGGGAAATATTCGCCCCCGTTTTATTTTTGCCCCTTTCGCCCTCGTTGTCGGCGGGCAAATTTAAGACTGGGCAAATTCAAATGTTTTAAATGATCTCTTCAAATACAACCCTGTCTGGGCGAATTCAAGAAGGGGCGAAACTGTTTGCAAGTGTAGATGGGCGAAAATTACACTGGGCGAAAATAACCCTGCATACAGTATTCCCTAACACATAAAATGTCCTGGATATCATGTCCCATACATGTTCTCTGTGGAATATTTTTGTAATCTTCTCACTGGCATGTTCTCTATACTACATACATGTATCATACTTCACAGTTTCTCATACATCTTAAAAGAAATAAGACAAATACATATCACTTTTATTTTCTACTGACACAAATTGATGCTACATTCAGATGTGCCGTAAAATTCACATGAAATTAGTCATATTAAAAAACAAATGCCCTACCACACAGAAAAGGTCAGCTGACACTGAACACTGTTTACAACAGAGAGCGTATGGTACAAAAAGCCTCTAAACAAATATCATATCAAATATAGAAATTACATTGAGGCCAAGAACACTTATGAAAGAGTAACACTCAGATAAAAACGTTGCATTAATTTAACATTTGTAAGAATTAACCATAACAGACCTAACTGTCGAGACATTTGATAAATATTGTTTTAATTCCACACAAGTCATTGTCTGATGGTATCACAGAACGTTCACACTCAAATTCACTCACAGAAACTATTCATTTGTATTAACCTGACAAAAATTTAAGGACTAATTTTCACAAAATATGAGATGAGTTAAACCCACAATATCACAATGAATGAAAAGAATAAAAGACAATAAAGAGAGTTTGTTCAGGTGTAAAAGCATGGAGGCAAAGGACATTCCTGATGCACACACATTCTCCTTCCATTACTGTAGATACACATGTACTGCCAAACATGTTTAACAGATGACACAATGAAGTTGACTGGTTTCCCATCGGTAACCCCCCCCCCCCCCCCCCCCCCCCCACTGCTACTGTCTCATCAGTCCTGCTGGTCTTTCTCAAGGAGTTTGGAATTCTTTTGCTGCAAAAGATTAATATGAAAGTATAAAAGCCCAACACATGCCAATAAGTATAAAGGAAAACACTACTTATGCGCATTTACACAAAAAAAAAAAGAAAAAAAGAAAAGCTTGCTATAATATTTAAAAGTTATTTTACCAGGGACATATAAAGTATATACCTCCCTGATTTTACAATGCCAAAATATCACAATTAAACCAAAAACTGATGGAAAGTAAGTTTTATAAGGAACTTTTTAGAAGAGAAACCAATGCCTATATAACCTTTTGATTGGTTAGTAAAAAGCTGATCTAACAGAAGCTGCTGTCAAACATGGTCCTGTTTAGGCACTAAGCCAGCCTGCACCATTTCTTCTGCAGTGAGGTGAGGCCCAGTGACATGCACAGCTTGCTGGGAGGAAGCAGTGGGCTCCAAGTTCCCAGCATGCAGCAGTGTGATTGGTTGCTGTGGTACCGTGGTTGCTATGGTAGTGAGGTTCGAGGAGGTTGCAGCAAGAGGATTGGTCAAAACAATGTTGGTCAAGTTTCCACTCTAAAACATGCATTTCAAAGCATGAAAAAAGCAGATCTCTACATGCAGCATGTAAAATGTTTGTAACATGAATGACCTGATAACAATCATGTGAAATATTCTATCTGTTTATTTCTTTTAAGCAATAACTACAGCACACACAATTGAGATATAAACATGCGAACGGCACTATAACTAATAAAAAGCAATCTACAGGCTTTGATTTATCAGTGATTTATAAATGTGTCTATTGGTATACCCCTTACCTGTGTTGATTGGGAGGGTGACTTTGTCAGACCCTGTAGTTTGCTGGCAAGAGAGTTTGAGTGAAGGTTTGCCGCAAACATGGACACCTTGTTCATGACCTCAGGTGACAGTTTGAAGACGGGGGTTGGGGCTGAAGGCGGAGTTGTACCTTGGGTGAGTGGATTCTGGTTGGAGATGCCATTTGTCACGACTGTGGGTTGTGTACTTGGTACTAGTGTCTCTAAATTATCAAACAAGTTCCCTTTTCTTGTCAGACTTTCCACTGCTGGACTGTTCTGTTGTGTCACATTGGTCGTTATCAATGGCACAAACTGAATGCTGGACCCCGTGGGGACATTGGACACCAATGGAAGGGACGACACCAGCTGCACACTAGAACCCACATTGCTGCTAGGTATATTGCTGACCACTGGTATCTGAACGTTAGAACCAATCAGAACATTGGACACGGCTGGGAATTGTGAGACAACAGGTGTACCTGACACTAATTGTACAGTGGATACCACAGGGAGGTTGGAGACTGTGGACTCGGTGAACACCTCTGTTGGTGCACTGGAAACCATTGACACATAAGTCACAGCAGAGCTGTCCTGGCCTCCTGACACAGTCTGCTCCCCCTGCCATTGTTTGTTGGGTACCAGCATCTCACTGTCGGAATTCTCCAGTTTCCGTTTCTGTGCTATACTGACACTTGGGTCTTCAATCACCTGATTTACAACAGAGTTTACATCACTGTTCACTGATTCATTGTTTGTTTGTGGTTGGATTTGTTGACTCCCACTTACATTTGCATGTACCTCATTATCAATGACTTGATTGATATTTTGCACAGGGGTTGGTAAAAGTAAGTCCCCTCCTGGCATCATGCTAAGAATCACTTTCTGGGGTTGGTTCTGACCAGAAGCTGAGGTCACATTCCCTACAAGGGAAGGAGCAGCCATTGTGTGTGAAGGGACTGACACTGAAGATGCTCCGCCTACCACATTTGTAACTAAGGTAGCAGTTACAGAACTCTGAGGTGCCTGTACTTGGGAATTAGCTCCCTCCTGAAGACCAGGTGGGACGAATCCACTAAAACCTGACTCTGCCGAGAGCTCTGGAATAAGACGGCCTCTGGACTGTGGTTTTGTTGCTGGAGAAGCCCCCCTTATGACTGGTGACTGGAGGATGTTTTGATTGATGGTTGGCGCCTGTATGATGGCAGGCTGTGATGTAGTGCCAGGTTTGGGGGGCTGGGTTGCCATGGCTCGGATGATGGCAGGCTGCCCTACAGTCTGCAGTATTCTGTTACCATCTGGTGTGGTAACCAGCTTAACAATGGTTTTCCCTGAGGATGCTCCAGGAGATCCCACCCCCTGGGGAGCTAGGAAAACAAAAACAAAACATATACATGAATTGTATCAAACCATTACAGCCACAATTTTTGGACTTTAAACTCAATGTTATAATTCATATATAATCGCAAAAGTGTCAAGATGAGAAGAAAATCAAGTGCTGTCCAATCATATTTTCAAGTGGGATAAAACAATTAAAATTCTGATATGAATTGCAAAAGAAAACAAATTGAAGACTGCTGGTGAATAGTTTTCTGGATTTTTTTTACCAGGGGTAAATAGCACAGAGGTTTTTAACAGTCCAGGTTGACAAATTATTATTATTCAACATTGTTATAGAAAAAATTCAAAGAGGTTTAATGAATGTATATATGTATTATCACTATGGCAATATTATTTCATTTCTTGCAGTTTTATGCCAAATATCATGAAACTGTTTGTCTAGTACTGACCTTTATAAATAATCTTTGTTTTTCCGGAAACTGGAATTCCTGTGACCTGGCCATCCACCACCAACATACCCCCAGAGACCTTGATCCCCTCCCCGGACACTGCGGGGGAGGCAGACTGAGTCTGACTACCTGTAGCTGAGGAAACTGTCTGGGTGGGGGCAGTGGTGGAGACAATACGTATAGTCTTTGGTCCCTGTGGAGTCTGCACCACAAACTGGTTCCCTGGGGTCAAGGCTGACTGGGAGATGGGTAAGCTGACCTTCACTGAACCACCACCCTGACCATGACCTGCTATAAGTTCCGACTGACCTAGAAACAGCAGAAATGAAATATTTCTGGAAAAAATGACTTTGATAAGGCATTTCGATAATTCATACTATATACATCATAGAATGCCACCAAGTTTAACAATAAAGATGCTGCATGTATCATTTTAACTGAAAAAAGCATTTAGAATGAGGATTTTTTATCCGCAAGATTTTGTTGGAAAATGGTGTTAATGCCACCTTTGACTCCATTTTTATTTTCCAAACAAACACATTTAAGTCTAGTTCTAAAATACCCAGTAAATACTAGATCTCTCTTGCATGCACACAGTATTTTACCCATACTTTAATACTTCCGACCTCTCCCTTTACTTCTTTTGTTTCACTTTTTTTTCTTTACATAGGATGTGTTTACCTGCCGCCTTCTCTTGGACTTTCTGGGACACGGTGGTCAGTAGACTCCTCTGTGGGGTGGATGGGCTGGAAGATGAGGCAAGTCTGGGGGTCACTTTGTTGGGTTTGTTCTGGAAAATGAACGTCTTGCCATTGTGTGTGACAGTGTGCTGGAGATTTCCCGAGGAGTCCATCACAAAACAGTTACCCCCGGACCCTCCTGATCCGGATTTCACTTGGTATGGAGAGAATTTCTGGGTCTCTCCCCGCGCCACAAACTGTGTGTTGACCACGTTCTGTCCATTCAGTCTGACCACTTTCTTCTCGGGGTCCCACTCAAGCTTGCTGTTAGTGTTGGGGTTGATGACCAGGGGCCGTTTGATCAGTTCGCGGAGGTTGATGGTGGGTGACAATTCTGGGATCAGTCGGTTCTGTCTCTTCCTGCTGGACCTAGAACTACTGCTGTTGGAGTCTTCGTCATCATAGTAGTCGTCATCATCCTCATCCATGGCTTGCTAATAACAAAATAAAAAAAACAACACACATTTAAGATTTAAGAACGCATTCAGGAAATAATGGTACGGAATTTATTCATAAAGTGTAATCATATGTACATTATCTAACAAGTTCAGGAATGCCCCCACTGTAATACATGTACATATTATGTGTATAAGTTTATACTTGATTAAAACTATTTGCAATTCTCATTTGATACACATGTACTGTGGTTTTGTTTATATTTGTTGAAAACTAATATTGGTTTCATTGTCGAGTTGATCCATTAAATTAAACCTTCTTTGAAGTACAACTTAAAACATATTATTTTGATATTATCCTGTATATATGTTTTTTTGAAACCGTGATTTTCTCTAAATCCTCAAATATTGATGCCCATGAATATTAATGAAACCCCAGTATAAGATTTGTCAACTTATGTAGTGTAATGATACCTCAAACTCATCATCATCCATGGCTTTTCTGAGTGTATCTCGGGCTCGTGAACTAGCCCCACGTTTTGGCCGGAACTTTTTCTCCACGTTTTCTCCACATCTACTGACTCTGAAGTCTTCATCCACCTCATAGGCGCTAGATGGCTTTTCTAGGTGTTGTTTTACAAGCCTGTTCACAAACCTCTGAAGTCTTGAGGCCATTTCTCCAAGATCTACAGCACATTACAACCATAATAGTTTATATATATAAATATCATTTTCATGTATTGACCTTTCCCTACAAGACACTATGACAAAATGCTGTCTCTATTAATTGAGAGTTACACCTCCCATGAAGATTGAGCTAATTTTCTTTCATTTTTCTTCTTTCATATTTTCATAACTTACTAGTCACCAATTACAAGCTACTTGTATGAATTTTATTTCTATAAAACCATTTTGTCTATGGGAGTAAACATATTTTATGCTTGAAAAGCTTTATTTTCTAACTTCAGGTAAAGTTAAACAGTCTTGTTTATAATCCTATACAGAAGTCACATTAAATACAGCTTAAGCCACTTAAAAAATGTCAACACTCACCACTGTTTTCGCCATTGAACTGTCGACAATTATCCAGCATCAGATTCAGGTCCTGGATAAATCGATTCTTGGTTCGATACGCTCTACTGGTCAGCTTCTTTTCGATTGTGGACAAGTCCATAGGTCGCTGTTAACAAAAGGTCAAGGCCATGCATTACTGAGTGTTCATACAGAATAATTTGAAGTTTTGTCAGTTCTCTAGAGATACATGGGTACTTGTAGTTTTTGTAGTAATATGTTTAAGGTAATGCCACTAGATGGCGCATGTGATTTATTTCTGACCTTGATGATGTCATGGTAACCAGGTGCCTCCTCCTCGGCGACAGGTTCTTCGAACGGCCAGGCGTCTTTGTGGGCCTTCACCATCTCTAGAACTGTTCAGTGAAGACATACAGAA
This sequence comes from Magallana nippona, assembly GCA_033439105.1. Lineage (NCBI taxonomy): Eukaryota > Metazoa > Mollusca > Bivalvia > Ostreida > Ostreidae > Magallana > Magallana nippona. The sequence continues at coordinate 1,461,089 of CM065926.1, read as the reverse complement.
CATGATCAGAATGAGGATGACATTACATTATTATTATACCAGAGAAGGAAGACAACAGACATATTACTACCACAGGTAGATACTGGTACACTGATCAAACAAGAGGACCAAAACTGAACACGACATTAAGATTGACTGGTATATACTTGTACATCTTACATATAATAACATGACACAAAGATTGACTGGTTTATACTTGTACATTTTACATATAATAATCAAACACTGTAATTGACTTAGTTTACAACACATAATCAAAAGGGAAATAACTCAGTCAACCTTGACTGATGGAACACATACCTCTGTTCATTTCTTCCACAACTTCTTCATCTAATTCTACCCTGTTAGTGTAGCTGCAAAACACATTACCGGTATTACTTATTCGAACATTTCTCACACATGAGAAATTAAAGCAATGGAAAATATCTTTCTGAAGTATATTAATTTTCTCCTACATAATAATGGGAATCAATATGAGTGAATGAAAAATTGTGACTGTTATTTATTAAAAGTTGTTTTATTTCAACGGTCTGATTTGAACCAAATATAGGTAGGAGAGGATATGAAAAGCTGTAGATACACTCCCACACAAGAAAAACAAGTTTTTTTTTATTACAAGCTTCTGTATTCTCATTCATTCTGTGTGATACCAACCTGTCATGGTCATCCACATACTTGCTGCTGTTTGTGTTGGCCACATACATAAGCTCTGGGGGGATTTCTTTACCCTCGGCCAGCAAGGCTGCCCTCTGTTCTCTCAGCGCCAGACGCTTGGCTCTCTCTGTAACGTAAATCCCAACAATCAGGACCTTGACAAATGTCCCATCCATACACACTCCAATCTTACTCTCTCCATCCATTTTATATTTGCCTGTTTTCTGTTACTTTAACCTTTTCATTTCTCTGTTAGTCTCTCTGATAATTCCTTTTGAGGATTCCTATCCCATCCCTTGGACCCCCCTAGAAAATGTTCTGGATAAGCACACGATATCTATACCCTACTATTTTATCACTCTCTCCGGACCCTTGTCTCCATATTCCATGTCCCTGGTTTCCTAATATCCTACTTTTTCTGGTCCTCTGTCTTACTACTCTATACCCCTTTTATCGCCCTACCCTCTCTGGCCCTCTGTCTCTCCCCATTATCTATCTCCCTACCCTCTCTGGCTCTCTGCCTCTCTCCATTCTTTATCGCCCTACCCTCTCTGGCTCTCTGTCTCTCTCCGCTATTTATCTCCCTACTCTCCCCATTCATTATTGCCCTACCCTCTCTGTCCCTCTGACTCTCCCCATTCATTATTGCCCTAACCTCTCTGGCCCTATGTCTCTCCATTCTTTATCGCCCTACTCTCTCTGGCTCTCTGTCTCTCCCCATTCATTATCGCCCTACCCTCTCTGGCCCTCTGTCTCTCCATTCTTTATCGCTCTACTTTCTCTGGCCTTCTTCCTCTCACCATTCTTTATTGCCCTACCCTCTCTGGCTCTCTATCTCTCCCCATTATTTATCGCCCTACCCTCTCTGTCCCTCTGTCTCTTCCCATTATTTATCTCCCTACCCTCTCTGGCTCTCTGCCTCTCCTCCCTCGCTTTCTTTTCCTCCTCCTCTCTCTCAGCCTCAAGCTTCTTCCTCCTCTCTTCTTCTTCAGCCTGCCTCTGTTTCTCTTCTTCAGCTTTAGCCTCAGCTAAAATTTTCTCCTAAAAAGGATATTGCATTTTAAGAAACTTTAAGTACACGTTCCTTTCTTTCATTGATCATTTTCATGTTGCATTTCATTTTCATTTTTTCTTTGACCTTTTCTTTGTTTTATGTTGTTTTTTTTTTAATAAATGAGGAAAACTTACGAACTGCTTTGCATATATCATTTAGCATATGTTTACTTAATTATTAAAAGGCTGCATTAGTAATTTAAATGGACAAGAAAATTGAAAAGTGTGCTGGTAAGCAACTTAACACATCATTTAAATGACGTACACATTTCCCTGAGGACTAATAATTGCCTGATTCAGCGTTTCTATAAAACAGTACCTGCTCCAGTTGCTCGCGACGCTTCAGCTCAATTCTATACGACGTACGGCGGGGCAGATTCTCTTGTTCTCGGCGAAGTTTTTCCTTCAGCTACAAATAAACCAACATTTAATGAGAAATTTTTGGTAGATTTTAAATTTTCATTCTGGCAGAAAAAAAGCAATCAAAAACCATTTCTGCACCAAAAATCTTATCTGGTGAATTTCATGGTATTTATGATAGAAATAATTTCAATCACATCCTGAAAAATTCAGTAAATATATAGTTACAGGTTATCATTGCCATTAAGAGGTTTAACTTTAGACAATATAACTGATGTTCAACAAACCATATTAAGGTCAAAAGTCAAGGTTATAATATAGAGCTGTACATGTATTTCAATACATGATCAACATATGGTTTTAATATCAAGGAAATATATTCCCCTTATAATAGAAACATTTTCTGTAACAGAAAATGTACTTTTCCCTAAATTTCCTAGAAGTATCAATGCACAATTTCACATCTTAGTTTCAGGTTATGGTACGATGAAACTTGACAAAACCACAATCTACATGTAGACTTGTTATTGGAACCTAACATGATAAATAAAATATGCCTTATAATAGTGTATTCATAGTGTTGATTTTCATCAACCTTAACACAAGGTCAATAAATGGGCACGACCTTTTCTATCCAGAAGAGTTAAACCAAGGTGCACTCCCATAAGTTTAATTATTCAACTCAAACACTTAGGAACACAATTAGTCAAATCAGTTCTGACACTGAATATGCATCATCCATCTAATTAATCAATATTTAAAATCTGAAAATGAAGCATTTTTTTTTTACTTTCTACAGCAAACTATCAGATTTTTATCAGTATTATTTCCCGTTAAATCTACATAAAAACTTGTTAATTCAGAAAATTTTCTGATTGGATTCACAGTAGTTGATTTAAGTGCCATGGTTTAATCCCGTCCCCTAACTACCGCGTCTGAAATGCGTCTGTCTCTCTCATTATATTATATACATAACCTAAAGGTAGAGGTATGTAATGACTCCGTGCAGTGGTCCAGGACTCAGACATTTATGTAGGAATAAACGATCAGAATCATCATCCACACGTGGACAGATAAACTCTGTCTAGCACCTAGCCTATTGAACGGTCCACAATTCTCCCCGCGTGGACTGCTACCCCGCTGCTGTAATGGTGTGTAATCAGCACAGAATCTCTGTGAACTGCCACAGAGCCACAATTTCATCTGTAATGGCAAATCTATTTCCTCTGTTAATCATATCAAATGACCAGAAGAAAAAGTTTGACTGAATTGATATCAATGAACATTGCTGTAATGTGGCTAATAAGCCTGAGCTATGACCCAATGTCCCTTGGTGCCCCTACTCAGCCCAGGCAGACTAATAAAGGCTTAAAGAGCATATGCCACAACAACATAAAATGTCTGATTGAAGCTGAATAAGGCCATTCGGAATTCATTATCTAACTCCTATAGACCCATGCTCTCAATTCTCTCACTAATTCTCTTCGGACAAATCTGTCGGACTTCAATAGAGCTGCATTAATCTGTTTGCCTTATTACAAGAATCATATTTAATCTGATACAGCAGGGAAGGTTGAATTGAATTTAGCTTGTGTATTATAACTGACCAGAAACCTGAAAATGGGCTCCGGTTTGCCTTAGCTGCCCGTTTCTACCCTGCACACTGAAGGTGCAATTTGTTGGCAGCTATGTTTGAATGTGCAGTGGAAATGAAATCATATAGATCTACTTTCTGATATATTTTTCTGGTCAGATGACTCACTGGTCTCTAGGGACAAGGAGTCATGCTTCTAAATTTACACTTCATTGATTTTATTTTTTTATTCACCCTTCCAGATTTGTCTGGGCTGAACTTATATTGAAAATGGGTCTCCATAAATGATCTCTGTCTGATATTTTCTGTTTTATGATCAGTATATGTATAAATGATATAATTAATATATGAAATGATATATGTTATTTGATTTTTTATTCATACTTTAGTAATGATAAATACTTGACACATATATGCAAATTTGATTTTTTGATAGCTTCTTCATAATGATCAATTTTTGATACATAATTTGAATTCAAATACCTACTTTGTAATTATCAATATTTTATTTCTAACATATACTCGTGTAAATACAAGTTATTTTTTTTTTTATATCTACTTAAAAATTATCAATATGTGATAAATAATAAACAAGTGACCTAACGCTGACATATGCGGATAGGAAATGGCCACTTGAGGTGTAAAATGTCGCTTAACCAAGATAAAAGTTGGAACCTTCTCCCACGCTTTTCCATTGATAAAATAGAACTAGGTCCTTGATCATTATTAGGAGTGTCCATTTAGTGTATTGGTCGTTAGCGACATTCCTTTTTACAATCATTTATAATCATACGGAAATAGAAATACAAACTTACGAGCCTGACACAACAGACGTAAATGAAGGAACAATAAAAATCTATTTCAATTTTCTCTTTATTTAACTAAGAAAAGACCAAGAAAAGAAGAAATCGAAGAAGTTAACAATAGAGAGACTTTGGGTCTTGTTGACATAGTCTATATACATCACACTAAGCAGCCCTAAAATAAGAAAGGTGTTGCATGAACGGTGTGTTGCAGCAGCCATGCATGAAACACACAAGCGATTGGATTTATGAAGTTGTTAACCAGAATTTTAAAAAAAAATATCCGCCACCCTAGCTGTTAATCACTGACAGCTGTCGCGTGCCTTTTCCTTTGCAGTGAAGTGCCACAGGATGGTATTAACTCGATATATGTTATCCAAGATCTTTTGGGTTTTTTTTTTTCCCTAATTATGACGGTAAAACTGCATCTGAGCGTGATCAAGGATGAACCAGTTTTAATACCTGAAGGCAGGTGTTCCAGACTTCATATCAATAAGTCCCTATAAATAGGCCGTTATTCCTGTCACTGATGCAATTTTCTACAGGTAAAATGAAACTATCTCCCACAGAACCATTTACATTTAGGAATTATTCATCAATTTGTTCTGGATTTATACCCTTTTGTTTGAAATTTACAAGAATTACATTCAAATCCACTAAATTCAGGAACATATTAGATAATTAGACCCGTTGAATTATCTTTAATATGATATTAATGGAGCACAGAGCTATGGTTTGATAAATCATCTTTAATATGATATTACAGCTGGTGAGGGTAGGGATATGTTTCTGCTGGATAATTCATGAAGACCTGCAGCTTTACATCTTGATGAGAAATGAAGAGTTAAATGAGTCTTCCTCAGACCAATACCTTGTGATCAATGATACCCTGATGTGGTCGTTATGACAGTCCCCCCTCAGGGGGTGGACATAACTGTCCCCATCCCCCTATATACTGGACATTAATAACCAGAACACTGGTCCCAGTAATGAGTTAAACATGATGTGGCCCCATTGTAATGCCACTTCTACTGAATTATTCATCCTGTTTGGCCAATAATTCGTTCAATATGCAGCGATGAGGAGGGGGAGGCAGATAAACAAGAGGCAGCTCACAATGAGGCTTCCTCCCCTTTGTCTCCGTAATTTAATCCACCCTTCAAGGTTCCTGACATTTCATTTTCAATTCAATTAATTTTTTACAAACTTTACACAAGAGTAAATTGGTTCAAGCGATTGATTGGACCAGGGCCCGCTAACAATTGCTACCTAAAGTATAGAGTTTACTCTCGTCCCACTCTCAGTCAATATTAACCAATGGATTGCTGTATCTTCTGGTCTAGTAATCCAGCATCCTCTTTCCTTTCTCTGTGACATATGAAGCCCACTGTGTCAATACTCTCTCCCACACATCTCTACAATACCTCATCAAGGTTACACTATCTGCTCCATACACATCAAATTTCATTTATCATTTGATAGCTTCTTTTCAAACTTGCGGTTATTCTGAGGTACCAAATCCCCCGTGAAAATGAATGATTCATCAAATTTTGATTGTTTATTCAAAGCTTTTTCAATAACATTGTTAATTTAGTAAACTGGCAATAAATTTATCTTTTATGTTGTTAAGTTTTCATTTCATTCAAAGTACCAAAGAACCGTTTGGCATTTGCTCAGCCTGCTGCAATACTTAGAGCAGTTCATTGTTATAAACTCGTTTTCCCAAATGACTTCAGCAAAATTCATCAATTTGATTTTTTGTTGACATGTATATTACTCAGAGGGACAATAACCAAGCACTAAGCATGCTGCCTCCCCATCATCTGGTCAATATGTCAGATGTGGAGAAATCTTCCCAGGAATTTTGAGCTAGAATGACTGACACTAAAAAGTCACTATAATTGATTGCTAATAAGGTATGAAGCCCCTTATAAACAGCTTGACTCCCTTCACTGTCCTATTTCTGTATTGACTGTCTGGCTAACTCTCAGCTAGCCAGTGCTTGGGTAGCCCCTGTGGATTAAATACACTGATTAATCGCTTGTCAGTACCGTATTTTTTCCACAATTCACTATTATAAAACTTGACCAAGTATAAAATATCATTGTCCTCCCTTCATGTGATAAAAAAAAAATAACAGATGGGTAAAAAGATGTTGCTGTTAGCCTTAGAAAACTCCGGACAATGCAAGAAATTCCTGAGTTGGGGTGGACCAATTGAGGGTACATTTTCCCCTGAGGGCCTTTGTCCAGCTTTCTCCTGCTCTGTGACAGTCCAGTGATTAATGCTGTAGGAGGCATTGTCAGCAACATTCCAGAACACAAGCTGAAAGCAGGACACAACAGAACAGGTAGAAATTTCCAAGCCTCTACCTCAATATAACTGTAATTCACAGAATCCATTGTGAACCAAGATGGACCACCCCCCTCAAACAGAGGAGGCAACTATCTCCCCCAGAGGAGGCAACTATCTCCCCGTAAATACCTGTTTTCATCTTGTTTAAGGGCAACAATCTTTTTAATCTATTTGAAACCACTTTAATTTACATTTCTACTTGTTGCCCGGTTCAGCACTCGGCCAAGTTGCATACCTTTCTGCTATTCAATCTTTCTGAGGACAGCCACAAAATGCAAATAAACCATTCACAATAATTTACCAATTTCCCCTTTCTAAACACCCTTTCAATTTTTCCTCTCTCCCTCTCTCATTCTCTCTCTTTCTGTTTACTTAAGGCCAATGTCCATCTCTCTAGGAATATTACAACCATATTACTTTCACTTTACTGCATCATTTTTGAAGGATCATGCTGTTTCCCTCTGAAAATTGTTATTGTTTCCTGTAACAACAGGCCGTAGAAAGTAGAGAAGAGTTGGAACAGAGAGCTTCCATTCATCTGTTTGTGGAAGTGTGAAGGTTAATGCCATTCTTCACCCCTATGTCTGCAATGCTGCAACCTTCTACACATAATATTCTCAGCTAATGTACCTATTGCCTGATTAACTATATCCCCGTTCTGATCCTGGGGGCTAAGACGGTAGTGAGATCTGAGATAGAGAAAGAGAGTGTGTGAGAGAGTGGTAACTGCAATTAGTGATAATTACAAGGCAATAAAACAAATGTTTCATTGATAGTATCGCTGGGATCAGGAATGGTAACCTTTCAAGCCATGTTTGTCTTCCATAGCTGAGTGACACTGCTAATTACTGACGTAGATGTTGCTGGCTCTGCCAGTAGGCACAGTTTCGTCTGACTTGTTGCTTCCCTTCTCTCTGGAGTAGGGATACAGTTTCCACCTTCTGTTAACCCCATCTCCACAATCAACCATAACACTCCCCAGTCTTTGTTCTCTGAGTACCAGGTACTCCAATGCCCCAAAACTTTTCAACTTATTTCTAATTTTGTTAAGGCCCACAAAAAATGTGAATTTCAATAAGTTTTAGGCTATTTCTTTAGAAAGAATATATTTTACCTTTTAAATGAAATTAGTGTTCAAGATGATTACGGTACTAATGTATGAAAATATGGGGGAAAAAAGAGACAAACTTTGGCAAAGTTGAATTATCTATCATTTGATTATTAAAGATACTTATATGTGTAATATAGAGAAAAAGAAAATATCCCAGTATTCTTGTTCGAGGGTGATTTTACTTTGATCCTGTGTTTTATATTCTAGATCAATCTGATAAGTGACCGGCTGTCCACTATATATGACTCAGCTGGGGATGACCACCAGTTTAACTGTCCATCTCAGCAATAAAGAGACAATACAATAGAGTTAAGCAACAGAAAACTAGCCATTACTGAGAAACAATTCCCCGATAAACAAAAGTAACAGGAACATTAAAGACACAGGAGCAAACAGGAACAATAGAAGCTTGGAGCCAGGTTCCTATCTGCTGCAAAGTCCTGTCCAACCCAATATTGATCTCAGGATTAACAGCCAATGATCTGTCTTTTTTTTTGGTTAAATCAGCAATTATCAGTTCAAATCTACACATGTTTTTCATAAAATGCCCCATTGGGATCAGCCTGATAAGAACTTTATGACAAATGTTCACACCTTGAATGATAATGATAATGTATTGAAATGAGGATGGTTGTTTAAAGGGGGCACCTACATTTTAGCTATTCTAATGGTAAAAAATATACAGACTCTGAGGGTCCATGAGAGAGAGGGGGATGAGATAAAGAGAAAGAAAGAGAGACAGAGGGAAAGAGATATGTGAAAGAGAGAGAGATGGAGAGAGAAAGAGAGATGGAGAGAGAAAGAGATGGTGAAAGAGAGCGAGAGAGAGACAGAGAAAAAAGAGCGAGCGCAGAAGCAGTGTATCAATATCTGTCTCCAGTGGCAATATTTACAGAGTCAATCATATAAATAGAACACCTTAATGAAGGCACACACAGTTCTAAATAAAGAGCTGACGATATAAGGCCTTGTTATGCTAATACGTAATTGTCATGTAGGCCCATGCCAGCTGTTTCACTTGCACACTTCATGTATCCATAGGTTTTAATCTTCATAAACATTTTCTGAAGCCTCGGTGCCACTGCTAAGGTTCAGCAGATAGATCTCTCCCACACCAGCGAGTGTCAATCACGCCTGCGTCTGCCGCTGGTCAGTCTTAATGGTTACCTGTTTGTTATCAATCATTGCAGAATTACCTATCAGCAACCGCAGCAGACAGCCAGAGCTACCGCACAGAGATACAAAACTTGATCAGTGATTTTTTTACCCATCAGAGACACTTGAGACTGTGTGATTCATTTAAAATTTTAAAAATTTAATCTGGATCAAATTAATTAGGATTCAACTTTGATAAAGAGAGGACAGGTTGGCTTGTGACTTTGCCATCAATAACTGCTGGCTTGGGTCGTCCAGTGAGTGTGAACTACTGGGGATTTCTAATTTATCAATTACAATACTGTTATGACACAGTGGTCAGTCTGACAAACCACTATAACAGTGGCCATTCTGATTAGTGCAAGGAACCCTGCTGCCTGATTGGAGAGGACCAATAATCGGAGGTGACAGAACTCTGTCCAGTGTTCTCACACTTTGAGGAAACGAGGTCCCCTGCTGGCCTGTGGGTAAGGTGTGAAAGTCACGTCATCTTCTCCCCACCACAACACAAGCTCTTCCCAGGCCCTCACTGAATAAAGACCAGCATTCACACACACAGAGAACCGTACCTCTCTCACTGGAGTTAACGTAAGTACAGTATTATTTCTATGTACCCTATACTTTAAAAACACTTCATTATATAGATATAAAAAAAACCCTGTTAATAAAAGGAAGTAGATGCAATTTTCATAGACAAAATGACCTAGTTTATCTTGAAGTGACAATTAACTAGGTCATTAAAACGTAGTTTTCTCAGAGAAAAAAAACCCATACTGATAATCTTCTGGCTAGATCAACTGAGATGTAGTGTCTATACTCTCTGACATTTGTTGGATTTTCATCGACTGCGCTAATTATTAGTTAGCACCGTGTACGATTGCTCTATACAGACAAATTAATTTCAATACCTGAATTACAGGTAATTATCTATGGTGATAATGAACCTTTTATCATATACCATCAAGTTAATTGGGTCAGAAGATGATTCAATTCACTCAGTGAAGATGTATTAATGTCATTAAAGGTTTTATATAAATGTGTCAGACAGAATGTAACTTGTAACATCTGGTACACTATTCGGACTAAGAAGCAAGTTCTGAGCCTTGAAATCTAAGTATGCTCATTATCTCTTATAATCTGGACCCTAAAAAATTATGATTATTCATAAAGATAGGCTAGTTTAATAGGAACTATCAGATCAATACTTGATATTTTAACTGTTATAAAAAATTATGATTGTTCATAACAATAGGCTAATTTAATATCAATCGTCGGATCAATATTTGATATTTTGACTGTTCATATTTCAGTTCCTGTGGTTGAGACTGATGTGGGAGTCGTAAGCAGCTATAAAAAGACATCGGGACTGGCCAATGACAAAACTTCATCCTGGGCTCAGGAGGCAGTGGTCACGCTTCAGTGAACTCCTAAACACCCCACCACACAATCATAACTGCTGATATCAATCAGTGAACATAATCGGAGTTAGCACCCCAGCAACACCATTGTTATCCCTGGAATTTACTCCACAAGGTTATACTGACTGCATGAGGCCAGCCTTTGCTCCTTCAGAGGTGTACCAATTATCAAACTTTTTACGGAGTTCATCTGACCCTTGTGATCAGTAGATTTCTGCATTCAATATGTTCCTTTATGCAAGTCATTGACAAAAAATATATAATAAATAGTGCTACTGGAAAAAAATTTATTCTCAGAGCTGAATTGAGTATGCACACAGGAGGGACTGCTCTTCAAAGACAGTTTTAATTGTTTGTAAACAAAAGGAGATTTATGACAATCAGAGCCAACGACAATGATGGAAACATAAAAAAGATTACAATGCACTGTGAGGTATATATCATTATCTGAGCAGATCGCCACGGATTGTGTAAGCAATATGAAGCTGACTGGACAACAGCTATTCATGTTCTGTGGAGTTATAACACTAAGTGCTGCTACTATGAGGAAAGTGAACATGGATTTCAAAGACAGTAAAAACTTGGAAAAGACGCAACAAATTCATTCCAATTGTGAAGAGGCTTTTTCATCTCGAATTTCCCACTGCATCGAGCCCTTCTCTCGAAAAGTCAAACAATATACACACATAAAGCCTGAGAATCGCTTTGTTTACCAAATTTTCATCAAGCATGCTTGCAGGTAAGAGAAATATTTTGCAACTGTACTCCTTTTCTTCTAAATCCCACACTTCTTATTTTCATAAAGCTATACTAATGACATCATAACATGGAATAAAAAATCATATTATAGAATAGACTTTAACCACTCAAAAATTATGATATTTGAGTAATTTCTATTAGTGTGTATAATAAACTTTTACAGATTTTTTTGGTTATAAAATAAAAACAAAACTATTGTATTACAGAATTTTAATGGGCTTAATTAATTCATTTGAATATATTTCAATATGTCATTAACTGGTACTTGTGACTAAAAACTCAGGGGAGATAATGTAATGATGCTGACATCATGAACAAAGCTTAGTTTTCTGGACCAGCAGTTTCTTTTGTTCTCAATCCAAATGCATTAGCAGTCATGCGATGAAGTGTGTGCATGTTCGCGGTTGATTAGACTGATGTTTTCCTGCTAATGAGTGCAAGACAGTTGTACGATCTCCATTCCCCTTAATAAGCATTTCAGTGTTTAAACCTATAATCAGCAGAAATGATGGGTGCTGAAATACAACCCTGGCCTCATCAAAAATTCAAAATAAGGAATTAAAAAAAAAAACTAACAGCTGCATTATGCATCTCTTGAAAACAAAGGTTACACCAAAAATCAATTTAGCATCCACCAGCACTTAAAATACCACTTCAGCTTTTTCTAAAACCTCATTTGAATAACAAGTATTTAAAATTAAGCCTCTTAACATGCGGTTAGCTCTGCATCAGTTGAAGTCCCCGCACAATTTTGCATAAGTATGACACATTATTAAAATTTCATGCACCACTTTGTGATCGAATTTGATGTAAAGAGAAAAGTAAAACATGTGCTGACTTCTATACTTCTTCCTTGTCAGAAGTCAAACTCTGATGACAAATTACTTGTACTTTGGAATCATCAATATTCATGGTGCAAATTCTTCATTCCCTTGGAATAAGTTTCTGGATATGACAAATTTTGTTTAATAAACCTTAATCAAATATATTTCACAGGGATAAAATTTCAAGGTTTCTGAGCAACCACAAAACACAAAAATTCTAAAGGACAAGAAAACGTAATGGACTAGAAATTCTAATTATGACCCTAGAACAGCTAAATATGTCGTACAATTAAAAGCACTATATCAGTTGCAATGAATTTCATTCTGACAACAATTGCATCAACTTGTGATGTCTAAGTGTTGAGCTTATCACATCTGGCTGAGTGAAATCTGATCTGTGATTTCTGATGACAGGAGAGAACAGAGGGTTAGGTCAATAATTATCAAAATAGCAGCCATTATCATATTGACCACTTTTTTCTTTCTAACTCCTTTTATAACCCTCTGCAACAGCTTCCGTAATGCAATCACACCAAACTAGAAATTCATATAATTTCCTCAACACACAATAGATTCATAATATAAAGTGAAAAATATCTTATGAGAAAATTGACGCCCTTTGATTTCAAAATCATTGGTCAGACGAAGAACGCAAACTAGAAATAGAAAGTAACCTAGTGAAAAAGTTATTTCAGTTCCGTGTTCTTTGATAACGAGGGAAATTGTGCTGTTAATACAGCGCTACTATTCTGGCACACGCTTTGTCGTCATTGAACATTCCTAACCAGTGATGGCTTCATCACATTCTTCCCTGTTCAGATCATTCTGTTTCCATTCCTTTTATCTTTAACTATTACCTTTATCATCGACAACATCCTGTTTCATATGCAATTTTATTTTTTATTAGTTGCATTACTGCACTGTAATAGATGGAACATATTTAATAAAATGATGAATACTCATGCTATTACACAACTTTTTTCCAGGAAATACAAGAAGATGCTACTGTGTGTCCATACATATCTGACCAACTGTCCCACAAAGCTGAGCTACAGTGTGGTCCAGCACAGTCTGAACCAGTCCTGGGTACCTGTGGTCAACCAGATGTGTGACATCAACACTAACTCCTCAAAACAGCCAATCAAATCACACACGGACCAGACAACGGGACCAGACTCACACAGCGGTACCACGCCCAAATCTCCCGTGTACCAGTTACAGAATGATTTACCTTCAGCTAAAAGCAAATTATCCCCTACCTCAAAGGAGGATGCCCAAGACAGTATTTATAATGTGATTTTGGACCGAATTATCTTGCCAGAGATAGTCATTGACTCAGGGGTACCTGTTATTTTAAATTCCAAAGACAAAAGTAAGAAAGACCCTGGTACAAACGACAATATTCACCATACATTGGTGGCTGCAGAGTCTCAGGACAAGCCAAGAGGGAAAAGTCTCTTCTACTGGATGTACATAGTGATAGGGAATAGTGCATCAGGAAATCAAATCCAGTACTCCATGGGACCGAAAGGGGCCCATCACACCCAAGGGGAGGCAGCTTCCCTGTCCTACAAATCCTCGGCCAGCCCAGTGACTCTAAGTGTACTGTGCCTTTGGCAGGTGCTTGTGACGGTGTACGCTCTCTGCTCCCATTAGCAGAAATTGAATTATCTCCCTCGAAAGAATTTCCACTTAGTTCTGGACAATGAAACATGGCAAAATGTGCAATAGTTATAACACATGTTATTCTTTGTGGCGGGTTTGATAGAGATCAGCGGATTCTGTCAGTGAATGGAATCAGCAGGGGAATAAACCTGTTACAGATACAGGTGACTGCCTCCTTGGTTCTATATATCATTATAAAAATGGCTCATTTCTCCGTGTTTTTGTGGATCTGTCTGTGATGAATTATGATATTCTGTCTAGATCTTTGTATTTTTTGTCCCCTTGTGTAATTTTACTCAACAGGGTACTGGAGGAAAAAGTATTATATTTATAAAAATCAAATTGTACATAATGTTGTATATACGTAAAATGTATGTAAAAAATAAAATCATGTTTCATTCATTTCGCTTTTTCTTCAGCACCATTTTTTTGAGATGTAGAACTTGTTGCGAAGGTTTAAATGATAAATGGCATTATGATAAAATCAACAAAAAAAAGAATTGGTAATTTCTCCTTGAACTTAACCTGGACGACCTGTTGGAATCAAAAGGATGTTTGTGTACAATTTTTCAAATCTATATCAGAGACTGAAATATGTTTTTCTCCCTTTTATCATATTAGGAATTATTCCATTTTATCCAATCAGAAAATTCCCTTTGTATTCAAATACCAAGGGGGAGTCAAATAACTTCATAGCAAGCACATCATAGCTTGTGGGTTATATTTTGTACCAATACAACAAAACAATGAGTCATGTATCAGAATGTTACTGTTTATTTGGATTATTTAAAACTATCTCCATCACTATATAATGTTCCCCTCTCTCCTCCAGTCCTCCCTGCCAGAAGCAAAGTATGAGTAATTACCCAGAATCAATTTTCACTGTATGGCGGAGCCTCGAAGGCAGCTGTAGAGAATGCCTTCCTCCATTCTCTCTCTCCTCTTTCTCTCTCTCCTAAGAGAGAGAAGTTTCAACGAGAGAAGAGTCTACATTACATGGCATAAAATCAAATCAATCAGATTGGCTAGACTTTAAACAAGTTATTACTGGTGTAAAGAGACACAGACTGGAGGCAGATCCCCGTGATGAAGGCATCAAAAGGAACCAAATCCCCACCATGGCGCTGTGTGGGAGGATCCAAAACATGGCTCTACATTCATACCCCAACTATTCACTGAACCCCCCATACAATGCCACACTATTTCTGATTTTCTAATTGTTACTAGTGTGCTTGATTAAAATACCTGTGGATATAGACATTCTCTGCTGATGATACAGCTTCTGTATTAAGCGTTGATGTCATGTGCACTCCAGCACTATCTATTGATACATCATGGCATTTTTACACATATTAAAGCTCTGCGATGAAGAACTTCCACAATTTCAACAAGTGGATTTATGTAATTGTAAAGTTGTCCGATATAACTTGAAATCTCTTGAAAACCTTTTCTTGGGTTTTTTAATGAGATCAAAGTGACTGATTATTAACTTTCTATAAATCTCAGCATCCATCAACAAATAGGGAGAGTAAATCACTTGATTCAGGATTAAATATCTCAGATATCTCCGAAATCTCTGATATCTCTATAAGTGAAAGCAAGACAATCATCCAGGTGTGAGCCCTTTATCAAAGAATCCCAGAGATATCTAGAAACCCACAGGGTGTCATGTCTACAGCATAGATGTGAAAAAGTCATACAAGGATCTTTCTCACTTTACTGATATAACACTTGGGTTTTGCTGGGAGAAAAGAAAACCAGGAAGTGACACGCCCCTTTCTGCCATTCATCAGGTGGAGGGATGCAGAGAGTAGCCAGCAGGCCCCCCTCTGGGCCTCAACAACTGCAGCAGTTGGCAGCCCACCGCTCCTGCTGCCACTCATTATGTCAGACAGACACCCTGCTACGGCAGGTTTTTGGGGGAATTGAAATGCATTCAGACAATACATCAAAGTTCGCTTCTTTTTCTCTCATTCATGAGTTTTGCTGAGTTCACAATTCCACTCACCAAGAAGCCAAGAATGCAATGCTGAGATTTCTCAGGTTTTTTTGGGTGATGTGGATTGAATTAACACATTTCTAAGATGGCTATCAGTGTCTGATAAAATCTTTTTGTGTTAACTGACAAAAAAAGAGCATAACAAGAAAGATAACTTTGTTATAGTCATAGTAAAACAGCCAAAAAAACTTCACAAATTATACAGATGTTTAGTTTTCAGTCTGTTACATAGCCTTAGTAGATCTTATGGGGTTAATGTCGTACACCAACTAAATGGTTGGTAAATATCTGATAGCATCTAAATTAATAAAGTATTTATGCTTATATTCATGTATGACAAACTTCTTTCACAGCTAGGCCCTTTGGAAAGAATATCTTGTTTTCTAACATAAAATTGACATAAGCAGCCTATCTGAATTTTGTATTACAAAACAATTACTGCATACACTCAAACTTTACCACCTTTGTATGTTATGAATGAGTCATTGATTATGAAAGAAGATGAAATTAAAAAATCAACTATAAGACCATTGCAAGTCCTCATCAAAAAGAAATTGCATACATCAAATCAATCATGATTTTGTATGCCTTAAAGTTCACTTTTATTTTCATTCACGGGTATATAAGACCCAGTAACTGGATCTACCGGTGCTGAATGCTTATCTTAGGTAGGAGACTGGCATAGATAAGCCAGCACTACAAGCTGAGGTAGTGAATTTCCACCCAATATCTGAGATAAGATATGGGTACACCACAACCAGAACAAGCAGAATCTGTGTCTCATACAGAATGATTAATGTTCACACTGAAATGCATGTACTTGTTGTCTTTATGATAGTGTTTCTTGATATCTTCACAGATTTTTATATCTTACACTTACAACCAGTTTTTCCAAACAGACTCAACTGATACATATAGACAATGTGTACAACTTATATGTGTAATGGCTGTAAACAATGGAGGCTGACTTACCCTGGCCTCGATGATGTCCGGAATGGCGGGCAGGAAGTCCTCCACGATACACTTGTACAAGTCCCGCTCACACTTCACCTTGCTGTCCTTCAACAGTTCCGCCAATCCCTCCCAGTCGTCTAGGTCCACACAGATAAGGTGCCACCGCACGTTGGGATTCAGTGGTCTCTTGGGAAAGGGCTGGCGTTCTCTCTTCTCAGTAACAGCCGCGGTTTTCTCTGTTCCCTCACTATTAAAACAATAATAGTTGAAAACTTGCACACTGAATCACCAAATTCTATGAAATTCAAATCAAGCATGCAATAATTAACTCAGCTATTACTGTAATTGCACATTTTTGGCAGAAAGTGGCTGTAGCAAAATCAGGTATGGTACGTAGCTTAATGCTATGCATAAATGTATTGGAATTTGTACATTCAGATATATGCTTAATCAAATCCATTTTAAATTGATGAAAATCAATATACGCCAGATATTGTTCACCCTAAATAAAACATTGCAGTTTTTCTTTTAATTTACCTGATGACATCAATACTGTTGGCCGTGGCTCGAGCCCGCAGTTTTCTGGGTCCTTCCTCCCCTGTACTTCCTTGATTGTCTTCATCAAGAGTTGTCTCCTCCTTTGGATCTTCCATGGTTTCTGATCTCGCATCATCTACATCTACCTCTTGTTCATCATTCTCATCATCACCAGCTTCCATTTCATCGTCTTCCCTCTCAATGGTTGATTCATTTATTCTGATTAAATAAAAAACCAGTATAAAACTAATTAAAAAATGTAAAACTAAATAAAAAAAATCCCCCAAATTTGCCCAGTTTTAAAATTGCAACAATTTATTTAACAATATATATTCTATAATTATAGAAATTTCATACCTATTTTCTTGTTCTTTTTCATCCAGAACTTGTGAAGAGTTTGGAGTCGTTTGTAACTCAGATTTACATGTATCTTCTTCTTTAATTTCTTTCTCATTTTCCAAACTTATTTCATCATTTGTCTCAATTTTTTCATCTATTTCCATTCCCTCTTCTTTTTTTTCTATATTTCCATTGGCACAACTGCAATATACATGTATATAAAATTAAAAGACAAGTTCACATTTCAAAGAATAAGACAATAACTGTCACTCCTATTTTCATTTAATAACCACTACCTTGTTATCTTGCTAAGTTCAACATCTGGTTTGCTATCCTCAACCTCAGGTTTGCTATCCACAACCTTCAGCGTGCTATCCATAACTTTGAGTTGGCTATCAATAACTTCTAGCTTGCAGTCCCCAGACATTGGCTTTCTATCCTCAACCTCGGATTTGCTATTCTCCACCTTTTGCTTGGTTTCCTCCACCTCAGGTTTACTATCCCCAGCCTCAAGTTTGCTGTCCACAGCCTCCACTTTACTATCCCCAGCCTCAAGTTTGCTATCCACAGCCTCCACTTTATTATCCCCAGCCTCAAGTTTGCTATCCACAACCTCCACTTTACTATCCATGGCCTCCTCTTTACTATCCCCGTCCTCCAGTTTGCTGCTCTTGCCCTGGATAGCTTCCCCTTCTGGCTGAGGCACACTGTCTTCAGAGTTACACACAGAGGATAGTTGAGAAGACTTTGCTGATGAATTATTGTTTCTAAATCCAAAAGTATGTATATAATTACAACATAAAGTTTGCAATCATTCAGTTTCACACACAACTGCAATAAATGTTGTCAAAGGGAGCTAACTCATTGAATTGTGAAGAATAGCCCTTGAAACATGTATACTGTTTTTAACAACAAATACTTTGAACAGGTTTTCCTTACCGGTTCTTATTGGCCTTTGGTGGTCTCCCACGCCTACCAGATCTGGATCTTTCTGGGGTCTCCTTCATCGTAGTACTACAGAAACATAGAAATGTATAATAATACACTAATCTCCCACAAACATATTGCTTGAAAGATATCAAGTCATCACAGGTATGTCCAGCTTATACTTTATGAACCTATCCAACATTTTTAGAGGTAGAATATCATGTATTGTATTGTATCACACAAAACTTCAGTCTATGTGTCAGTAGTCTTGGAGAGTTTTTGCAGCTGAAGCACAATCCACTTGTCTCAACTAAACTTTTCATCATATGAAAAAAAGTAAAATACTATGGTTTTGATATTTCAATTTCCATTCAATGCCAGTTAAGGCCATATAAAATTAATGTTTAGATTCTCATCCCTGCCCACCCCTCTGAAAGTAGCCCGCCCCAATGTTCTTTATTCTATTTTTTTTTTTAAATCTTGTGGCAAACTAACATTTATTGCCTCAAATTTTTTGCCAATCAGGATGAGAATCTAAATATTAATTTTACGTGGCCTAATGAAATTTTTTAAAAGCCCTTTGAATAAATTTTTTTAATTGAACTCCCTATCATAAAAAAATTATGATTAAAACCTAAAACACTGGTGTTATTTTCTACTTTCATTCAAGAACAAAGCAATCCACTTCCTCCCCCTTCTGATAAAGATGTACGTTTTTTGATCCAACAAAGTATGGAACTAATGATGTGATTATTACTTTCACTGAACAAATTATCACTTTTGATGTTGTACTTGTAAATACACAGTATGAAATATAACGTACAGTTTTTGTTTCCTAGTGCTGCCACCTCGTGGGGTGTTGTTCTCAGTCACACTTGATATGGAGCCTTGTCTAGAAGATCTCGGAGTTATACTGTCATCCTCATTTTCTTCCTCTATTCCAGAATCACTAAAGGAATCAAGTTAGTTTCATCATATTTTATTTAACAAAAACACATCTAGAAGCACTTCATCTGTTTAAATATGTCTTGAAATATTCTTACAGGAGATCGAGAAAAACCTTTATACTCCACATCCCAACTTGAAAATTACATGCATTCGAACACTAACACTAATTTGAAAAGAATACTGACATAGTATAACTTAATATGAAAATAGACATGAACAAAAACATTTAGTGCTCTATTCAACTTTATTTGCATGCAAGAAAATTGCATAAGGTTCGTAAGAACCTCATAATCACAAATATTTCTCAGAGTGAACAAATTCATACGTATCTAAATTTTTTAAAAGATTACATACCAGTAAGTTTAATATTGCAAAGATTAACAGTCACAAATCATTTTATCACTATTCAATCTAAAAAAAAAAAAGTTGTCATGAGTAAAAGTTTGGTTTACAATATAAGGGGGTGGGTGGGGGAGGGGGGGGGCATACCTGTTAGCAGCCTTCTCTACAGCGGCTTCCACCCTGCTAGGTCGACCTCTCCGACCTGACCTCACAGGGGTCACCGTCCTGATAATGTATAAAATAATTGAAATACACTAAACTTGATTACAACAAACACGCTTGTAATGAATGCACAGTTACAGAGGAGCAAGTTTCACTTCTTTAGGTCTTGATATCTCAAACATTTTGGATGTCACAAATTATGTTTAAAGCAAATATAAACTGTTCTTCCCTACCACTTTGCCATTAGTGTGTTAATTGCTCTATCAACTGAATAACTGTACGTGATAATAAGATTTTGTTAACTGAATTTGAAATGTATTATCAAGAAATAAACAATAAAAATTGTAAGTTTGATCCACTATACACACCTTCACAACGTCAAGGCTTTGTGATTACGGAACTCCACACAAACCCTTGACATAAGTCGCTATTTAAAAGTCGGATTCAGGCCGTCGTATTTCATTGGTTCCAAGTCTCAATTTGGAGCCAATCAGAATGCGGTTCTCATTCATATCAGAAACGATGTAAACAAATGTGGCTGCGCACGTTGATCCCAGAAAATAGCAAGTTTTCGATCTTGTTGTCGCATTTGTATGGATAATAACCTACACAAATATTGCTGATTAATTTTTTTTTAAATCGACATTCGTTCACTGTGTTAGAACAGCTTTCTGAAGTTATAAATACGTTGCAAACCGTTTGAAACGATGGAAAGTCACCATACATCAAACGTGCTTAGTTCCAATTAATACGTCCCGGTTATCTATTACATGTAAACATGATATCTCGAGCTTTTGATTTTCAGTGAGACAATTAATATTGTCGCAAATTTTTCATTCGAGATTTGCCATACATGTGCTCAACCCAAACTACGTTTCAAATGGAGTTATTTCATTGGACATTCTACTTTTAGAATTATTACGTATTGTTAAGCGTGAGCCCGACTTTTAAATAGCGACTTATGTCAAGGGTTTGTGTGGAGTTCCGTAATCACAAAACCTTGACATTGTGAAGATGACTATACAGAGAACCTGAATACCCTTACAGCTTAAAATCTTGAAGCGATAAATCTTACCTGTTTTGGGCATTCTGCTTTACAGCTGGACTCTGTTCATCATCACTACAAAATTTAAAGGCACGTGTAAATAAAACTTAAAAGTGTATTTGAATATGAATTTGCATTTTTAATAAGATTATTACTGTGTACCAACATTTGCTTTCCTTAACCTTTTTAAAAGACCATTCTTGGTCAGAATTAGTCTCTTTTTACCTGCATGGTGAAACTACATGTGTTTTTACCTGTACAGTGGACCTTTCTTCGTCAAAATCCTTCCTCGACTACTTCTTCTAACTTCAGGTTCTTTTCTTTAAAATTAAACACAAAACAAAATTGTCAAGAAGAAGCAGCAACATCAAAATAGACAAACTTTTGGTTTGGCTGTTTTAGTGTGTGTGGATATCAAATTTTAAACATTAGAAAATTCTTTGTTACTGCATCATTTTATATATATCATCAACACTCTACTGAACAATATAATAAATGTACATATATATTACCTGTCCTTGGTCTCTGTAGCTTTTGGTCTCCCAGGGGTTCTACCTTTATTATTTCTTTAAAAAAAACCAGGTGAAGTCTTAAGGTTGAATGATAAAGACTCTGTGTGTACATGTTCTTAACTATAACTTCAAATTTTGATGGATGACTTTATTTCTTGTTTTAGGTATTCCTATACTCGGCACTAAATGGGCTCAATCATTGAAAGATTAGCTTTAAATGATAGATATACATTCTAATAATACATATACATAAGAAAATATATATGTTTACATGCTAGTTGTTTTGTTATCACCTCTCGGACAGGTGTACCCCATGCGAAAATCATTGACAATTATGACATTTGCCAGACGTCCATTTTTCCTAAAAATATTAACCAATTTTGGGGAAATTAGAACTGGATGTACAAAATAGAGTATAAACATTTATCTAAACACATCACATCAATATTTTTGTGCAAATTGTTGCAAGTAGGTACGCTTTATGAGCCTGATGTATCAAAATAGAATACAAAAAAATTTGATGCTTGTATCGTGTTTGGTCATTTTTTTTTTTTTTTTTTTTTTACAATTTTATGGACTCAAACCTTAAATTCATGGTGTTTATTCTATAGAATGACATCTTAGAAAAAAAGATTTGGTAAAATAAATCATACGTTGACGGATTACTTTTCATGCTATAAGCTCTAAACCATGTACACCCGGAAGAAAAATTCCATAAAAATTACATTTTGCTACAGCTTTTTGCTTAGTTCTGTCAACAATGTTAGATATTATTTAAACATCAATTAATTTATGATTATTGACATACGAAATAACTTCTGTCTCTAAATTTTAACCGATTTTAGTAGAAAAAAAAAAGAAAAATTCTGGGCGGGGGGACCCATCAAAACAAAGATATAAGCATACTTGAGAACCTGCTTAGTCAGAAATTTCATTTTACTTTAACAAAATCCAGTTTCTCAACATTAATCATTTCTATCTTTTATACACTATATAAATTACCGTTCAAATTGCTTATTATTGCCATTGTTTACAACAGCGATGTAGAGCGAAATCTGGATATCTAAAACGCTATGTAAAAGTCAAACCAATATTGTAAAATCCGTATTATGACGTAGTGCGATACTAGGACTACTTTAATTGGTGTACTAGTCCATTATTGTAACTTTATTAAATACTGTACCTTTTCCCCCGAGGTGTGGACTTTGGCGTTAGTTGAGACAGACTGATATCATCCTCAGAATCAGATTCTACTTCTTCCTCTGTATTTTCATCACTACTTTAAAATGTAAATTCAAAAATATAAAGAAAACATCCACTGCTAAAGGCAATGATATAAACCCAGTTTCATAATAAAGACAATCAATACAGAAAAAAATTCTATAAAAATGAAAAAAAATAATTTTTTTGCTGAAACCCTCATCATTGTATTGTAGATATAGCAAACTGAAGTAAGTAAAATAATTAACAACTGTCTCATTAGTCCCACCTTTCTTCCTCCTTCACAGTTTTCTTCACCTTGCGACCTCGGGAAGTTTTCACGCTTTCTTTTTTCTTCTTTTGCTTCTTTTTATTGGTTTCCTTGGCTTTCTTTTCCTTTTTCTTGCCCTTTTGTCTAAATGATTGAGTCAAAAGCCTTTCTAAATGGCATCAACTAATGAAGTCAATAAAACCATTCATACACAATAACATGTACAAAAAATCTCATTTACGGACAAGGATTGTTGACTCACTTGATCTCTTCAGGCTCTGGATCTTCTTTATACAGTCTACTCCCATAGAAGTACCAATACTTAGCTCCTACAGAATCCTTTCCTAATGGTTCTATCCTCATATTGTCTCCATCAAACCCCTAAATCAAATCATAAAGCAGTTATGAAATGAAATATTTTGAAAGCTCAAACATTTACTGTCAACAAATCTTAGAAAATTTCACTTCATTAAACAGCCCAAGAAAGTTCCTCAACTTTTTACCAACTAACAGTCACCTGTTAAATTCATAACACTGTGGTTGGCAGTTCCAAACAATAAAAGTAGGTATTGATAAAAATGTAAAGCTAATATTTCTTTACAGACAAATTATGCTGCAGAAAATCACGTGTGCATATCAACCAGCCAGAAGTGATTGAATTTGTTAGTGCAGTTCTGTAAACACACCACCTCTATTAGGCTTATAGGTAGTCTTATTTGGCTGAATCTTTGTGAAGTTCTGATTCACAAAAGACAAAAAAGATATACATAGAGTATTGCAATCAACAATAAGGTACTAAAATTTGGACAACACACAAGATTTACCTTGAGTTGATCCATAATATCGGTGGCATCCAGTCTGTAGTCACACAAGCACTGCAGAATTTCTACTTTTGTTCTTAGTGGCAAGTCCTTAAAACTGGAGTTGGCAAGAGGATTGCCCTCTCTTTTCTCTAACATTTCCCAATTGTACTTAAATGTGTCCTTCAGAAATACCTCACAGTTAAATGTTCTACAAATATAACAAATTAAAGAAAGTTCATTACAAACAATAGAGGAAATCGTTTTTTCTTTTCTTGTTTAATGACAGTTTGTCTTTTCCCAAACCAAACATCAATTAGTAAAGTTATTACAAATATGAATTAGCTTAAATATGAAAAGTTCTATGCAAATAGAGTAGCATGTTTTTATATGATATGAAATCAATCAAATACACAATGTAACGAAGAAAAGAGAAGAGACTGCTAGAAGGTAATGATCACAAATCAGCATCTGTAAACTTTGATTTTTCTTGACAGTTGTTGCAAAACTTAGCTATGAAAGATACTGACTCAATATCTTCTCTTCCATAGTATCCTCTCAAAAGTTTGCACATCAAATCGGTCAAGAAGAAGTTGTTCTCCTCTCTGCAGGAGTCTATAAGAGCTTCCTCTAAGTCCTACAACACAATGATCAAAACAAATAGCGATATGGAAAAATGATAAGATGATAGGTCAAAATGACACTAAATATATTATCTACCAATATCCTTTAATTTGTAAACAAATACCATGCTACTTTCACTTTCTATTTTCTGTTTAACTTTGTAAAACAAAAATCTTCTAAGGGGGATAACTTTCAAAGCACATTTTGCTACAATAATTTCCTTTTCTTCAATTGAATTAACTTATAGAATGCAATAGTAACTATTTCATAAATTCATTCAAAAAGAATAAATTTTCTGCATTAATGTGCAAGAAATCCGGATTTTATGAAAAGTGAAAGTGATGATGTGAATATCTAAAAAAGTGCTTTTATCATCAGATACTTGTAAAAAATGGAGTGAAATATTCACCTCAATATCAAAATCTGGCAAGTCAAACGCTGATCTAAATAACGAACAGAAATGCGCAATACATGGAACTTCCCACCAGGACTGGATCTCTGCAAGCAATAAATAATCGACATTGGATCGTTTCTAGAAAGACACCACTTATATCCGTCTATTATGTATTTAACATGCGTTTCACATGATCAAATTAATAAAACATTTTACAGTTAACATTTTCTTATATCAAATTATCTTCTACATTCACTACTTACCCTCCAAAGACATGGTTCTGTTTGGAGAATGGGTCCTTTTTTCATGCAATGCAATGGAGGCCCGTTGCTTCTCGTTTATGATAAGTCAAGAGGAAACACGAAGAAAAACTGAACTTCCGTTTTCTCTCTCTTGGCTATTGAAAATTAAAAAAACTGTAGAAAACCCTGTGATAACTTTTTATTGCATGACATACGAATGATTACAGTGTATTGTTAATAAATCAAAAGCCAAAGAATTGAAATTTAACAATTTCTTCTTCAATTTTTGAGACACCGAATAAATCATGTAATCTCATTTTCGGAACACCTCCAATTCGTACAATGAATGCTGGGTAATAATAATAGAAGATGCAAAATCTATGGCTAAGGTAAAATATAGGGCTACTTTATATTTCTCGTTCCTCCGAGTTCTGAATTTTATTTGATTCATTTCTTATTTGAAGCTCTTGTTTGATAAATCGTGTGAGAGAGCAATGAAATATTACTTTAAAGCATCATGACGTAGTGTAAATCTGTTTTTACTAAGAAACTTCTACACGTTATACAAAAATAAGATGACAGTGAATTCATGTGCTCTTTGATTTGTAAAACAAATGAATGGTAGATTTTGTTTTCTTCGTAATACATGCTAGAAAGTTACTGTAGCGCCATCTGCAGTGGAAAGCTATGAAAAGCGAAACAGCACAACATTATGAAGCTGCTGTCAATCTGATGGTATTTTTAAAAGATTGGTTTCTTCTTATGTGTTAGATTTTAAGAAGTTCCCGATATGGACCCCAATCAATGGAGGAATTTTAATACTCCATATGGACAGGCTTCTGGTGTGGGTTCCAATGCTGAGCTTCCAAGACTGGATTTAGTTCCACAACAAACTGTATTCAGTTCAGGTATGTTTCTATTAATATATACTGAGGTTATCAGCTTAAGTTCATATTTATATTAAAATAGAAGTATATCTTAAGATTTATAGCTATTACATGTTGAATAGGGATAGGGTAGTACACAGACCTCATGAAACAATACATATTATCTCCACTGAATCTCCATATGGAATTCCAAAATGAAAACTGTATGCCTTTGAATTCTCCCTAAATTCAATATGGTCTGCAACTGGCCACCATTTTAGACCCCAGCATATTCTTGGCCAGAGATATCTCACAATCTCAAGTTTAATAATTTGCTTTTTTGATACATTTTAACATGATTAATATATGCCTCTATCAAAATTATCGGTCTTCATGTATATAAAAAAGACAAAGAGGAAGGGAGTTGCAGACTTACAATATAGGGTTAAATGTTGATCCCCTTTGATCTTAATACATCTGATATATATATATATGTATGCATGTATCTTGATATTATGATAAATTATGAAATATTAACACAATTGCCATCTATCTCATTGACCGTGAATCAACTAAAACCATGAAAAATCAACATCTTGCATAATTTGAACTGTGTCAGCCACTTCACCAACATGAACAATGAATCTGATTTGATAATTGACATTCAATCCACAAATTACAATGCCTAAGGCCTAAAAAAAAAATTGTGTGTTTAGGGTAACACTGATGAAAAAATTAGGTTAGGTAGGTAGGGATTTTTTTTATTTTATCATATTTTTTTGCATGAGGGCACAAATACAGATCTTTTTTTAATATTTAAAAATGGGTTTTTAATGGAAATAATATGAAATCACAATCAGATAAAAACAGACATCTAAAAATGTTATGATAGGGGCATTTTTGTAGGTTAGGTTGGATTACCCTAAACACACAATATTTTTTTTTAGGCATAATCTCTTGTACATTCATTTTCAAAATCTGATAGGCTGTTAGTGCAAAGTTTTGTACCAATGATACAATGCATGTGTCTTAAAGATT
Organism: Magallana nippona; assembly: GCA_033439105.1. Classification (NCBI taxonomy): domain Eukaryota; kingdom Metazoa; phylum Mollusca; class Bivalvia; order Ostreida; family Ostreidae; genus Magallana; species Magallana nippona. The sequence goes on along the minus strand of CM065926.1, from coordinate 1,434,138 downwards.
TTTTTTTAGATATTTTGTCACCCCCCCCCCCCCCCCCCCCCCCAACTTTTATTACATTAGAATCTCTTGCAACTAACATAACACTGACCAAACTTCAACAAATGGACTAATTGTAAGTACCCGTAAGTCTGTGGTAGAGTGGCTGATTTCCACCAATGTAAGATGAGCTGACTTAAATCTTTCAAATGTTGGAAATTACATTTAATTTTACATTTAAGTTGTATACGGTTATAGGAAACAAGATTTTAAATGTTTCTATGTGGAATCTCTTGAAAAGTTATAGGAAAAATAAGATATGCAAAGATTTTTTTTTTTGGAAAAGCACTGCAATGTGTTACTGTTAAGTTGTTAATAAGTGATTGTGACATCATACTTAGAGCTGACAGTGAACTTTGTTGAGTTGATAATTACATGTAACTTAACTCCCTTGCCTAAATATTTATTGATTATTGAACTGTACTGTATGACTTATGGTTTGAAACAGGATTGAGGAAAAAATATGACTAAACTCATTGAATTAATTTAACAGTCATGAAAATTTTAAGTAGTGAAAATGACAGGAAATAAGTTTTTTAAGCTATTGTTTTGTTTTTTCTTAACAGACATATTATAGCACATTTTCTCAACAACTTATTTGATAATAGTTTTTGATATAGAAAATACATGTATTTTGATATGTTTGATTATTCATCAAATATATTAATTAAAGATGAAGAATAATAACAAAATTCAAAAGAACTTGGCATTTGTTGAATGTTTATGTATTGTGTTTTAGGATTTGGTTTACCTCAAGGATTACCAGGACTGTCAATTCCTTCTCATCATGGTGCAATGGAGAATCCCGTTCATGGGGCGTTTGGCCTGCCAAAGGTGTCTCTACCTACAGATTTCACTGGTGCCTCCATGATGAGATCTACAATAGGGGAGCCTTTCAGTCGCAGTATCCCAACACAGTACACATCAGATGCCTTAAAGTCCAGCCAGGAGGTCGAAAGAGGCCTGTTGAATTTAATGAACTCCCATCCGCTATCGTTAGAGCTCTCGGGACCACCTCCTGCTCACTCGGGGTCCACCAATCAATCCATCTCTCGAAATCCATTGGCAGCTGAAAATCTCATCAATCATCAGCCTTTCTCAATGAAACTACCAAACCAAGCGGAGCCTCTCAGAATATCTGTTCCCACATCAAAGGTTAGTTACAGTGAGATGAGGAGTCCCACCAGTACGCTACTGTACGGCTTAACGAGCCCAGGCTTGGAGGACCGATCTCACTCCGAAACAGCATTCAGTGCATTTTCTTCAACACAGACGTCCAAGGCTGAACAGTTTAACACATCTCATAGCATGAACTATGATCCGGTGAGCCCTGTGTCAGATATAGGGCAACAAAATGATGACTTTGCTCAAATGGACTTCCAAGATCTAACTCAGATGGATCCCTCTAGAAACTCAATGAAATTAAATCAGAACTCGGTAATAATGCAGCACATAAATGATCCTAAGTCAGTCTCACAAGATTTGGGATCGGATCGGAATTCTTACATGTCCAGCCACAACTTCATGCATGGTTCTCCCTCATTTCATGGTAATCATGGTGTTTCCAGCCCTGTTCATCGTTCACCACACAATGTCAGTCCCCACATCCCTTCAAGCAGGGAGAGCCCCCAGGTACAACCCTCCTCATCCAGCGTATCATCACCTATGGTTCATACAGCATCTGACCCCAGAACAAAAAGTAAGAAATCTAACATTCTCATGCGTAGCAGATCTGGGGATGAAAGCTCGCTGGGCAGAAGTCAGTTACAAGACATTCCGCCATTAGATTGTGTGGATGTTCCCACAAGTAATCAGAGCTACAATTTGCCAGGGAATTACTCTTATTGTGTTCCAGAGAACCATGCAGACAGCCCCCAGAGTCTGAACTCCTTCAGTCCCCAGTCTTACAGCCCCCACATGCATCAACCAATGCAAGGAAGCTATCAGAATATTCAAAATGGTGGACATTCGAGCTCTTCTCTAGGAAGCAACAACTCCCCTGTGATAAATGACTACACATCACTGCCACAAACAGTAATAGGAACGCAGAGTTCTTCTGTTCCATTAGTGTCTCATTCAATGGAGAGTTCATTGCTCAATCATGTGATGAATACTAGTACCAGCCCTATGATGTCATCTAATTCTCTTTATACTAGTAGCTTGTCCTCGTCTTTGCCTGCCCAAAGTGTCTCTTCATCAAATCCCATACTTATCTCATCCATGCAGAGACCATCAGTTGTTGATCACCAGTCAAGTGTAAATTATACCTCAAATTCTGGGAATGCAATGAAGTCAGCCATGGGTGATACTTTAGAAATGCAGGGGTTAGGGATGGTCAGAAACAGCAGTTATCAAGCCGTGTCTACCGAGAGCAATATGTACACTGATATGGACAACTATAGTAATAGATATGATATGAATGGCCCTTGCTTGGCCTATCAGGAGAATCAGAGGAGAACATCTACCATTGATGAGGATGCTTTATCCAGCCTCATTGGGAGCCATTCTGCTCCCGGTCAGTATCCCACTCCTCAGCAACTCATGCAGGATCAGGGCCCAGGGTCAGAAGAGTGGAGCTCCACAGACAATGTAATGCTATCATCCTCCAAAACAGTGTCAGTCAAACCGGAGATGGATGATGAATTTGCTCACCTTCAAAAACCCCCAAGCACACCTGCAGTCACCAAACAAACCCAGAGGACTACAAGTTTATTTCAAAACCACATACAAAACACTAAACCATCTCCACCCCCAGTGCAAAAACCCGAAATTAAGAAAAATCCAAACTCTGGGTTTCTGAATTCTTTTCTAAGTTTTATTCAAGGAAAGAAACCAGAAACCTTATCAAGTGTAAATACTTCGGTTGTGAAAAGACCAGAACTGCCAAAATATATTCCAGAGCCACCAAGACCCAAAGCAGTGCAGAGGGACCGAAGGTTTGACAGTGATAGTACTTCACCCAAACCTAGCTCTGTGTACTCGCCATCTACTTCTCAGGCATCCACCATATTTTCAGACGAGGAGGAATCTAGCAATACAAACCCCAGCAACAAGGTACAGGGTATTGTGCAGCAAATCAGTGAAGATGGGAAACCCAGTCTGAAAATGAAAATTAGTTTGGGAAAGGGGCGGGGCTCAGAAAGTGTCAAACACGGAACTGAACTTCAGAAAGTGACCAAAAGGAGAAATTCTAAACCCACAAAGAAGAAACGCAGAGACAATTCTGATGATGCATATGTGATGTCCTCTGGTAATGAAGATGACTTTGATGATTTTTCACCTGAAATACCGATTTCCGAAAAACCGTCTCATCTGGAAAAGTCTGTACCTAAAAGGCAGCTGTCTTCTCGGAAAGCCAAAGAAAAGGCGCAACAGAAGAGTAAGTAGAATCTGGATTATGTGGCAGTTTTTTTTTTTCAGTTAGTTATATACTTGAACTTTCTGGAAAAAATTTATATATATGGATATCTTGAAATGGTGATGGGATAAAATTATTTAACTGATTCTATTTTATACTATCCAGAAGCTTTAATTATGAAGTGCTGGTAGATGAAAGACAAAAACAGCTGAATGGCTTGAAATCTTATCTTTGTACCTTATGTTTATTTTTTTCATTAATAGTACCTGTTTTAATGATGTCATTCAGCCTAAAACAAAATACTGTTATATCATGTATAGGATTTTATCAAACATTTTACCAGTTTTCATGCATACCTGTGATAAAACCTGATACATGCATTACCGGCAAAAAAGGAATAAATTGTTTAATATTAGAAATACTGAAAAATTATGCATAATTCTGCCTCTAAACGATCTTCAGTGTACCTGTAATTCCTCATTTAACAACCTTTTAGAGAAGTATGTAGAGTCGGACAGTGACGAGGAGACACTGGGTCCCATCATACCGTTCACCAGGAAACCCCCCAGTGAAGACGAGGCATACGACTCAGACCAAGATCCAGACTGGGCACCTTTTGCTGTGGTAAGTTAAAGACCTACATGTAGTTCACTGTGGTAAAATAGAGATCTAGTTCATTGTAGTAAGTTAGAGACTTCTTCACTGTGGTAAGATAGAGACCTAGTTCATTGTAGTAAGTTAGAGACTTCTTCACTGTGGTAAGATAGAGACCTAGTTCATTGCAGTAAGTTAGAGACTTCTTCACCGTGGTAAGATAGAGACCTAGTTCATTATAGTAAGTTAGGGACTTCCTCACTGTGGTAAGATAGAGATCTAGTTCATTGTAGTAAGTTAGAGACTTCTTCACTGTGGTAAGATAGAGACCTAGTTCATTGTAGTAAGTTAGAGACTTCTTCACTGTGGTAAGATAGAGACCTAGTTCATTGCGATAAGTTAGAGACTTCTTCACCGTGGTAAGATAGAGACCTAGTTCATTGTGGTAAGTTAGAGACTTCTTCACTGTGGTAAGATAGAGACCTAGTTCATTGCGGTAAGTTAGAGACTTCCTCAAGATAGAGACCTAGTTCATTGTAGTAAGTTAGAGACTTCCTCATGTGGTAAGATAGAGACCTATTTCATTGTGGTAAGTTAGAGACTTCCTCACTGTGGTAAGATAGAGACCTAGTTCATCGTGGTAAGTTAGAGACTTCCTCACTGCGGTAAGATAGAGACCTAGTTCATTGCGGTAAGTTAGAGACTTCCTCACTGTGGTAAGATAGAGACCTAGTTCATTGTAGTAAGTTAGAGACTTCCTCACTGTGGTAATATGGTGATCTACAGGTACTTTACTGTGTTTTGTCCTGGTGATGTTGATGATAAATAATCTCTGCCAATGTTGGTAAATATTTAGGAAATCAAAATTTTAATAGCCTTAGTAAGTGTTACTCTGTTGTATTCTCAACAGCCTCTATTTAATATGAAATATTGTGACTCTAGAGTAAATCACCTTGCAGGAATATATATATTGATTGTTTTTTGGCATTGATGTCAGTGTGGACTTTGTAATATTGTTTTGTTTCAGGAAACCAAAAAGGAACCAAGAGCAAAAGCAACCAGAGGAAGGAGGTACATTGTTATTTATCAATGTCTTAAATTTATAATTTGTTTTTCAAACAGTATGAAGCATGTTTCAGTATGAAGCATGTTTCAGTATGAAGCATGTCTGTCAATGCATGTTTTTTCTCACTTTGTAACTGGGAATTTTTAAAGCATGATCTGACATGTTGTCCCTATCACAAACCAAGGTCATTTTTAAAGGTCAAGGTCACAATTGATTAGAATTGATTAGTATCTTATCACATTTAAGTAACTGTAAAGTTACTGTAATATGTTCCCATAATACATGTACCTCATACATTGAGCACAGTGCCTTTTCATTTTCTGTATTATGTTTTTCTACCAACACAGAAGGAGGGGTTCCACCAGACGATCTCTAGAGATGGAAAGTGAAGATCTTGAAATCTTAAGGAAAAGGGTAAAAGTGATCACCTCTGTTGAGCAAAAACCTGCCTTGACAGAGACGAAGTCTGAACCTTCAGCTCCTGGTCATGTGTTCAGCCTCCCGGTGTTCAGGGTAAGAAACTGTTCATCCGAACATAACATTACAGATGTTATTGCTGTAATAGATCTGTGCAATAGATCCCGATTCCAGCTCTGATTGAGTTAGTCTACCACATATTTTTTGTAATTAATAAGCATTTTAAGACACATCATTAATGACTATTAATTAAAATAAAACAACCATCTTGCTGATTCATTTTACCTTTATTTTTAACACCTCTGCGGCTCTGTCGAAGCCATTGTTGTACACACGCTTGTCACTTATTGCTGCTAATTATCTTGGACATACCCTTGAGGCAAAGAAATAATCAAAACATCGTAACATCCTGAGTGTGAAATACCCTGTTGTCTGTGATCAGTCACTCCTTTGAGCATTTTGAAGATTTCTACTAAGCAGAAAGTACAGATTTTAAAAAATCTGCATCAGAAACATTATCGTTGATGTAAATTTTCAGTACATGAAAATTTCCTCATAGATTTTTCCCAGAATTACCATGACAGTTTGGTCAAAAGTCTTGGTACGTATTATACACCCAAACTACATTTTTTCCAGAATTTGTAAGTTCAAATAGAGGGTGCATATTATACACAACTGCGACAAAATAAGATATGTATATTTATAGCAAAATGTACATTGAGTACATGTACTTTGTTTTGTCTCTAATACAGTCTCTTTACATTTTACAGATAGGTGATTTTGTGATAGCCAAAAGTGACTTAAACAATTTTGAATGTTTTCCAATATGGAGGATAGATCCAGGGAAAATGATGAAAAAGTACGAGTTATTTACGGATAAAGGAAAGATCCTTCACATGGCAACATGCACTGTAAGTAGCTGGATTTGATGCAAAGATGAAAAAAACCCATCAAAACCATTCATTTTTTGTGGGTTTGGGTAATGAATTATTTTTAAACTGACAGTAATAATATGGAATGGAAACTACAGTTGAACTATATTTCCAATGTTAAACCAAATACATGTACCATCATGGATATGTTAAAGAGTGTTAGAAGGCCCAACCACCACTCTTATATCTTGATTTCTGGTATCTCCAATTTTTCAGGTGCTCTAAGTATAGAATAAGGGGTTTTACTGTGATCGATGATCAATTTATTTTCCAGTACTCCAGCTGCTTGCCGAAGATGGATCTGGATTACATCCCAGTCAAAGTGACGACTATAAGAAATGAAAGAGATGGTCATATTGTGGAAGTGAACGAAGCTGATAGGCCAAAACCAAAACTAGATTCAAGGTCAAATGAAAAAAATTGTATCAAGATGAAAAATTTAAAATGTTATAGTTCTCATTTTTTTTTCGATTTTGATGAGATTTTTGACAAATTTTGGTGCAATACCTGGCAATTTGTAAAGAATTTTGATCAGATTTCCTACATAATAAGTGTATGTTTTGTGCATACTAGTTACCGTAGTATGTTTTTAATTTATTAAATATATTTAATTGTTTTGCTTGCGCAAAGATATTCCATTTATAAGTCACATATGCTTGTAACTTTAGTGAAGATGTTGCGTATTGTGTATTGTAGGTTGGAGACGGAATATGAAGAGGATCCCCTGGCAGACATGTTCAATGTTTACCTCCAGATCTTCCTGAGCTGTGCCTTAGAACCTGGATTTCTGATGGCAATTCTGGATTCCAAAGGTTGAGAGAGAGAAAGACAGAGAGAGAGAGAGAGATATGTTATTACAGTAAGACAAGCTTATAGTGTACACGCTTAAAATGAATTGACGCTTATAGTGAAGTTATTTTCATTCCCTGTGGGTTTTAAACATATTGTGAAGCTAATGGATATAACGAATTACTTTTATAACGAAGCAAAATCGCCCGTCCCTGGCACTTTGTTATAAGCCAGTTTTACTGTAATAATTCAGTAGTTCTGTAGATAAGAAATGATATATATGTACATATATATCATTATTAATTTTAGTCATATTACAATATAAGTATTGAATGACAAATTCAGAAACCTAGTTATCTAGCAGGCGTACTTGGATGTACATGTAAGCTTCAGTCAACATATGATTGTTTTTACAGAGGAATTTTATCTGGGACCTTTAAACAGTATTGATGACTTGATTGACAAGAAGTTAATTGAAATTGATGCGAAAGTCCAGTGGAAACAAAAATTCAAGGTAGGTTATTGACTTCTGTCTGAAGACCAATTAACTATGAGATGTACATATATTCTTTGTGTGATTGAAAACTATTAATTTTCTGAATATCAGAAGTCCTTAAAGTTTCTTATCAAGATGTATTTTTTTTTAAATTAAGAAAATAGTGCTGATTGAATTTTGTTAAGCATTTCATGATCATCATTGTACAGAGTGAATTACTGTTTCAGGATGCTTTACAATCCAAACCTCACATCAGAGAACTGGATCGGGCTGACCTTAAGTTATCATGCCAAGTATGATATTCTTCTCTTTTATTTATGAGTTATGAGTTTTGATCCTGTTGACTTGCTCACAAGTTTTACATGTCTGTGATTGGGGTTTTTTTCTTCAGGCATGTCGGTTTGCAAGTGAGCCTGCCTTAAAGTCTGTTCACTTGTTCGGCCAATCCTACGATCACAAAACCCTGGTAGAGAACAAGGCCTCACTTGTAGATGGCAGCATGGTAAGAGGAACACCTCTTCAAGATTTCTTTGTAGGTCGTACTTTTGAAAAACTCTGACTTTCAGTTTCATTTAGACATTTACCTTCTGATTGAATATACTCTGCATTAATCATGGATCCTTTTTGCAGTTTTAATTAATATTGATACAAGATTTTTCTTCTGTGTGTTATTTTTTTTTTTATAAATACAGTGGGGTCTCAATTGTAAATAATTGAATTGCAAACTTGAAGGTAATTGGCACTGTAGTGCTTGACCTGGTTGTGAACTTCAGGGTTTTGCAGTGATCACTTACTCCAATTCTGGCTTTATTTGTTGTGAATGCGGATCCTTGATTTTATTTGTAGGAGTTCCTGATTGGTAAGACAGCCTCTCTGTATGTCATGCCCTACCACAGTCTGTATCATTTCAAGTACAACTTGTCTAAAAGATGTCAAGCCAAGGTAAATACCCATGAATGATAACATTATTAGAATGTAAGTTAACAAAAGCTCTACTGGTATTTTATAATTCATGTACTGTAAATTCCTTATTTTACGCGAGTACTTAAATCCGCGATTCCACTGTTTTGTATCAAATAACAAGAATATAAAATAGCGAGCTCTATTTTTTTGTTAATATTTTCTATAGTTTAAAACTGTCTGAAAAATAAAAGCGATATTCTAAAATCCTAAGGGTTGCTTCTCACGATTTTAGGCGAATATTATTTCCTCGCATTTAATTAGTAATCTACAGTAGTTAAATTTTACATGTATATTATAAACAAATACCCGTTTGTATTTCAGGGTTATAAATTAGATGTGAAAAGAAAAAAATATAATGAATAAAACTCCAAATGAAATAAAATCTGATATATTGATTTAAATTAACAGGTTGACATTTTAAAACAAGCAAACAGCAGGTTGGCAAATCCTGAGATTCTTGACAAGTGTCTCAACAACAGGGTGTGGGTACTCAAGGTATGTCCCAGAGATGCTCATTGGCATGTTCAATTCTTATGCCCCCCTTCGAAAAAAGGGAGGGCATATTGCTTTGCTTCTGTCTGTCGGTCAGTCCACCAACAGTTTCTGTTCATTTTCTTCGCAGAGATTGCACATGCTGAAATGAAATTTAATATACAGATTTATCATAAGAATATCTAGGTCAAGTTCTGTTTTGGGTACAATCGAGCAATTTTTGACAGAGTTATGCCCCTTGGACTTAGAAAAATTCCAATTATTTGCTTTCTGTTCATTATCTCTGCAAAGGTTGAACAAATTAATTACTGATATATCATGAAAAACGTGTTTTGCCAAAGATGTGATGTAGAATATTTCTTGAATCCTCTTGAATTGAGGTACCTGGGATTTAAGTCCACAATACTAACTTTGACATGCCATACTTGATAGGTTGATGCATCTCAGATAGTACCGGTAGATGACCCCTATTGATTTTAAGTTCAAAAGGTCAATTTCATTTCCATGTATACTGCCTATAATAAAGGCTTGTGCACCCTGTAATGTATGTCTAAGGGAGGGGTCATAAGCGTTTCACAAACATCTCTTGTTCAGTAACGAATTGCTTTGAATTAAAGTTTTTGTATTTAGTTAAGTATGCTAACTGGGAATTCATAATCCAAACTTGACAGAATAGATCAGATGTCAACAAGTTATTACATTCATGATATGAAGCATTTATGGCATGCTGTTATTTCTTTCTAGATTTTTGATGATCTGAAAACTTTGCTGGAGAAAGGATGATCTTAGTGAGGGATGAGAGCATCAAAGGGCACCTGTCACAAGTCACAAGTTGGTGTCGGTCTAGTCAGCTCAGTCTACCAATTATAGGGACCAGATCTGCATCATTCTGATCAAGGAAACATTGATGTACTTATCATCAAAGCTTAAACGACCCAAATTGTAAAATCATAACTCGTCTTAATTAAGTGTTTATTTTTATACCTATTTTTGTTCCTGGTTTGTGAGGATTGTAGGGTGTACTTGATGTTAACCACTTATGGTGCCATATGTTTCAATCTACATGTATTTATAAACAGCGTAATAAGCATATCACAATTTTAGTATAAGATATTAGGCTTTAATCAATTGCAGCTCATGTTGAACTGACATCCTGTTATTTTATAAATACTGCATGAAATGGAAGAGCTGACAGTTAGGAAAATGCCACATTTTCAAAGGCATCAAAATGTAACTTGCTCCTGTAAGCTAAGGATGTAATTTTTTCCCCCATTTATTATATACATGTATAATTTACAACAACAGTATTCAATACCGAAAAAAAAAATTCAAGTTTAAAGGTCAGAAAGTTACATTGGTGCATGTATGCAATTTCACATATATAGATGTACATGTATTTTTCTGTTAGAATATTACTATAGCATGCCAAATAAGTCTTATAGTTGTAATGATGACATTGTGAAGAGTCTGATCTTACCGATGTATTTACAGCTAAGAATCTTGAAAACTTCAAATTTTGTTCTCTTCAATGTGCTTTTGGAATTGCTGGTGTTATTGTGAAATGTGAAAGTCAGCAATGGACCAGTGTAGTGGTAGCGCTATGATTTTTAAGGCTGATGTTAGGTGTTGTTGTGAGCCGGCATAATGTGTAAGATGAAATTTTGTGATATTCTGTACATATGTACGTTTTAAACTGTGACTTAGACTCAAAACTAATGTTGATTGTCATTGTTATGGTTTTTATACTGTATACTGAGGTATGTCAACTATTATTTATCTTTTTGTTTTTTTTAAAGATTATTTTAAGCCAATATTGTTAATTTTAAGATATGTTACTTTTATATAATAAGTATATAAGTTTTGAAAGTGATAGCATTTATTTGAAATGCTGATCAGAAATGATTAAAGAAGCCAATGATGCAATGAACCTTGTGTTCATTTAACACTTATAGAAAATGAGTACAGTCAAACTTCGTTATCTCGAACTAGATGGGACTGTTTAAAAACTTCGAGATATCCAAGTATTCAAGATATTGAGGGTAAAATACTTTTAAAAAATAAGTGGTTGGGACTTGCAAATCACTTCGACATATCCATTGTATTCGAGATATCAGTGTTCGAGATATCGAAATTCAACTGTATCATTATTATTTATCATCATCATTTATGAAAAACACATTTTGTAAAGTTTGTACTTTTGCAAAAGTAACCACCACGTTACTGCTTGGTGATGTGGAAACACAAGCACTTGTTAATGCTTGGTGATGTGGAAACACAAGCACTTGTTAATGCTTGGTGATGTGCAAACACAAACACTTGTTAATGCTTGATGATGTGGAAACACAAGCATTTGTTAATGCTTGGTGATGTGGAAACACAAGCACTTGTTAATGCTTGGTGATGTGGAAATACAAACACTTGTTAATGCTTGATGATGTGGAAACACAAGCACTTGTTAATGCTTGGTGATGTGGAAACACAAGCATTTGTTAATGCTTGGTGATGTGGAAACACAAACACTTGTTAATGCTTGGTGATGTGGAAACACAAGTACTTGTTAATGCTTGATGATGTGGAAACGCAAGCACTTGTTAATGCTTGATGATGTGGAAACACAAGCATTTGTTAATGCTTGGTGATGTGGAAACACAAGCACTTGTTAATGCTTGATGATGTGGAAACACAAGCACTTGTTAATGCTTGGTGATGTGGAAACACAAGCATTTGTTAATGCTTGGTGATGTGGAAACACAAACACTTGTTAATGCTTGATGATGTGGAAACACAAGCATTTGTTAATGCTTGATGATGTGGAAACACAAGCACTTGTTAATGCTTGGTGATGTGGAAACACAAACACTTGTTAATGCTTGATGATTTGGAAACACAAGCACTTGTTAATGCTTGATGATGTGGAAACACAAACACTTGTTAATGCTTGGTGATGTGGAAACACAAACACTTGTTAATGCTTGATGATGTGGAAACACAAGCATTTGTTAATGCTTGGTGATGTGGAAACACAAACACTTGTTAATGCTTGGTGATGTGGAAACACAAACACTTGTTAATGCTTGATGATGTGGAAACACAAGCATTTGTTAATGCTTGGTGAGGTGGAAACACAAACACTTGTTTCTGTAATAAAGAGTTCACCCTTTAGTACTATAGGGTAAGCTTTATCTCAGAAACAAGTGCCTTTGCATGAAAATCACTAAATTTTCCCTTGTTAAAAGGTCCACATTTACAGTACATGCATAGTGAATACATGCATATGACATAGTTGAATTCTACACAGAGAGCTTTGGTGTGTGTGTGTATATATATATATATATATATATATATATATATATATATATATATATATATATATATATATATATATATAGAACCCTAGCAAAGACTACACCAACTGTGTTAGGCCCTATTGTTGTCACTTATCAGTATCTAATCACTGAAATTGAAAACTTAAAATACAGTGAGTATCTGGTTACATGTAATGAAGTCTAATTTTGCCAAAACTTACCAGTAAAAAAAATCGGATTAAACTATCAGAAAGGAAAAGGATAAACTGGAGAATGACACGGGTAGTTTGTATTGTGTCACATTGAGTCTATTTCCCCTGTGTATAGAACATATATTTCTGATATACATTTTACTTTATTAATCACTGTCGAGACCAATCAAGAGTCACTTGAGATGGTGCTAGCTTATTACTGGTTTATACACAGGCATCTGACGTCATGTAACCTCTACCTAATAATATGTAGTGTATTATCAGGTAGAGGGTATATATTTGATATACAACGCCAGGTGCGTGTGGGTTTATACTCTATTGGGTGAACTTTTATCATAGAAGCAAGTGCCCGTGGTGCTACATGTCATGTACATGGAATATAACATGATGATGTACATACCTTATGCTGGTTACATTAGGCGTATACGAGGGTTGTTCGGAAATTATTGAGACAACACGAATATTTCCCTTTCTAAGTGACGAATTTTGGTAAAAAAATTGGCATAAACATTGAAGACAACCCAACAAATAATTAAACTAAGTAATATTAAAAGAATATTTAATATTTTATTTATGACGGTAGATGAACAAGTCGGTGGTCAAGGTACCCGGCGCAGGCATAAATTCGGAGATTAAAAAACTTAAACATCTACTTTTTAAGTATCCGTAGACTTACAGTTAATGATAAAAAAAAAATCAAATTAAATATGTTCATTTTGCTATTTATTGTGACTAACTTTTGATCAAGTTACTCTAATGTTCGAGTTGAAATACGGATATGGTACAAATATATTTACCAAGCAATAGAAATCTGACAACGACGTTATATTGAATTTCGACGTCAAAGCGGCGCAGCGAAAATAAATCAAATTGGTAGAAATCTCAGAAGAAGACCTTTAACCTTTTAAGGCCACGCAACTGCTTAAACAAAAATATACGATTGCAAGTGATAAAGAGCTCCAGTTTATCGTCTTTTTTCACCGATTGTTTAACTAGAGTTAAGCCAAAAGGACTAAATATCAAGTACTTTTTACACACTAACCGATGTCAACAGTTCTAAAATACACTAGCGTGCCAAAAGTATGCCAATTTTTTTTCTTTTTCCCTATAAATTTCATTGAAAACAAGACTTATTTGATTTTTTTTTCTCGTTATTTTTGTCAGATTTTGAAGAAATATATTGATTAAAGTAGATTCAATTTGCATTTTTTGACATACATTGAAACAGTTTTTTGACAACTCATCTGTAAAATTTGATATTTCGAACACAACACAAAGATATTTTTAAGAGCTCTACTATATATCTATTGCAATATGCAAGCCAATCTTCCTTTGGATTGTGAATATCAAATCTCAGGAACTGGAGGTTGGAAAAATATTTAAATATGTTGCAAAAAAGCAGAGAAATTCTGAATTTATCAATCCAAGTCTTTTAAAAATTGGTCTATGGGTTACTTTTTAACGTTTCTTTGAAAAATGATGGTTTTCAAAAGAAAAAAAATTGACATACTTTTGGCACCTGAGTGTATGTATAGAATGACTGTAGGAGACATTTCACAGTAATTTGACTTTCTGGTAAAAATAACTCGAATTTTTTTCCTGAAAAATCAAGAATGGAGAGAATATGTAGATATTGACATCTTTAAATAAAAAAAAGAAGATGAGAAATGAAGAATAATTCTTATTTCCGTTCGTTTGTAAGGTGTTTAAAACATCGGAGCAACGAGAAACGTTAAAATGACGTTGCGATAAGTTTGCGGTTGCCTCGGGTCACTGGACGAAGGCACGTTAGTCAGCTTACCAGGAATGATCTAATCATGCCATGGACTAGAAACTTTTCGCATTGAGATTTACGTTTTCAAGGGTTTATCTTTTTTTCCCAAGGGAATAAGAGAAAATATCTCAATAATTTCCGAGCAGCCCTCGTACATGGATTAAACTTGAGCATCTACATATACCACACACAAATAAAGCTAACTGATTTATCTACATGAAAATTTTTCCAGTAGTTGACTAACGTACATCTTAATAATTCAAATCAACGGACGACTTAACAGAATTCAAAACAGAAAGTAAAAATAGAAATTGACAGTTGGCCACATGTTTCCCAGGGTTTTGTAATGAATCGTCCTTTCTGTGGTCAGTTGCTGTTGGTAGGGGAGGGGGACTTTTCTTTATCTGTGTCCCTTCTCTCATGTTTGCCACGAAATTTGTGGAGAAATATTACTTCTACGAGTTTTGAGTCTGATGTCACAATTCTGAAGCACAAGAACGCAACAGACAACATCCAGCTGCTTAGAGAGCACGGTAAGCATTCACTATAACAACCTTCCTCCACTTAACCCTTCCATCCTATTGTGTCTAGGTTTCCCAACTTTCAATATGCTATGATCGCAGTTGCTCCCGTAGCTCTTCTCAGTTCTGAATTTCATTGTTAGACCATTGTTATACAAGTGTTCAGTATATGGTTGTTTTATGTACCAACAATTTCATTTACAGGTGTCAACGTCTTCTTAAACACGGATGCAACAAACCTGTTGATTCATGAAGAGGTGAAAAAGAAAAAATATTGCAGAATTGTATTCAATTTCCCTCACGCAGGGGGCAAGTCCAACCACAAGAAAAACCGCAAGCTTTTGAAAGATTTCTTTCGCAGGTGAACCATTTAAATACTGCTTGTATTTTACATAATCTCATCTTTCCGATTCTAATTTTTTATTGATAGTTCTTGATTTTAGGTGGGGGGGGGGGGGGGTTGGGTTGACTGAACATGCAGTGATGGGGTACTCTCACAGTCCATAATTGTTTGACAACCTGTTGGGTGTTTAATGAAGTTTTTCCCGTTGCAGTGCTGTGGAGGTCCTGGATGAGGGTGGGGAGGTTTATGTTTCACTTTGTCGGGGTCAGGGAGGAACTCCAGCAGATCGGCCACGCAGAAAGTGGCATGACAGCTGGCAGGTCGTTGCCATGGCAGCCTGTGCTGACCTGGTTCTCCAGGAAGTCGTCCCGTTTGTTGCACACAGTCTGTCTGATTA
The DNA here is from genome assembly GCA_033439105.1 of Magallana nippona. NCBI lineage: Eukaryota > Metazoa > Mollusca > Bivalvia > Ostreida > Ostreidae > Magallana > Magallana nippona. Next base: position 1,418,443 of record CM065926.1, on the reverse strand, counting down.
CGCCTCTACAGGGTTCAGGTAAATTGGTTGACAGTGGAATACACTTTTTTCATGTGGCTTGAATCAAAGCTGCTTAAAGCCAAATTGATTATTCATGTTTACACTTTCATTGCTAGTTTATATAACATATACGTTATCAGTAACTGCAAATTTGTGATATTTACATGTATTAAATTTGGGAAACAAAACTTTGGCAGTATTAAATTATTTCAAGGTTTTATTGCTGTACTGGCACATCATTATTAACATTTATATCATATTCCTATCGATACTGAGATATCATAGATTGCTGACGAATAGCATTCATTGGTTTCCAATCTGCTGAAACAATGATCACCTTCCACCTGAATTTTGGAACAGAGCATTCCCATTCAAGAATCACTACTTCATTTGTTCAGTGAAAATAAACTACTGAAATATCCAATGAATGTCATCTGTCTTCAGTAAACAAGCATACAGTAGAAAATTTGTGTCCTGTAAATGTTGATATCATTTATTTCTTGATCTTGTCAAACATGGTGGTGAAACATCAAATGTTTCTCCAAGAAATGATATGCATGTTGGTCAGTTTTGGGAGCAATAGTTGCAAGAATAATTTCATTTTGTCCATTTGGACATTGGAAGTATCTATTTTCTGTGTATTGACATATTTTGATTCCTTACATTTCATTCTCTTGTTGATTGTGGACAGAAGCCAAGACAAAGGATTCAACACAGAGGGAGCTCTCACCCACATCTTTGTCAGAACGGAGTCCATTCAGATCCCAGATGACTCTCTTCAAATATGTCATGAACTAAAGTGCCTCCATCATAACTACATAATGCAAAAAACTTCAAGGTATGTAGACAAATATGTAGGACTGGAACATTTAATAAAACATTCTAGATTCTCTGTATATGACAAACGAACCTAGCAATAAATGTATGTTAAATTAATTGAAGCATCAGAGGGAAGAAATGGTCTATTGAGTTTGGAACAGTTTTGTTTCAAGCAATGGATGAACAAATTGAATGTTTACAAAAAATTTTGCCAGTTATGTTACTACATGTATTTGTTATCCGAATTTTCTGTTCTGACAGAAAACTTCACAAAGAAGATGGCAATCCTGTGTGTTATCTCACAAAGCACCTTGAAAGAGAATTGTCAGAAAAGTTGAAGTACCATTGTTGTGACGTTGACTTCCTGGTGTCCCCTAACAGCTTGCCCTGCCATTGTCGGATAGTTAAAGACTCAAACATATCAGAGACTATAGAGAAACCTTGTGACATTGATCAGAGCCGGGGTGTACCAGCAATGCTTTTACAGAATGAGGCAGTATTATGTACTGTCCAGACTATAGAGGAAGGGCCAATCAGTGTAGAGGGTCTCTCAGTGATGCATTACATGATGGGTAGTATTCCAGAACCCCATGTCACACAGAGCGAAGCCATCTGCAAATTGTTATCACAAGTTGTAAGCTATTTATCAAAAGGAGACTGTGAGCTTGAAATAAGAGAAACAAAAATTTATGTCTGTAGAAATACAGACTTTTTTGATGTAGGAAAAATATTTTCTCACATTGAAGGAAACTATAGCTATGAACTATTTTCTCTGAATATGGACAGACTAGCAGTAACACTTTTCCAGCTGCCAAATATTCGAATTCTCTGGTCACTGGACAGTCGCACAATCACAAGTTTCCAAGGAATGTTGACCTCTGACCCCCCATTGGTGTTCCCTACGGTCAGTCTCTACCCCTTAGTTTTCTCTCATGACATGAGTTTCTGGGAGAATCCTCAACAGTCATTCAACGAACAGGAGTTTCTCTCAGTGGTTCGAGAAGTGTGTGGTGATGTTGTGGTTTGTGCGGAACTCCTGGACCGATTCCACAGCATGGAGCTGAATAAATTCAGTCGCTGTTATCGTCTCCAGTTTCAGTCCTTTGACCGAGCTCTCAGTTATGATACATCCTGGAGAATTCAGAGTTGCCTTAGATTGTGTGTAGCCAATCAGCTGAAAGTGGAACTTAGATAGCAAACAACAACTGGAATATTGACTTAAACTTGTGTCTTTGAAGGAATTGCATAAAAAAAATTAAAAACAGAGAATTTAAATAAAAATATAATCTAAGAAGATTTATTATTGTTCGAAAACTATAATTGATTGATCAAGTTGTTGTTGCTTATCATGTCATCTCACACTTCTACAGTATTCAGCCACACTCTCCCCATAGTGAACCTTTTCCGTGTAACATTACCATTAATTTTTAACTGAAATAAAATACTTATCATTTTTAATAGATTATTTAATACCAGGTATGTTACTCTAACAAATTATGACATGTAACAAGTACTAATTGATTAAAACAGTTAAACATACTAGTTTAAAAATCAGATTAAAACTATTGGCACTTGAAAGTTTTCTGTCACGTTGTCTACCGTTTGGAGTTCAGATTGACATATTCAATGAGATATTCTGGATAGCACTGTGTACTGTCAAATATCACAAATATGCTTGGTTTCTGCAAATGATTAACACATGAATTCAATGTCCTTCCTTTGGGATCGGTGGGATCCTCCGGGGGTTTCCTTAACCCTGGCCTTCCCTGCCCTGCTCGTCCCACTAACACACGAGCCACAAACATGTACCTGTGCTGTACTCGTAGTATCTGTCCAATGTCTGAGGTCACTTTAGAAGTTTCAGCAACACTAGATTTGGAGGGATTGGAATGATTGTTACATGTAGTTTGAGCGGTCTGTGGTGAGCCGAATGGTGTTCCCAGTGTCACTGTTCCAAATCCCATCTGTGTTCCTATTCCATGGAGGGCATTGATCGGTTGAGTGGGCACGGAGACCCTTGCAACGACTGGAGTTCTGTGCACAGTCTGTTGTCCTGCTGGACTGGGTCCAATATTTGAGGTTGATGCTTGTCCCCCTGTCCCCTGAAGGGTGACCGTAGGCCCAAACATGGGACTAGAGAAAGAAACGGTGTAATGTAGATTCGGGGTGTTGGAGACGGATCGTATTCTCACTACTCCTGGTTGTTGTACAGCACTGCCTCTCTGAGCAGTGTATGGGACACAATAAGTGTCTGAATACTTTGCATGCCTGGCAAAGTAGGTCCCTAGAAAAGGAGAAGCAGTTTTTTAAATAAGAATGTAATTGTTATAAGTAACAATTTTGGGACTTAAAGTTATCCATTCTCTAAATTTCAAATTTCTTTCTTAGATGATGATGTCTGTTCTTCATATTTATAAAAAAAATTCCACATTTTGGCATTCAGGTATCTTAGAAAGTAGTAGCAAATACATGGGTGCCAAAAGTGTTTTGTTTACATGGCCTTTGTTTACCTTGCCCAAAGGCGACCCCATTTTCTCCACACATTCTCCAGTCCAGCCCATCTCTGCAGATAGTTTCGATTGCCTCACACTTTGTTCCATGAAAGAGTTGTTTTTCATTCACGTTAGCTATTTCTTCGTCCATGTGTTTTCTTGTCCTTGAAATATTATAAATTATCAATAATGACTAACAACATTAAGTTTAATTCAAAGTTAAAATTCATATTCCAATATTTTAACTTTGTTGGATGTTAACTGTTGTTGATTGACAATGTAATTTTAGTAATCCATACTCACAAACTAAATTTTTCCCACAATCGAGGATTTTGAACTCTGCGTATGGAGATAGGGTTGATATCCTTCAAGGAGGAACAGAAAAGGTCTTTGATCATTTTAAATTCCCTCCCTGAGCAATCCAGCTCCACCAAAATAAAGTCCTTCATGTCAAGAAAAATCATATGTAATTATAAAGCATAATTCAATACAGGTTAACTGATAGTGCATGTGTTAAAAAGTTTTTTGAGAAAATACCAGGATATTTGAAGACAATAATTTAATAATCTTTTATGTCAAGGCTACATTTGTATTTCTAGCCACATGTTTTAAGGAAATTTAGGTAATTCAAGTGACCAATTGTGATCAGTATTTGTCATCATCTGCAGTACATGGATATTTTAACATTTTAAGCTTTTTTAATGTGACCAATCTTAATCAAATTTTTATTTGAGCATCTTTGGATGGGCAGTGGAAAGGGAAAAAATATTTTCAACAAAATCAATGGTAACGTTCATGTACACGTAGGTTCAACAATCCAAATGGCCTTTTGTTGATAAATACTAAAGTCTTTAAAAACTTCTACCCACAGTTTGTTCTGTCGGCATTGTATCCCAGTATTTGGGAAGATCTAGATGGTTGTTGCTCTCGTCCAAAAACGTTGTGAATGCATTGCAGCTCTTATGGCAACCCTCACTCCACATCTCCTTACAGAACCTGCAACTTAACTGTAATAATAACGATAAACATTAATACAAATGTTGTGAAAAAAAAGATGAAAAGTTTTGATGTTACTCTGATGTTGAAATAAATAAACCTCTTTTAAAATGTATAGTAAATAATCTATACATATTTTCTCAAATCGGCAAAAAATTTGATTTTCTACGATTAAAATGAAAAAAATATATATATACATAAATAAATCAATATAATTATATAATAAATAATAATATTATAATTTAATAATAAAAATATGTATATTTTTCATGAAAAATTAATAATTTTATGCACAACTTTGAAATTTAAGCATTTTTAAAACCTTAATTACCAGTAATTGCACTTCTATCAGCACTTGCCAGATTCCCCCCCCCCCCCCCCACCCCCCCCAAAAAAAAGAACTTAAAGCAATAATATTCAGACTATAATTGTATGTATATTTACACAAATGGTAAGAATGAGGAGAGTCAAGTGTGTTCCATGAATATTACAGTAATTAAAAATTAAACTGAGCAAATATTTCTCACAGACCTAGCAGTTACAGCGTTTCACTGTCAAGTACTATACTAGTATTTACACCACTCAGCATTTTAATGTTAAGTGCATAAAGCCTGAAAACATTTCGAGACATTTGAAATATCTAAACTCACTTTCTCACAATCTGGATTTGGACACGAAAATTTCTTGAGGTCATGGTCTACAGCAACAAGGTAATTACAAAACGGACAACTGAAAGTAATAAGATACATTGTCATTTGGTTTGGTCCGTTTGGTTCGAACCAGTTTCATTTTCAGGAGCTACAATACATGTAGTTCTTAAAATTTAGAAAACCCTCTCCTAAATATTGTTGTAAGTATAAATACCAATACCGATATATAAAATACATTGTTTTACATTGTGTATACCTCAAAATAAGACATTACAGGAGCTACTAATATAGACAGCTATCCCTGTTAGATACATCCAATGAGAACTGATGAGTACTGGTACCTGTGTAGGTCCTCCATTTGTGTTATTGACTCCATTGCTTTCTTGTTGACTTTTTCTTCCAGAAGTTCCATTATCAGCGATGGCAGGACTTTTGAAGCTTGACCTATAAATAATATAAATATAAATACTGGTAACCTCTTCTGAAAGGAGTTCAAAAAACTGAACTTTGACCACTCCAAATACAAATGAGTTATAATAGACTTACTCTCAGGGATGTACGTATTGCAACCAAACATAGGACAGGAAATCCGAGTCTGAAAATGTTCGGTAGGTAAATATATGTAAACATCGCAGAGTATTTGATATTTGGATTAATGAAATTGTAAAATTGTCACTTCTGTCTTGTTAAACTGAATCTAATTGTATATCATTACAGACCTCAAGAAGAAATTTGAGAACTTGGTGTATTAAATACTATTTTAATATTTACATCTTGACTGTCAAGGGAGATCACTCTCTTGACTTGTTTTTCCACACAGGTTTTACAGACGAGATGATCGCTGCAGCACTGGCTAATGGCCGTTGTTTCTTGTCGAGAACCACAGGCATCACACTTTAAAAGCGATGAGGAAACTTCTACAAGGACAAAGTTAACATAAACATCCACCACTTCAGCATATCAAAATTCTCTGGACTGGAATCTGACTCCTTACAATGGCAATTAAGCCTTTAATATAAATCTACATCACTTTTCAAGTGCTTTAATAGGTTATCTCCCAATTCTTTTTTACAAAGTTAAACATTCCTGTTAAAGTAAAACTGGGTCACAGTAAACATGCTTACAACAAATATATGCTTACAGCTACGTCAGTTTCATTCCCTTTATCATAATCTGCATTAAAAAATGATCACATATATGACGAACCAAATCTTCAGTGGTCACTATAACCACATAGTACAGTACACATAATTTGTGTCACTGTGGGTGGGAGTGACTTGCTCCCTCTGGTGACACTTGCCTGCATAGCTGACTGGATACATGTCCACAGGAGGGGAGGACATGCCCTCCTGACCCAGCGATGAGGAGGCAATGCTCTCATTACCATATCCTTCCAATTCCATTACACTATCCTCGGATTCACAGTATGAAACCTGCTAAGACAAACACATAGGTCATCTGTCCGCCTATACAAATTTTCATTGGAATTGTGTTGTATCCAAATATCACTAGTTCTGTTATAGAATGGTTATCTTTCATATGAAAGTTTATTTTCTCAACAGACCTCTGTTCTTATTTTCTTTGCTGGTGCTTTCCCCTTGTTTCCTTTGTTAGAGGCCCCCTTCTGCCCTCTTTTCATGCAATTACGACATTGTAATTTGGGCAACTCATCCGATTGAGTTGGAGTTGAATATGAACTGGTCTCTAAAGTTAGAAGACACACACAATTATTTTAATGAAACAAAATATAATTCAGCTCCAACAAATATCAAGTACACAAAAAGTTTTGCATAAAATTCATGCCTTCAATAAGAAAAGCTGGACGAGGATTTCCCAAAGCGGCTTGAACATCTTGTGATGCTGTATTCTTCTCTGGTGATGGTAACTAATAAGATAATACTAAACTTAATGAAAGAATGAAATGACTGGCCTATGATTATCATTGATCTTGAAATATAAAGTTCATGATTGTAGTAACCAAAATATTTTAATTCTCAAAAGCTGTTTGAAAATATGAATTAAAAGACATAAATATTGGAAATATTTCATATTACAGCATATCCATAAACATTGATATTGATTTTATCATATGAATACAGGCCAGCCCCACACATTTTTTTTTTTTACCAAAAACTAAAAACTTCTTGATATAATAAATAAAACTGATAGATTTGAGAATTTATCCAAAAAATGTGATAATTTTGAAAAGGAAATTCTTGTATCTCATGAAATTTTGGACTTTGGTTCTTTGGTATATACCTATACAAAAGCTGAATGATTTTTGTTGGCCTAGATCTGCTAATCCACTAACATCTGTTTTAAGAAAATAATCTATTGCTCCCTCAAGAATGCATGTATCTTCCTCTGTTTTCTGTAACTCTTTAAAAATTTTATAGATCTTTTTCTCTTCAAGGTGTGGAAACATCTCTTTCTAAATTACATCAAAAGAGGACAAATGTAATTTCTTTGATAAAAATAAGACACTAGACACTATGCACTTTGAAGTTTGAACATAATTAACAATTATTATAACATGTTTCAACTTATTCTAAAACTATATATTTTTTATTTTGAATTAAAAAGTTTTTTTGCAGCTAATTTACATTAAGCTTTTATTTAGCAAAATCTGGATTTAACACTATGTACCACTAATTCAACATCTTCCTTTGAAATTGATTTCTGTATGGAAGTTTCCACTCCCTGTTTATCTTCTGAACTGCTTTCCCCTTCGTCATGAAATGCTTCAACTTTCCCCCTCTCCACTGGTTTACTTTTCTTTGGAGATAACTTGAAAATTTTGGATAAGTCATAATCCTTGTCCAGATTCTGGGGCAGACCGGTGTTTGTGGATGATGGTCCTGATGTAAAATCTTTCACTAAAAAGGATTTTCCTGGTTGAAGCAGAGTCTCTGATTCAGATTTACTCAGATTCTGGATTTCTGTTGATTTGATTTTTTTTCGTGGAAGGATTGGAGATTCAAACTCCTCTTTAATGTCATCATAATCTTCTAGGATTTCTGGATCTGTAAAACTGGACACTTTCCTTTTCATGGAGGCACTAGTGTGCCCCGCTCTGTTTACATTTGTATAGGATTCTGAGGGTCTCGCATTACAACCTGAGGTTCCAGGGGAGTCTGTGTCCTCGGAAGATCCGGCATCATCTCCAGATGTCTCTGTGAGATCTATGTGATCTGATAAAGGGCTTGGGTTACATAGATTTAAGTCGCTCTCCTCCTGGGACATCTCTAGCAGTCCCTAGTGAGACACTCCTGTAACAGAAAATCAATGACTAGTTAATTGATGATGCAAAAATATATAAACTTTATTTAATGCATTAAAAACATTTCTTTTCATACATAACAAAATTCATCTTCGATGTTTATAATTTTATATATTGTAGTATAGCATATACTCAAAGTATATATATATACCAGTAGAGAGAAATGATTTTGATGTTAAGTGATCACAACTACCAGTATCATTTTGGATTACTGGTAGCATTTTTGTGACAAGAGGAATACTAAACAGGACATAAGAAGTTTTGGAGTACACATGTACGAGGTTCTTTCAAGAATTATGTTGATATTGTCACTCACTGTCATATTTTTTCCAGTAAACCAAGCCCAAAAATTTATCTTTTCAATGTGTTAATGTAGTTTTTCAAAATACATCTACTTCTGCTATAGTTTTCACTTTTTTTGCATATGCCCTGCATTAAAAATGAATAAACCACTTGACTTTGATTTAGTTTTTTTTTTAAAAAGAATTTGGGAATCATGAGTTCTTTTTTTTTTTGGGGGGGGGGGGGGGGGGGGGTGTTATTTTTATTATACCAAATAACTATACTTTTACATTAGGAAACTTGCAATGATTTTATTATCTTGTACTAATTATTCTCATATTTGCTTTTGACAAATTAATTGAATCATTGCATTTATAGATGTTTTGTATCATAATCTTGCATAATTGTGTACAGAGATGTGTCAAATAAACATTGTTCTCCATGAGAGAGAGAGAGAGAGAGAGAGAGAGAGAGAGAGAGAGAGAGAGAGAGAGAGAGAGAGAGTTAACAACCCATGAAGTTATAGTGATACATAAAGCCAAACAAACACTGATAATTTTCTAATGGTACAGTAATCTGTTTATTAAGTACTATATACTTAATGTATACTCTGGAAGGCTTGAGTGTCCATGAACAGGTAATTTACATAATAGTACATTGTACAGTTAGTTCTATAATTATAGTATTCACTATTAATTCTTATCTGGTATGGAGAAAATTTTGCAAAATGTAGTTATACAAAACATTGACTTGTTTCTCAAATTTAAGATAATAGTTATGAATAAATAGAAACACGTTTTCCATGCATCACACACAGTTCCTTCCAAACTTCAATGAGGTCTAGTAAACCCTTTTGTTCAAGGGTATCTTCCCACAACTTTCTTTCCTTGGCAGATCTAGCTTTTTCTTCTTTAGCTAAATTCTTGAAATTCTCAATAACATTGTTATCTAGTTTTCTAAATTCTGCTGCAGAATTGGCGACTGTAACTCCCAATGTTTTCCCTATATCTGAGGCTGTGAATATGACTATTGGTCCTCTAGCTCTTTTTGGTGTAAAACCTGCTTGGTGATCGAGAACCATTTTCACTTCTTTAACACACAGAATGGGAAGAATATCAAACTTGTCATTGTTTTTAATCAAGGAGATAGTCCACTTTGACAGATCCTCTAAATATGAACGTTTCATCTCGTTTCTCATTTCTTCACATTGTGCTTGAAGTCTTTCCTTTTCTGTTTGTGGCAAAGAATTCCATTTCTGGTCTAGCTTCTTGTTTTTCATCAATACACCCTCAAATCCCTTGTAATCAGAAAGCTCTTTCAGTTCATCTTCTGACAAGGTTATAAGAGATATAATTTTAATTTTCTTGAGAATGGGTTTTCCATACTCTCTTTGGGATTTTAATTTCATCTTCTTTTCCTGTTTTTCAATCAAATTAGACAATATTTTGTCTTTATCTTCTAGAGGAGAATCTTCGATTTCGTTCTTCAGTTTCACTGCTTTTTCTTCATAACTTAAAAGTTGACCAATGGATAGAGACTTGTACTCATCTAAAAGAATCTTCTTTACTTTTCTTTTATGGCCGTTTGAATGTTTCTTTGCGACTCTCTTTGCCACTCTTTTCAAGTTTTCCGCCATGTACACACTTTTTTCCGATGGATGGTTTTCCTTCAAAACTAAATTTTCCATTAAATCGTTATAGGTGTTTTTTCTTTTAAATATACCGCTTGTAAAACTTATAGAAACTCTACCACACAACATTGGAGAATATGTTGATAAAAGAGGGAACTTCAACATTTTTGAAAACGTGTATGTAAACTGAAAGGATCGGCCTTGACATTGTGGATATGTGAGGAATATTTCTGATACAAAGAGAGACGTATTATTGTTTATGTAAAGAAATACACATAACAATCAAACCTATTTATGAAAAATCAAACAGCTGCAAAACGAAAATTCTTCTGCTTTTTTCCCAGAAAAACGATGTCAAACTCATGTTTGTAAGCTTCGCATATTTGATAGTTTATTTCAAACGCGCACCTGATTAAGCTTTCATAGGTGGCAGTGCAATTTCCATTTCCTGTTTATCGAATCGAGAGGATGAATGATGAGGCGTAAGCAGAAATTCACAGTTTGACAAGTTAATAGTAAGGGTCAATCCCAGCTTCAATCAGAATGGACTTTGAAAACATTCTTTCACTAGCAGCTCAAAACTCCAGCTCGAAACAGGTATTGAAACGTAACTAAATGAATATTAAAATGCATGTTATTTTACAAGCTGTCATGTCAGTGGCATGCCGTAAATTCATGTACACCATAAATTGTACAGAACCTTGTCATTTGGGTGAATTCGCAGATACTTCGAGTTGTCTACTGTTAATTGGTTACGCTTAATTTCGTTGAAAATGACAGTTTTCAGCTAATGGCAATTTCCCTTGAATTTAAGGAAAAGTTTAAGATATGTAGCTTTGAAAAATATGGCGGAACATTTCATTATTATCACTATATACATGTACATAGAAAGGGTATTATATCCAGCCAATCATTAAAACAAACATAATGGAAACAATTTTGAATTATTTGTGTTATGGGAATTGTGTTATACTTGGTGATACTCATCATTCTATAGACTATAATTATGAAATCTTTTTGTTGTTGTAATTGGGTTGGCCCATATTCAGTCACATACCCACGTCTTGTAGTAGACTACCACAAAATAGCATAAAACTTAAAACCAATTTTCTCTCAGGTAGGCTTGTATCTCTCACAAAAATATTTAAACCCCCCCCCCCCCCCCAAACACTCCTGCAAATTAAATGTAATTCAAAGAAATAGTTTGCGTAGTGAAAATCAGTCATTGAATTTTTGGTTTTGTATTGACTGGGGTCTGCAATTATTGTAAGCAAAATTTATTGTACATGCATGTCCATCCTGTCAGGAGTTCTGACCCAGAGTTAATTTTTTTCCAATATTGAAAAATTAATATACTGTAAAGTCTTGAGTATAATATACGGTAACATTTATATATACTGTATACAGTGCTTTTCAAAGGTTGGATGGAAAATGCTGTTCATATGTATAATATGCACAGATCACATAACAAAATGATCACAGTTTTTAAAGTTACCAATGTGCATGTAATGATAGTGTATTCCAGTAGCTAATGAGCAATTACTGAGTATGTAATTTATTGTTTGCGAATCTCATCGTACACGAAAGCAACATCTTAACTGTAAAGGAATTATGCAACATTACATGCAAAAATCATCAGTTTTTGTTTTTATGCAATCAGGACCATCTGTATTAATTGGCTAATCATGCCTTCATACCTTTTTACAATCCTGTGAAAACATCACAGGGAGATACATGTTTACAGTGTGTGTGTGACGGTGTGTTTGTCTTAAGATTATTTATTACTGGTCTTACACCAAGACATTGGTAAATACTACTGTATCGATTGAAATATTTTTTAATCTTAACATGGTACTGCAACAACATTGCAATGCATGGTAAATATAAAGTTTGAACAGAGCTCAGGATATACTAATTACTGTGTACATGTCTTGAGAAGTGAGATGTTTGGATACATTAACCACTCTCTTTCATTGAGTTAAAAAAAAATTCTAATATGTTACAGGTGAAGAAAAAATATAGTGCACACCTTGGCCCTCCAGTGAAAGAAAAGAAAGAAAAAGATGTGAAGTCAGATGTGGTTAAAAAGTTGATAGAGGAAAAAGAAAGAGAAAAACGAGAAGCTGATGAAGCCAGAGAAAGGATTAAACGTAAGATAAGGGAAGCAGAAGAACGAAAAAAGAGGGAAAAAGGTAGGTCATGGTCTCATGTTTTCATGCAATTTTAAAATGCTGAAGTAATCAATATATCAGTGTTCCGGAGAATGTCTGAGGCAAGTAAAGAGACGATATCAGTAGTAAATTGCATGAAGAATTTAATGGTACTAATTGTTTCCACAGAATTTGCGTATAAATAAGGTTAATCAGTCCAAAACTGGTGCATGTTTTTTTGCGCAATAAATGTACAATCTTTTCAATGGATGGCACTGTAGCTCCCAGGTCAAATTTTTTCAGATTGGGAGCTACAGACCTGCAGCTAGCCAAATGCAACCACATGACCACTTGTACTATGATCATACTATGAATGAATGCATGAATGAATAAGTGTAAATGAAAACAAATGAATAATGGAAAATGAAAACATGAAATATTGAAGTAAATGAACACAATTATGATGAATAACTAATAAAAATAATTAATCCTGTGACATACGAATGAAAATAGGTAGAAAACAATGTTGGTTTACTGTTCTGTAGTCCAGATCCTGTTATCGATTGCTATTTTTAGTGATATTCAAAGTATAGAAAATTTTCTGTCTCCATTTTTTTCTAAACATGCTATTGCCCATGTTTAAAGTACTTTTTAGTTTCTCTTTTACTTTTTAGCTCTTTAATGTTCAGATTCATGTTATCTATGCTAAACCGAAATACAATATTTCAAATTTAGAAATGTGTAGGAAAAAAAATGGCACAAAAAGTATTCCAAGTCAATAAATGTTTGGGTTTTTTAAAATAAATAAATTTGATTGACTGTTGCACATACTGATATACTCAATGAGGTGAAAAAGAGCTTAAGAGAGAAAGAAAACAGCTACCGGTATGTAGAACAAATAGATCAGATTCCTGTTAACTTCAAAGCTTTTCTTGATTTTAGAATTGAAAATAAACAGAAAAAAGGAAGAAGAGGAGAGGAGAAAAAAAGAAGAGGAAAGAAAAAACAGATTTAGGATCCCCAAGAAAGGGGAAAATTCATCAGGTGCAGAGAAGGATGAGATTAAACCGTCTACCTCAAAGTCTACATCATCCTCATCCTCATCTTCCTCATCAAAGGGGAAAAGTTCAGAGTCTAAAAAACTGGAAACTGACTTGAGAAAGCAGAAATCTAATAAGAAAGATCCAAAGCGTATTAGCAAAGGATCAGACAGAGTGAAAAATATATCTTCAAGTAAAAGTGGAAGTGAAAAACTTGACCCTGCAACAGTTAAACCTACAGCTCTCTCCTCAAATCAGAGAAATTCTCATTTGTATGATGAAATTGAAAGGAGAAAAGTGTCCAATGAGACAGACATTGAAAGAAAACGACGAGAATTTGAAGAAAAGCGAGCTCGTCTTCTCCAGCAAATTAAAATGAAGGGACTAGAGAAAGATAAACCTGTTATTTCTAAGAAAACAGAGAAGGTTAAAAGCAGCAAGGATTCGGACAAAAAATCAGAGAAGAAGAAAAGTGAAAAACCATCAGAGCAAGTGAAAACTTTAGAGAAATCAAGTTTGACAAACAACAAAAATGGTGCTATCTCTGCTAAACAAGATTCAAGTAATAATAAAGTTTCAGTGAGTGAAAAAGTCAAATCCCATAACAGTGGAAAGAAAATGCCACCTCCATTGGGATTTAATGATCTACTGAAATTAGCTCAGGTCAAAGCTAGTGAACCTGTGACAATGGAAAGTGTTAAAAAGGCAGAAAAGAAGGAACCAGAGAGGTTGATGACAAAAGAAGAAAGGGAGCGCTTTCTGGAGGAGCAAGCATGCAAACATAGAAAGTCCTCTGTACCAGGGAAACCCCACACCTCTGGGGAAAAGTCGTTAAGTCGGAGAGAAAACAATGACAAATTCTCCAAACATTCCAGGGATAAGCAAGTCAGGGATAACAGGGAGGAAGGCAGTGCTCCCAAACTTAAAGGTTTACTTACAAATGGTGTGGGAACAAACTCGCAAGTGTCTAGCAAGGTTAATTTGACTTCTGAGAAGTCGCAACTGAAGCGAAAATCAGACATTATGCCTTCTACCCACTCCTCCTCTTCAAAAATGATCTCAAATTCCAAATCCTCCAGTTCTCTCAGTAGGTCAGGCGATCCCTCGGATGCAAAGAAAAGAAGACTAGACAGTCCATCCACATCAAAGTCCTATCCTAGTGCAGGACCTTCGTCCACAAGGCCAAGCGGTCTGTCTGGCAGGCCTAATGGACAGTCATCCAAGTCAGCACAGAGTCAAAGAGCTTATGACAGCGAGAATGAAAATGTCCTGGTGTGTGGGCCTCCCAAACCAAAACCAGATGTTGCATTGAATCCATTCGATCGTATTTATGGACAAATCAAGAAAAATAACCCCAAGCCAGGTTGATATCAAATGTTTAGAAACAGAATTTCTTTGATGTCTGTCTTATATAATGGATATTGCTTAAAAATGTCTGTTTTGTATATTGTATAATTTCTTTTATAGAAATAAGGAAGCGTCGGATTGAGAGTGATGAGGAGGAGGACAGTGAGTATGATGAGGAGATGGAGGGATTTATTACGGATGAGGGCAGTGACCTCGAGGAAGAATATCAACAGGACATGGATTATTCCAAGCACATCCGACAAATATTTGGTTACGATAAGCGCAGGTAAGTGCAACCCCTCCACACTTTAAATAACTGTACAGTAAAACTTGTTTAGTACAAACACGGATATAGCAAAATCTCGGATATAGCAAAGTTTTTTTGAGTCCACGGTAAAATTCTTAACAAGTCTTTGCAAAATTTTACGGTTATAAAGAATTTGGATAGAACAAATTTATGGATATAGCAAACTGATTTTGAGTCCCGTAGAGATGAATAATGACGAAATATAACACTTTTATAACGAATATCTTTACAGTTTTAAAAAGTTTGCATTACCATTTAACATTATGGTTTGAATTAAATTATTTTCTCATAAATTCATTTAAGGTATCAAAAGAATGTAATTTCATTCTAAGCCTCAATTAGCAAAATTGTAGTCTAGTGAAAGAAAACATGTATATAGTGAATTCACTATAGTTATTATTACGAATTCGTTATACGGATATAACGAATTATGGATATAACAAAGTAAATCCATTGGTCCCTAGGACTTCGCTATAACTGAGTTTTACTGTATGTTACAATGAAATTTTGTTTACATAAATTGTATCTTTTAATAAAATTTTGTGGAAAAAGTGTATGGTAACCTTAATAATGTGTGATAGTTTGTATTTAGGTGAGAGAGGAGGGGTTATATTTTCTCACATATGTGTACATGAATGTCTTTCCTTTTGTAGATATAAATATGAAAGCGATAGAGACATTGCCAATATGGAATCTAATTTTGCTCAACAAATGAAAGAGGAAGCCAGAAGGTGAGAATGACAACTACTTGTTTATATTTTCATCAAGAACTGTTCAGTGCTCAGATATAGAATGTCAAAATACCTTGCAACAGCAGGAGTAAATGATAACTCTAAAAGCGAAATAGCCAATATGTCTAGTATCTGTGAACTCACACTTACCCTGCTAAATTGGGAATTATTTTCCAGAATAAGGGGAGACAACTGATCAAATCTCATTGATAACACATATCAATGTGCATTCATAACTTAAAATTACAGAATTTGTTTTGTTCTTGTTATCAGTGCAAGGCTCGGGTTACAAGAAGATCTGGAGGATATCAAAAGAGAAGAAGAGGAGTTAAGAAGGAAAATGGAAAAGAAGAAGAAAAAATGATTTGTGTGGAGTACTGAACAAGATGACATGTTGTTTATCTTAGTGTTTTACTCTGAAATGTAAAGTAAGTCGCGGTCCTATCATGGTATGATTTAACCACAGTGCCATTGAGTACCATTATTTTGAACTGCTATTGGGATTTTTTAGCATTCATTAACATTTTCTGTGCCCTGTCTTTAACCTCTGAGGCTTGCTTTATAGCTAACAGAAGTTAAAATAAGGACTATTTGCTATTCAGTGGGTGTTTGGACTCTCTCTTTTGTTATTATAGGGCTTGAGTTGAGTCGTTGACTTGCTCTTTTGTTGATGAGATGTGTCTGTGATATGTGTGATTTTTACTTCTGTTGTCTGCACAAAGCATGCGACTCATAAGTTCGATGTGGTCCTTATAGCAGATTTATATATCCATGCTAAACAAATGCTAAAGAGCAACATTAATTGTGCTTAAACATGTTATTTTTTTTCAGTGTCAATTTAAAATGTATAAAAAGTGTATTGCAATACAAAATGTTCTGTTTACAATGCTACAGTCTTTCAATTAAATATAAACCATAATGTTGTACAATGTAAAGCATGCAATGATAAAAAAAAATCTTTTGGTGTAGATATTAATGATATAAATTATATTCACTTGAAAACTGACAAAGATTAATTCACCTAAACTAGAGATTAATGTATTTAAAGAGAGAAAATTATAAAGAATTTGTGATATTCCAGTCAGTTACTGCAAAATCTCCACACAGGGTCTGACGCTTTGGTTATTGTTGCAAATTCTGTTCAGAATGTTTTGCATTAGTTGTGTACATATATGAGCATCTTATGAAAAAAAAATCTTGACACAATTATGTCTCAGACAGGTTTTGTTCAGATATTCATGTAGTTTGATTTTTCTTGTCCTTTTGTTTAATTACCAAAAACGAACATAAGATTTTCAAAACATTTTTAGAAGAAAAAGGCACTAAAATAGAAATCCAGGTCACACTATTGATGGTCTGATTTATTGAAAACACATTAAACATTTTATTAAGTTATAACTGAGATTAGTGAGTTATGGATGAGAGCAGCTATAACCAAACACACCTGTATTCACTCATCCTTTTCAAATTGTGCAATAGCTAAGCAAATTGATTTGATGGTAGTGTGGGATGTTCAATTCTGTTTTAAGGCTTTATAACTATCTCCTAAATTCTGTTGACTTGGAAATGATGACTTTTGTATCATCTCATTCAGTTTGATGTGAAAATGCCAATGTTTAGAGAAAGGATATTGATATTAGACTTGAAATACTAGTATGTACTTGTTTAAAATTGTGTCATTACTAATTTATTCTGCTGTTGAAAAAGATTTTTTCATTACATACATATATTATCTCTACATATGCTAAATGTATATGCTTCATGTGCATCTGGTCATTAAATGTTGAATATATACATGTTTTTATGTCAGAGCAAAAGAATTACTGGGTATTTTTTTTCTTGTTAATTTTTCTTGAATGTATGTGGATTTATTCAGTTCATAATGGGATAGAGTGATGTACATGTACATGTACTTTTGATTGTAAGTTTTAGAAAGTTTTGAAGCGAGACAAGTACGTTCTAGTACCATTAATTCATGGTTGTTTGTCAGAATAAAGTTTGAATGATCAATCAAATTTAAAATGTATATATCAAGATGGAGAATAAAGACTTGAAGAAAACAAGATTAGTGTTTGATGTTCTTTTGGAGACCAATTTTTCAATTTCCATTCCAGGATATCAAACTGCATACTATACATTGGGCTCTGTATACGTACTGTACGTAATGTCTAGGTGAAAACAGTCAAATGAAAATCCAAAGTTAAAATTTTGATTGGCCGAAAGGTCATGCTGCAAACTGAATGCAACAACACTTTAAAGTTCCAGTATATACCAAATGTGCATTGCTTTTCAAGACTGGGATGAATTGCCATTAACATCATTCTTTGTTGAAACTCCTCCCCTGTAAATCAAAAAATCTGTATGATCGGTAAATACTAACGAATTCTGTTAGATTAGTGATCAAGAAAATGTACTACAACAGTGTATTTTTTCTATTGTTTAGTCGACATCCAGTTATATAGCCAGCTATTGCTTAATATAAACAGACCAACAATAGCCAGCTATTGCTTTATATAAACAGACCAACAATAGCCAGCTATTGCTTTATATAAACAGACCAACAATAGCCAGCTATTGCTTTATATAAACAGACCAACAATAGCCAGCTATTGCTTTATATAAACAGACCAACAATAGCCAGCTATTTCTTTAAAGAGCAAAGAGTCTGATTTAAATAACAAAACAAAACACTTAAATACTTTGAAAAAAAACTTTGGGTTATTTGAAAACCAATTTCTCTAATTGCTCTGTGCGAATGATTATTAATGATGATGTTGTTACCAATACATAGAGTTAAAATTAATATGTTTCAACATACTTATTTAAAGAGTTTGCTTTTGCTAATACATGTATATTCAAACACAAAATGAATCTCTTTTCTGTGATTGTTTATTGTACTACATGTATCTTGTACCAGTAACAAAAAATTCTTAAATAAGAGTCAGACATCAGTCTTAAACTGACCTAGACACAAAAAGGCAAGGAAACGTCACAAAGGCATGGAAGAAATCTACATTAGTGTTGTCATCTACTCACAACACCATCAAAAAAACAATGACTGCTAGAAGACATCTCGATAACATCACGTGCAAAAACCATATCACAGTAGAATGAACATTAAAGACACCCAAAATGGAATTTAAATAACATTGCAGAGGCACTGAGAAATCATCTCGCAATGACATCGCTGAGGACATATCTCCTATCAATGGCACAGTGGACATCACAATAACATCACAGTTGACATTTACTTACAATAACATCAAAGAGGCTCTGAGACCATCTCTGCCCATAATATCATGAGGGGCACTCGGGATATCTACTCAAAATAACATGCCATCTCCCAATATGACATCACAAGGGCATTGGACGCAAACATTATAAGGTTATTTCCATAAAATAACATGACTATTAAAGGCTTTATAATAACATTAATGAAGATATCAAATCCCAATTACATCACATCAACACTGAAGACTTCAGTACATGGACATTAGAGAGACCTTTGGAACATCTCACAATGACATCACAGACTATGGAATCCGAGACATCTCTCAATGACATCACAAAGACACTGGGAATATCTAAGACACCACAGAAACACTGGGGACATCTTACAATGACATCAAAGAACATTGGGTGGCTGCATTTCCTGATGACACCAGAGAGAAAATGGAGATATCGCTAATCAACATCACAGAAACAATAAAGACATCTCGCAATGACATCACAGAACATTAGGCACATCTCGGTATAACATCATAGAAACATTGGTGATATCTCCTCACAATTATACATCAAGGTTAAAATTTAGAAAAACGAGAACTTCTTCTACATGTACAATTGTACATACATGTATGTATTACAAGGACTGGTTTTTATTACCAAAAATACTAACTTCATTATTCATTATGCTCAGTAAAATGTAAATAAGAAACAGCATTATGTCAGTATAATTCTCTCTTAACATTTATTATCATAGTACATGTATGTTTGTAAAAAAATAAAATATGAAGTTAGATAACATCAAATAATTTATACAAAATATGCAATAAATTCTTTGTAAAAATAAAACAAAACATAAAATGGTTTACTAACTGTATCACAGTGACTCACAATTGTACAAGAAAGTGTGAAGGATATATAATTTAACAAAGGAAAGGAAATTGTACGTAGTCTGATAGTTCAAAGAGAGTCGAACAACGGTCAGCGATAAACATGTGTAATAATTTCTGGAGAATCAAAAGGTTTATCACTCTGTCGACGCTGCTCGTAGACTGGAAGTTTTGACCAATCAAAAGATGTATAAATTGTGACTGATTTCTTCCTTCGTCGAGCATTAATTGCATCTTCCATTGTCTCATAAGGTGGACTGCAAAATGAAAACATAAGACCAAGTTAAATATTTACATACATATATATATATATGCTATTCATTAAACTCAGTACCTGTAATATGTTTTTAAGAAAAGCTTTGTACAGTTTTGAAAGTAAATTAGACATCTTCACAACAGTTACTGAATAAGATTACTGGTATTAACACATAAATAATATGTTTTTTTTAATCCATAAAGTGTTGAATAATTATGCAAAGTACTCACTTATCTCTGAGAAAGCTGTTTCCATAGTCTGTAGAATCTGTAATCCAAACACATTTGCTAATGAGTTAGATCTCATACATGCATGATATTACATGTGTTAAGCATTAATTAATTGATATACCTAGTAGGTAAATGTATCTACATTGTTCATCAACACATTACCTGAGGAACAGGGAAAGGCATTAGATTTTACAAATTGCTTTTAATGTATTTTGCAGAAATCTATTTAAAAATAGTAATACACTATTCATATGAAAAACATACCTGAACTTGACCTATGAACTTTGTCGGAACTTGAGTAATAGATGGTGGGTGGTCCCTCTGAGCGGCGACCAAATGCCACGGTTTCCCGGATCTTCTCTTGTTCCTGGTCATATATTTGCCGTGCTGTGTCACGCTCTTTCTTACTGACCTCTGAAGAACAAATTCCCGCACAAGTCATTTCTAAGTAGATATTAATCTTCTTATATGAAAATGTACTGTAAACCAACTTTTATTTGCGTGGTAGAAATTTTCATGAGGTTTGCAAGAGCCTCTTCATAGTTAATTAAAAAAAAAAATTCTAGCCACGAACCGGTCCTTGCCCTATGGGTGCAATAACAACATGGTTGTAGATAAGACTTGACCGTGAAAATTAGTTGCCGAGTTTGAGTTATCTCAAGTTATTTGCGAAATAAATTCATCGGGAATAAAAGTTGGTTAATAGTAATTGTGTCTCATTATTGTTTGAAAAATATGTTGGTGACAATAAAACAGGAATTGAGAAATGAAAGCTCCTTTTTTAAAATCTGAATACAAGTATTTTTTTAAAACGTTCATTGAAGATAATTAAATAAAGGAAGGAAAAAAACTTCGCAGATAAATAACAGATCAACCTTGATTATTTATCTTGCTTAATACTGTACATGTATATATTATAGTTTCTGTACAAAACTGACAAAACGTTTATCATTAAACATTGAATTTATATGGGTTACCTTGTCTGTCCAGGAGCTGTATGGAGGGTATAGAGTTGACAACAAAGATTCTGTAGTCAGGCTCTTGTGCCACAGGATTATTAAACAGATCTGTAAAATAAAAAAACACCGTATCATTAACTGTTTGATTGGCCTTGACAGAAGACTTGGCAAAGATCCCGACATAAAATACATCAATTAAGAAATAAATAAATGAATATTGTTTGTCAGAAATTTAAAATTATATATTTGTATATGAATGAATATATATGAAACAAAATGATTCATAATTTAGAATGAGATTACTTTGAATAATTTAATATATGTTTGTACTGTAAAATTATTTCATTCCAACCAATATCTGCCATTTTGAAACAATAGGGAAAATTTGAAAGATAAATCTGTGACAATCCTTACTGAGTGTGTGGAGTGTGAGCATCTTTTGGAACTCTCTGACCACCTTCTCTAACTTTGTCAGCTGGTTATTCTGTAACATCAGTACACGTAAACAGGTCAAATGACCCACAGCGCCGGTTATCTCAACCAACTGGTTGTCTTGTAAGTGCAGCTCAGAAATATGAAAATTGTTGTTTAGAAAGTTAACTCGCCTTAGCTGAAATTTGAAAAGAGAAAAGTTCATTCAGAAGAAGAATCTTTGAATTTATTTTAAGTTGTCAATAAAATGCCCATATTTTGAAGGGGAAAAAATTATGCAATCACAACGCTGTTATCACTAGTTATTTGCAAGTAAATGTAGTACATGTAATAATCAAAAGGTGGTATCAAGTAATCATCAAGGACTTTACACATGAGATGAAATAAAATATTTGTAATGAATTTTTTAAATTATCGGCGTCCTATAATAGAGACTTACCCTGTTTCCATTTAACCATAGAGTCCTGAGAAATTTGTATCTTCCTAAATTTGCTACCTCATCTAGTCCTCTAAAAAGTATAACAGAAATACTGGAATTATGTAAATTTCTCTTAAAATTTCAGGTTAATGATTCGATATCTGAGTTAAAAATTTATGAAATTTATGTGTCTATAATCATAAAAAAGAAAGAATATCTTACTTATTTGCCAAATACAGTTGTTCCACATCTTTTTCTTTTGCTATATTTCTTTGCTTTAAGTAGTCCTCTATTGCCTGTATTTATAAACAAGTTGGATCGTTTTAATTAAGATACACCAAGGCAAGTGTTTTGTACCAGAAAATAGAAGAGTAAATAATCATATTCCGTATTTATTTTCATTATTTAATTAAAATATATCTTAGATCATATATCGCACCATCCATACAATGATAAAAACGAAAATTGAGCAAAAATAAAAAATATTAACACATAAGAGAAAAGTGTTTATTTCACCAAGATACTTTATTTAACCTGTTTGATAAGTTAAAAAAGTTCTTTAGAAAAAATAGGATCGTACCAATCTCTCCGTAAAAAAAAAAAATACATAAAAGTTGGCGTCTAAAATATTTTTCTAATCTTACAAACCTTTTCTGAAGCCGCCATTTTGGTTGCTAAAACTAACACAAGTAAAGCCAAGCTCAACACGTAGTTTGGTAAACTATGAAATATATACCATCAATTCCCATAGGTAATATTCGGGTGAAAGGTATCTAAATTAAAAATTTTGAAGTTCCAAACTTTTGTTTGAACATTTGTTTAAAAATCAACAAAAAAATTGAAAAGTTCGAAACAATACTTGTTAAACAAACACTTACTGATCTGGTTCCCCAATCTTCAACTGGTTCATGTACCATTCTTCGAGTGAACTGAACTGCCAACTTTGTTGAAGTTATACTCAACCGAACAAACGGGGTATTATATACTGTACTTGTTTTGGACAGAAAATACTTGAATCTGGTACTCATGAAAAACCATATTGAACAATTTCTATCATGGATGAAAAACTTGAAATAACTGTTTGAAATAAATGATTTGAATGATAAGTAACACGGTCGACTTGTAATCAATTTCTGAGTTAAAGTTCCCCTTTCGTCTCTTTTTCTTTATCAGAAAATTCAGAAATCCAGTTGCTGCCTAGAAGAAGATTTCCATAAAGAAAAACAAATAGAAATCAGGATGGCACAAAATGGTTACAAAGATAAAGATGTGCTCCAACAATTCAATGTTACGATAATTCCGAAGAAGGAAATTATAAATGTAAATTTTTATGTATTTTTATATATTTACACAACCAATTAATTTTTTATTACAGAATTCGTTGGATTTATGCATTTACAGTCTGTCCCAAGTTATTGTTTATCTAACATTTTGATGATTTTCAACAAAAATAAAAATGTATCGGTCAATTATGTACCATTGAAATCGAATGTATGTTCGTTCGCCCTAAAATGCAATCGCCCTTGACGCTGTTCGCCCTAGTTTCTGTTTGCCCTAGGTCCGTTCGCCCTTGATTCCGTTCGCCCAAGGTCCGTTCACCTTATTTTAATACAGGATATTAATGTAAATGTACATTTTCATATTTGTGTAATTAAATATCTCTTCATAATTTTTAAAATGATCATTTTATAAATTATGAACAGATATGATTACACAAAACAACACTATCACAGCACCTTCACAAAATAATAACCAATTGACTGACCTGATAACGATACGATAACTTATTGCCACGGTGAATTAATTATTTAACTATGGTTGACAGTAGTTTGATACAGTTTCATGTTCCATCTACGTATATCTCTTTAGAGATCAAAGGATTTTGTTGTGATCGGGTATAATTATATTAGATTCTTCAAAGATAAAATAGCTCATCCACTGCTCACCTTCTATATAGACCAATTAATGTCTCAATTATTTCTTTAATTGTTTAAAAATACCACGCGAATCAATAAAAAAAACAAAAAAAAAACCATACAAGACAGTTATCTATAATTTACGGCATTAAATTCTAACAATTGGACCAATTACATCTTTTTGAAGAAATGAATTCATAAAATGTACGAACAATTTATAATAGTAAAAATATTTTATCATTCAAAAAGTTAAAATTAAATGAAATAAAGATAATTAACTTAAAATGATAGGGTTTATTAACAACAAGGAGCGAACAAGGTTTAGGGCGAACGATAATTAGGGCGAACGACAATTAGATCGAACGGACCTAAGGCGAACGGACTCAAGCGAACAGGTAGATAGGGCGAACTAACCCGATACCATTGAAATCTATGAAAGGGAAAAAATCCAAAAAATGTTCAATGATAACGCATCTGTTTTTACCTTGAAAGCTCTTAGGAATGGAAAAAATGAGATTTCTTTGTTATTTATAATGGAAAATGTTGACATCTTTTCTCCATCCCAAAGTACTTGGGACACCATGCACAATTTTTTAACATTATCGAATCATCCTGGGTTTGCAATGCAAAATCCCTGCAGACTTTTTATTTTTGGCTAAGTATTGATTTCTGAAGCGATAGATGGGTCTTTTCAAAACAGAAAAAAAAATTGTCTTATTTCATTGTAATGAATGAATGTAGTTTGGGCACAAACGTATTTATGATTTTTGAGATACTAAGCAAAAAGTGATGGAAACAGAAATTTGGGACAGAGTATAGAATGTTTTGAAATTCAGATTTACTGAATTTGATATGAATGTTTGCTGTATTTTTTTTTCATTATCTACAGGAGTATGAAAGCATAAACCCTTTGCAAGAATCCATAGAAGAAGGGAATCCTGTTTTGAATATTGATTATTGGAAAGAATCACAAGTTTTGACATTTAATCAGGAATCGGGGGATGGAAAAGCACTGGACAAGGTCAGAATTTATGAAATAACACCACTCTTAAAATGTTTATGATGTTTTTGTAGAGTATTCACCTTTACGCGCAGGAATTATTTTTTTTCACTGTGGATGGGCACTGAATCTACCATCTTATTTGCATGTTTAATTACAAATTGAACTACGCAATTGAAAGCATGTTAGACTGGATTAATGTTCCTGTCACCATTATTAAATTCCCAGTTTTTGTAGGTAACTGATTTCCTTCATACAACCCGGATTGGTAAATCTTTGATGTCAGATGAAAAACGAACTGATTTCTCTACTTCTTGGTTAAACCAGGAGGATATTAAACAAGGTATACAAATCAGTTACACAGTAAACTGTATCTCCTTACCTCTCCAAAAAACAAATCCATAGTAATGAATTACTAAATCTCTTCTACTGAAAAAAAACTGAACACAATTCTTAAATTTATAAAGCTCTAAATTATAGGATGGAATGAATACTAAAAGTAAAAATGGATGATGAATTAAGGGAACATTCTATCAGTACAGTTAGAAGTTGGTACATATGTAAGTGTTTTTGGTGTTTATTGCTGGGAACCCAAGGCCAAACCCTAAGAAGCTTTCAGGATGCATATTTTTCTCCATTTATCTTAAAATTTTACATGTGGCATACCTCCTAAAACCCTAGTAGATTTGCTCTTCAGGTGCTCAACTCAGGCAACTCTCTAGTTTCTCCTTATTCAAGAAAAGTGTTATTAATAAATAGCTAGATAAGTCTAAGTATTTATTCCAATCTATCAGTACATCTTTATTAATAGATAGTAAAAGCCTTGTTTTTGTATGTTAAAAATCAAAAATCATGTTATGAAAATGGTGAGGTTATCTTCACAGAAGTAAAGGAGTCATTTGAATATGGCATTAATACCCTTGAGATTGCAAAAAGTTGGCAAGTCTGACCTTGGGTTTCAATCGATGCATTTGAAGGTTGAATGATCTACCTTTGTTATACAGGAGATAGCCCACAGGAAGTGGACCCCCCTGGTACCTCAATCAAGCCAGAAACGATGTGTTCTCCCAATCTCCACGATTGTCAAACAGAAAAAACACAGCTAGAAGAAACCAGTATGGCTGGAGAATCACCCAGTTCTCAGACTGCTGAAACTACAGACACACACATAGACCAGAGCAGCTCACATAAAGTATCATCGAGTACCCAGACTGGTAAATACCTAATTTTTGCACTTATGGGACTAATTTGTAGTACATTTAGTAATAAAACACCCAATCTGTACTCTATATTCTGTCTCCCAATTGATTCAGACAATGTAGACAGATAGATAACGATTTAATATCGTAAAAGCTGCAAACAAGACAAAACACAAACTTAGAATAAGGTACAAATGTAAAAACACTATGATACAGGTATAGGTTGACAATGTAGGTCAAGTGAACCAAAAAATGTAAACATTACACCGTTATATACCGAAAGGTTTAAAGAAATCATGGTAATACCGAACTATGAAAGAAATCATGTACAAAATACATATATGTTTACTTACACTGGTAATGACTGTAAGTTTTGGCAAGAGTAGAAAGACAGAATGTCTTGGAACATAGGAAAATGTGCGAAGCTAGAATATAGCGCCAAAGTTAATACGGAAAACAGTTCATGACAATTTCGACAAAATAAACTGATATAAACGGATCGGATGGAAACGGAATGCGATCCACCACACTCTATGTAGTCAAATTTATTTAAAACAGAGCTCATTTTAAAATCAAAATCATGTTATGTGAAATCTTTTTCAAGTGTGATTGTCTGAAAATAACATTTGTCAAAAATAACCGTGTATACAGTGTCTATACTCCATGGAATTAAACTTTAAAGCTGAACAACGCTCGTAAATAGGCACCGTCACAAAGGTATATAAACCTTTTGATAACGTTACACCCGATTGCACACCTGAAACTCGTGGCCGAGGTGTAGTATTCCTTTTGTGGTCTTTGGATTTTATGCATTTATTTCTTATTTTATGTGCATATTCTGTTTGTAAATAATGCATTGAACTGTTTATTTGATGTTAGTATTCTCCTGACTTGAAAAAAGTGCATGCAGTATGATAATTTCATCGCGACCAAGTAACACGGCGAGGCAAGATGTACATCCACACAGGTGAGACCTCTACAGCGCAATACTTTAAACTGTTAAGATGTCTGCAGCTTATATAGGGGTTGTAGGGATATCGGTGATGAAAGAGAAATATGGTGGATAGTGCTTATTTATGAGCGGTGTTCAGCTTTAATGAATACATACTGTACCATGTATATAAATTTTCTATTTTCAAGATACAAATCTTTGAGTTTGTAAAGTTTACCTTTCCTTTTTATTAGGAAATTTTCCAATTTTGAAGATACTTAGTCACTGATATTCTGTAAATAATCATTATGTTATCAATTATTTAAACGTCAAGCTATCAGTAATATTTATCAGCAAATCCTTTGAAGATTAAACTACTTCCAGTTAATGAAGGTAGGGGAGTTGTCTACCCATGAGTGGATAATTTTATCAACGGTATATTCTAGTATTAATATATAACGGTACATGTACCGGGGGATATTATCACACACTCAGTGAAACCGTGCAGGTTGCAGTCACATTCATTCACTGGAAAATCTCTCATTAAGAGAGATTATATATTGAACAGAGAGCCAACACGACACACCCCTACCTACTCTTCAGTCCAACATCTTGTATTAGCATCCCCCTGATGATCAGGAAAGAACATACAATGTTTTCCAAAACCACAATTATCTACAGCAGAAATATATTGACCAGGAGTTTTCACGCTCCACCATCCTTGTTTTAACTCAAATTTCTTTCACAGAGTGCAGCCCAAAACTAAGAAAGACTACAGTAGCTGCAAATGCTCAAGATCAAGTCATTCCCATCACAGAGTTCAAAAGACCCAGCCCCTCACTAGATATCAGAATTTACAGCTGCATAGAGTGCCGCAGAGACATTGGAGCCCCAAGTCATTTTAGGTAAAAAACCAATGTCAGTTATATACAATTTAACAGTTATATACAATTTAACAGTTATATACAAAAGTTAACAGTTATATACAAAGTTTACAGTTATATACAAAGTTTACAGTTATATACAAAGTGAATTGATGACTTAAAGCCACTTCTGGTCAGAACTACATTCACTGATATTTATAAGTATTGTATCAATACATGTATTATAGAGTGACTTTGATAGTCACACCAGAGCAATATACCATTGGCTTTTTCAATTTTTATGTACCATCAAATGTGAACTCATGTACATGTATAATTCATACTGTATCAGGGAAATATTGGCCCCTTGTTGTATTTTTGCCTCTTTCGCTCTTGTAGTTGGAAGTGGGGGAATTTAAGACTGGGCAAATTCAAATCAATTTTTAAATTACTGTCTTAATTAGAAAGAGTATGGTGTTAATTAGAGTTATGTATCATATAACTGTATCTAGGCAAAATCAAATAATTGTTTTTTATAATATGGACCCAAAAAGTAATCAAATTATAAGTCATGATTATTTTTGTTCAAGTTTTCAATGTGCAATGTATTGACTGAATAATAAGGATTGCAGGCTAGGGAGTATTATATTTTTGATATATTATAACCCAATAGATGTATACTGTAAATACATCATCTATTGTAGGTCCTACAGGAAATGCTCCCTGTGTTGCTATGCCACTAGCTGTTCTACTGCCTTCACCACACACAGGGAATTTCACACATCCCAGCATCTCAAGATCAGAACACGGAGAGGGAGAAAGATAAAAGACAACAGAATCAGCTCACCAAGAGAGAGAAAGATGAAGGACTTCCTAATGTGTGTTTGTGGTTTTGTCAGTCCCTATGGAGATAAAGCAGGTAAGTAAGTAAAGACTTGGTACATTGAATCAGGTCAATCTCAATTGTAGTAGTCAGGGATCGACATTAACGGTTGTCCCATTGCCAGTACCAGTAAAATGTCATTTCGGGCAAATGAAATTATAAACTTACTTGTCCCATCGGGCAAGTGAAAATTTTAATAGAAAGATTTAATGAAAATAAATATAAAAATGTAAAAATAAACTTTCACTATACAACTTTGCATACAGAAACTCGGAAGGGCCTCAGTGTTGATTTTAGATAAGTCGTCCAGTACTAACGCTTAATCAATTATCAAATTTAATTCTACCTGCCTTGCTAGTTCAAATAAATTAAACCCTCATCTCATAATTATGTTACATTTTTTTGATAAAACAGTATATCATGGTGTAGTTTCATCTTATTTGCTTACGCAGAGAATTTATTAGATCAAATATATTTGTCGTACGACTTATCAGGATCATGAAACATGTCGGTAGCAACGACGGTACTTCGGATGGCTTGCGCGCAGTCTTTTCCGTTAATAGTTTGTTAGGGGAGAAGCATCCATTGAAAATTAAACACAACATGTTATAAAAAGTTAATGAGGTTTAATATGCAAAAATTTCTGGTCCACGATGTTTTATCCAGCAACTGAGCTTATGAAATAGAACATATTTGGTCATCATATTTGTGATTTACTCAAATAAAATTAATGAATGTGGTGTTGTCTTCTAACTATATTTTAATTTTGAGGCTACCAATTTTTACAGTCGGGCAAGTCAGAATTTCAGTTCATTTGCCCGAAGGGCAAGTAGAGAGAAAAGTTAATGTCTATCCCCGGTAGTGAATAGAGTAGTTTGGGCAGTATCACAATAGTGGGACAGATAGACCCCTGTTATAGAAATAAGTTTATCAATGTGAATGGTGTTTGTTTTCATTGCTAATCATTGATGGGACTAACTTTTATTGTTGACGTCAGTCACCGTTATTTTTTTTACACACAGCTAGACACCTCCTGAAGTGTATAGAAAATTCCTGTTACCATACGACTGTGGCTGAGGTGGTTAAAGATGTCGTTGGTAAGTACCGGTAGGGGACAAAGCTTCCCTCATTATTGAGCCTTAAGAGAGCCGGATGGTCGTAGCCATTTTTAGACAATTTTAATTTCCTTATAAAGAAGAGTTCTGTAAAAAGATATGAGAAAACATTCAAATTTTAAAGGTAAAATATATGGAATTTTTCTTTGTTAAATAATAGTAGTAGTTTATAACTAAAATCATTTTTAAAAATGCAAGGTAGATCTGATGGGTAATTTGTTGATCATCAAGCCTCCAGAAAGGACGCTAGGTGATAATAAATTAATTACCAATCATATCCTACTCAAAACTTAAAAGGATTGTTCTAGCCATAAACTGTTGCACTAGTCAATCTTGATAACTTAAACTTATGGGGGCCTTGATAAAACTTTAAAAACTGAATTTAGTAAAAACAGAAAAAAATCAATAAGTTTTAATTTAGCTTTAACATTTAATCTAAATGAATATTTATAGTCTCCATGTTCAAGAGGTTTAAATGGTCTGATATTGACCATGACCATCCAACCCCTATAGAAGACTAGAATACTGAGGTATACATATAAAGTATAATCAGGGTTATTACGAAACTGTAGCTAGTTACCTTTTGGCATCATGCGTTACATTTACTTGTTGTAAAGAAAAATGGTCTCTTGGATTGAAGAAGAAACAGTTGTCTTCAAACTTTTCCTATAGCCTTCATTATTATTTATAGGTATTTGTATACTGTACCCCTGTATATAGTTGTTTCCATTTGATAATTTAAAATAGTATGGTTTCATCTTCAGTTTGTGATAAACAAGAATCAGAAGAGGGCGAGCCTGGAACATTCCTGTCTGGAGAAATCAGGCAGAATGAAGGAAAGGAAGAAGTGAAAAGTAATTATATCATAAAAAGATGTGTCAAGTAAAACTTTCTAAGCTAATGTTATATTAATATCAAAGATTAAAGCTTGAAATGAGAATTGTTATTAGATTATTGAAAGTTAAGAAATTCTGTGACAATGTTTGTGCATTTTGAAATGTTATGTTAGAGACCGTTTTTATTGTATTTATTACTAGTGAAAGAACTTGGTTTGAATAATACACTTGAAACACAGACAACAGTAAAGTCCTCAATGACACACACAACTAAACGGTCGGTCAGGAAGAACCAACTTATCGACCGTAAAGAGGCAGAGTTACTACCGTACTTCTTACAAAAGAGGAGCGGAAAGAGGAGAAAGAATAAGTGGTTTGATAAAATAACAGAGTTACATGCAGATAATATAAAATGCCAATTGATGGACACCTCAGACATTGTCAGCACACTAGACCTGGCACCACCCACCAAAAAGCTGATGCAGCTGAAGAAGAGAGGGGGTGTAGAGAGGCTGTTTAAACAGCCTGGTAGACAGAACACTACCACAGCTGGCACGAAGGTCAGTGGGCGCATGTAAAGTGATTTGATATTTTGGCAAAATCCATGTCTCCCTAATTTTAAAGTCAAAATGTGATTTGATATTTTGGCAAAATCCATGTCTCCCTAATTTTAAAGTCAAAATGCTCATTCTTGAGAAAAGTGCAGACCCCTGACTGATTTGATTTCCTTCCTTTTATTCTTCTGCCAATCACATCCCGGAAGTTAAACATGTATATTGAACATTTTTAGATTTATATTCTTTTAATCACATTGAATAAAACACGATGCCTGCATGATCAGAATGATGTAAAAGCCAGTTGTATTTTGAAGTTCTATCAGTTATCTCCCCTCAGTTATGTTGAATGAATCCCTTTAGTGAAGGCTATAATAGGCTGTGCTTGCTGCCTAATCCCAGTCAATATATTATATTGAATGAAATATTGTTTGAATTAAAAAAATATATATATATTGATAGAAAACCAATTTCTAATCTTCTTTGTAGTTGTTTGAGAGGAATTTAATAACGCTGAAAGATGAAGCAATAAAACTAGAGAACAACAATGAAATCTCATAGTAATTGATGGGAAGAGGGAAAAAGGTACAATTTATCTTAAGATGTTGTAGAATTAATCGCATTCAAAAAAAGTTTTTAGCTCACCGAGATGATGCTATACCCTCAGCATCAGTGTCTGGACCTGGTTAAAGTTTTTTGAAGTTTGTC
The DNA here is from genome assembly GCA_033439105.1 of Magallana nippona. Lineage (NCBI taxonomy): Eukaryota > Metazoa > Mollusca > Bivalvia > Ostreida > Ostreidae > Magallana > Magallana nippona. Next base: position 1,386,304 of record CM065926.1, on the reverse strand, counting down.
TTGTATCTAATTTATTATTTGTCCTATCTTTACCAAACTTGCATAGATGGTTCATCTGGACCTACTTATAGACTTTACTGTTATTAACAGACTTGGATGCTGAATCTGAGCCTAAGTTTATGATGCTGGAGGAGGTTAAGGTTTTTGGAGCAGGTGCCCTTTGATGACTATATCTAAGTTATGACTGGTCCTAACTTCATAAAACTTTTGTGGATGGTGTATCCAATAATACATATCCACCAGACAGGCTTGAATACTGACTCTGATTAACAAATTTTTGAAGCTGGGAAAGTTAAGGTTTTTGCAGCAGGTTGTTGTTTGAAGCAGGTGCCCTTTGATGACCATATCTAAATTATTTTTGGTCCTATATGTACCATACTTTTTGGATGATGCATCTTTTGATAATGATGTCAGGCTTGGATGCTGAATCTGATCCATAGGTTTTGGATGCTGGATGAGCAGTTCACATGTCTAGGTAAATAATTCAAACTTGCAGGGTTTATTTAATGGATCTTGATATCTAGATATCTTTGGATATGTAATAGAGATAGCGTCAGATACAAATCTTGATCTTTATAATCTGGATGTATGAAGGGATATTATATAATATTACAATACAATATCATAACATATCATATGGTACAATATTGCATTGTATCATATGAAACAATTGAATTATTTAGATTTGATAAGCCTTGACTGCATTTTACAAAAGAAATTACAACTTACAACCAAACTAATTAAGATTATTAATCACAAACCAATCAATATTTCCATTTAATGGCTGTAAAATTTAATTATCAAAATAAGTATAAATTATCAGTTTAATATAAGTTTTGTTTGTCAGAGATCATTCTGGAAGACTGAAAATATTAACAAATTTGTCAAAAGTTCTTTTGTAAAATGCAGCCAATATTGTATCATATGATATAATTATACAATATCGTATTATATGAGATATCATATTATACAATGTCATTTTTCTACCTTTACAGCAACACTGCTTAAGGGCTTGTCTAGGTAGCACTTTTGTCATACAGAAAAATGTGATTTTGTCTGGAGAATGCCAGACTACCTTTCAGTCCTGATAGAGAGGGACAGAGATGTGCAGAAATCTTTCCCATACCAGTAATGGAAAAACATCTTGTGAAAGCTGAGAAATAGAAAATTCTACTCCATGTTTACAAACAGTATTGGTAATGCTACAACACTGACAGAGAGAGGGGCAGAGAAGTATTTCCAGACAGAACCAGTAATGCTACAACACTGACAGAGAGAGAGGCAGAGAAGTATTTCCATACAGAACCAGTAATGCTTCATCAGTGACAGAGAGACATAAAACATAGAGAATGACACAAGAGTTCTTGTAAAGGTTACAGCATTGTTCCCTGAATTTTGCGAGATTTAACATTTAACTTCTTTCTGCAACATAAGTCTGTTAACATTTTCTTGTGATTGTAGTGTTTATCATGTGTAATACATTGACTGTTATTTTGTAGACCACAAAGTAGAGTTTGAAAAAGAAGAGAGTGAACATGGATTTCATGTAATCTAACTACAGTCTACCTGGATTTGACTTGGAGATGCAAACTCTTGTTGACTATCATAATATATTTACATTTTCCAGTGTCTCTGTCTGTGATAACACTACGAATCGATTTTGTACTACACAGCCCAATAAATTCCTAAGACGTATTGTTGGGGGCGCAAGCGGATTAATATTATAATATTTAATCGTACAACTGCTGAAATTTATATAAATATGCATGTAAATAATAAGGAACATTCTTTGAATATTATGAGGTGATAATTTCGGTCGGGGCGTGATCAAATCTATCATAAAAGGGCTTTATTGGATTTGATCACGCCCCGACCGAAATTATCACCTCATAATACTCAAAGAATGATTCCTTATTCCTTAAGTCAATACAGTACCAGTGAATGGAAATTTGAGATTCAGTATGATCTATGGATGTGACAATATCTGATTAAGTTTAATTAATGGCTGATAATACACAACATTTTTTATAATTAACTGCCATTGCCAGTAAAAATAAATGTTGCACCCTGCCAGAACAAAAGATGCTATGATATAGAAATATTTCTGCAGTTCATGATTTTGTATTCATTCCACATTTTATGTTTAAAAACTGCATAAATTTACATAAAATAAATTGCATAAAATAAAAAGTTGCGACCGCTCCCAGAATAATCTTTTTATTACAACTTGACATTTTAACTCTTATCAATCTATGCATTTGAAGTTTTTTTAACAGAACATGTACTACATTTACCCAGGGTTAATTGACCATATCAAACTAATCGGAATAATAATCCATTACACACGAATAAGGTTTCACTTCATTGTTTGTCTAAATTCCGACACAAGCAAATTCCCACAAATTTATTAGAGTGAACAATTTTTTAAAAATTGTTGCTGTCTTTAAGAAAAAAGAACCCGTCCATTATTTTTACTTCTTTATTGTTAAGAAGGCAACTTACAAATGCTTAAATTGGATTCCTGATTGAAAATTGCTCTAAACGTCATTGAAAACTCTGTGATGTGATGTTTATTTAAGATATATTTCAGGATCGAAAAGAGTACGGCAATAGACTGCAAAAATGCTTATCACTAGAAACTGATTCAACAGGACAATCTCTCTCTCTCTCTCTCTCTCGCTCGCTCGCCCTCCCCCCCCCTCTCTCTCTCTCTCTCTCTCTCTCTCTCTCTCTCTCTCTCTCATGTAAGCAATAACCATTTTGTCGTTAGTGCCGCTATGGATAGGAACAGTGACGAGAGAGGGATTTGGTTGGGAGCATTAGAACAATGCTACAGCCACTGAAAACACACTTTTTGACATTTGTAAATCTCCATAAATCTATATCTGTTCATTATATTGTATACTATATTTAAATGACAGAAGAGAAGTGGTCTTTGAAGACAGTGACTCAGCACTCAAACTTGTAAATTCTGGGTCAATTTTCGAAATACGCCCTATATTTTTTAGCATTTAGCTCAATTTGTATTCAGAAAAATTGAGATGTTATCCGCTTTTCCTATGTATGAATAAAGAAAAATAAAGAAATAATTTGTTTACGCAAAAATATTCCTTGGTCCTGCCTTTCCCGATGAAATTGAACGCAAGACCCATTTACTAAGGTGTATTCAAGGTCAGCGTCTGTGACGTCAATACCGTGGTCGTATTTCCCCAATAATGGTTTCTACAAAGAATTGAGTTTCTGTATTGTGTTGTATTGTTAAATTTATGTACCGAGATCCATGCACATAAATTATAAGCGTGTTTACATATAGCATATAATAAATAAATACAAAACAGTGGTCTTAGTATAAGTTTTATGAAACTTGTTTTTTATCTTAATTTTTGAAGTACTATAATATACCTGAGCATAATGGATGCTTAATCATACATTATATCTTATTACTATATAGTAATTCGTTATACAGTTTTTGACTAAAGGATTTTTTGAACCATACAGAAACAGTATATTTTTGTTAAAACAAGAACCATAAAAACATTGTCCAGATATTTAAGACTTCTGTAAATATTCACAACTACCGGTAATTATGGTCAGACGAGACCTATCTTCCATTTTTTTTTTTTTTATCTCCACAATGTAAAGATTTCGACTAAGTGATTCCATAATGATGTTTTCATGTTATATGATGCTTCTTTTATTTAGATATAAAGTGTTCAATTGAAAATGTATTCTATGACTTTATTTATAAGCATTCAAATGCATTTTGCATGCTATTTTATGGAAAATTCTAAATATTCTAGCTCCAAAAATAGCTTAGTAATGTACCCTGAATTTTTGGGAATGAACAGGTCTAAATATTAATAAATAAGGAAAAAAATATCAAGGAAAATTATATAAAGTTGAGGAACGTCTCGTGTGTAAAACTCAAATAGACGTTAATTTGCTGGGGGGGGGGGGGGGGGGGGGGGATATTGAGTTTCATCTTTAAAAAAAATAATTTATTAATTTTGTATTGGGCAAGGATAATTTTAATTGCTGTGAGCCTCAATATCATAGTCCGGTAGTTCAAAATGAGGTTATTTTTTCAACTTTTTTAGTAAAACTGCGTTTATCGTTATCGTTTCATTGTTTCTGAACACTCGAATCATTCCATAATTTAGAAATGAATAAAACAAATATGTCCAATCCTCGGAAAGAATCCGCTATCGCATGAGGAATACATGAAATAACGTGTGTAATGATAGACACTGCTTTCAATGTGTTGATTTATATTTCATGCATATTTGGATTTCGTCGACATTGCAAATACATATTATATGTTCAAATGTGTTTGATGATTAAAAAAATATTTTGAGCTCGAGATTATTGTATTGTTTATTGATAAACAGCTGTAAAGCTCATAGACATATACAAGACAATTGATATACACATGTTGATATACATATAAACGGGTCACTTGAAAAAAGGCAAGTTTGTATGGAATTTTCTTATAACAAAAGCATTCTTAATATATTTACCTAAATTTCACAAATCTCATACATTTTGTGTTGACAATAGTTGAATTGATTTAAAGACAGAGGGGTCAATATAGTAAAACTTCTTCAGGGATTTTTCTCTTAAATTACGATAAAAGGGACATTTCACTATAAAATGATACTCATCTTCTATCTCTGAAGTACATAAAGGACATAAACGTCTTTCTAATGGAATATTGCTGTATCTACCAGTTTCGACGGCAAGACAATGAGATGATAATCTTAATTTACAGATAAGTTTCTTATTTTGTAAAGGAATTCTTTTTGTCAGATATGACTGCAAAGTACAATGATCAATTAAATATTTATAGATTGTACATTCAGAAGAGGCATTTATATCGGCTAATATTTACATTTTCCAGTGTCTTTTTCTGTGATAACACTACGAATCGATTTTGTACTATACAGCCAAATAAATTCAAATGACGTATTGTTGGGGGCGCAAGCGGGTTTGCATAATTAATATATAATATTTAATCGTACAACTGCTGAAAATTATATAAATATAAGTAATAAGGAATCATTCTTTGAATATTATGAGGTTATAATTTCAGTCGGGGCGTGAACAAATCTATCATAATGCCCTTCGGGCTTTATTGGATTTGATCACGCACCGACCAAAATTATCACCTCATAATACTCAAAGAATGAATCCTTATTCCTTAAGTAGAGACTGTTTATAATTATCAAAAATACGTTGCTTGGCGACTGTTAAAATAACTTATGGCTTTTAAAAAAATTGATTTCCCCATAAGTTCATTAGTCCAATACTTGATAACATGCTCTTAATCTCCGCAGCCCAGTTTTTACATTTGTTTTTACATAAAGTTTCATCAAACATATTAACATAATATGAATTTAAAATACAATTTTTTGATGATAAAAGTTTCATCCAGTATCTTAAAATACGCATTCTGCGCAATTCACAATAAATAGCTGCATTAGAGGTGGACCTTTTAACATTCAGTATGTTTTTACAGTAATTAAGATGAATTAAGAATGATAGCCCCAGACTTCACAACCGTAGTAAGCACTGCTTCCTACATATATATGAAAAAGGGACAAGAGCGTAGTAAAATTAAGACTCATATTACAACATTTCCTTTTCAGTGCAAAAAGTTTATTTCATGTTTGCTTTTCTTAGAATTTAGCTATTAAAATAGTTCAATTTAATATGCAAATTCAATTTTTAAACTTTGGTAAATTATTATGCCCATCTTAATTAAGGAGACCCTAATAATGACAGCACAGGTCAGATTATATAGATAATGTGGGCACACTATACACGATAGGGAATCGGGAGTTTTTAGCTGAACCTGGTGTGAGCTGGGTTATGATATACAATTCTGTTTACGCTTTTGTTGACCTGGATACATAGAATTATGCATATAATGCAGCCATTCTAATGAAATTGTTTATGATAATACTAGGGAAGAAGTGCTCGATTTTACCGAATTTTGTTGTACGATTACAAAATAACTAGAAATTTCTCCCATCCTGTTTTTAGTTATAAAAATCCAAACTCCGCGAGTTCGTGGCACTTTTAAAAAAGAAGAAATTACGCTGATATATATTCACTCCACGGAGTCATTTCATGTCGGATAAACACAATTTCTAGGACCGAAGGTAAGATCAGTTCATTTATTTTATTAGGTTCGAAGAATCTATAAATGATATTGAAACTACTTTGCTCATATTAGAGGACACACTTCTGATATACAATATTTTTCCCCTGAGCTAGTTGGAAGAGTTTATAAATCTAGCAATTTGTAGCAGGTAATCGTTGATTAATTACAATTAGGTAAACGTTGACTGTTATCAATTTGTGATTTAGGAGGCGGGGTGGTCGACAAGTTAACTAATCTATCAAATCTATCTTATTTTTAGATATGATTTGTAATGCTATAAACTATTATCTACTAAATAAAAATTCCATAATTTTTGGCTTTTAATTTTGGGTGTTTCCCTATGTCTTAAAACAGAGATCCTCATCTAAAGGAGATAAAAACAGTCTAAAAATGGCCACAACCATCCAGCCCTCTTAAACATGTGGAAATATTTCTTTCTGCAATGTAAAAGAAAATCTGTTCTGAACAGAATATACGAAGACGGTCGCAGATTCGTTCATTACGGAAACGTCCAGTTTCAATGCGAACCGGGAGAGTTCCAAATCTAAATTCGGCAAAAGTTGATCTCCTGTTTTGATAATCTACTACTACTAATAAATATGATACGGTTCAAGAGTGTAATCAATTTTAAACGTCTATGATCTTGTGAATTACTAAGCCATACGTAAGCCAATACTAAAAAGTATTAAGAAAATTAAATGGTTGCTTAGACAACATACAAAATTGAATGAATAAATATGAAAATAAAGTTTGAATATTAGAAAGCACCCAAAAATTTTAAAATGAGACACAAGTTATCGCAAAAAGATTAAGCTTCATAACGAATATCGGATATTTCATTTGAAAGCTCAAAAGTTTCAAATTTTTATTTTTCCATATTTAATGTCTATAATATGGTTAAAAAGCTCGAGTGTTGTTATTGTTTACATACATGTTGTATTGGTATAAACTTCAATCAAATCTTGATTTCTTTTGTTGACAATATTATTCATCAACATATTGAATAAGTTTATTTGCCATGAGTAAATTTGTCAAAGAAATGGCAATTTCTTTACTTTTTTATTGTATGTAAACAAATAAAAGACTCGAGCTTTGTTTACATAATAATGACTTCGGACCACTGTATCTTGCAAGAAACTTGACTACCAACATTCAAATTTTGATCAATCATTAAAAATGCATAAGTATACTATTTTATACATAAAAAATTGGAAAAAAAATTAAAATTTTTGATCTTAAATCGTGTCTAGGTCCCTTTAAATTAAAAATAAATTCTAGCGGATTATTTTGTTGTTAGAGTATCACTCGTACTACATGTGTTACACTCGATCAAAAAAAAATCATCCCTGACCAAAAAGAGCCAAGCTTAAACATAAATCATTGAAGATAAAACAATGCAATTTGAATTAAGTTTCTTTATAGTAATTAAAAGACAAACAATTCAAAGGAAATTGTTTATGAATGTTTATTTCTCTCAAACCACATCAATGGTACATGAGGTACAAAAAACAAACCACATCAATGGTACACGGGGTACAAAAACAAACCATATCAATGGTACATGAGGTACAAAAAACAAACCATATCAATGGTACATGAGGTACAAAAACAAACCATATCAATGATACATGAGGTACAAAAACAAACCATATCAATGATACATGAGGTACAAAAACAAACCATATCAATGGTACATGAGGTACAAAAACAAACCATATCAATGCTACATGAGGTACAAAAAACAAACCATATCAATGATACATGAGGTACAAAAAACAAACCATATCAATGGTACATGAGGTACAAAAACAAACCATATCAATGGTACATGAGGTACAAAAAACAAATCATATCAATGGTACACGGGGTACAAAAAAACAAACCATATCAATGACACATGAGGTACAAAAAGCAAACCATATCAATGGTACATGAGGTACAAAAAACAAACCATATCAATGGTACATGAGGTACAAAAACAAACCATATCAATGGTACATGAGGTACAAAAAACAAACCATATCAATGGTACACGGGGTACAAAAAACAAACCATATCAATGGTACATGAGGTACAAAAAACAAACCATATCAATGGTACATGAGGTACAAAAAACAAACCTATCAATGGTACACGGGGTACAAAAAACAAACCATATCAATGGTACATGAGGTACAAAAAACAAACCATATCAATGATACATGACATACAAAAAACAAACCATATCAGTGGTACATGAGGTACAAAAAACAAACCATATCAATGGTACACGGGGTACAAAAAACAAACCATATCAATGATACATGAGGTACAAAAAACAAACCATATCAATGGTACATGGGGTACAAAAAACAAACCATATCAATGGTACATGCGGTACAAAAACAAACCATATCAATGATACATGAGGTACAAAAAACAAACCATATCAATGCTACATGAGGTACAAAAAACAAACCATATCAATGGTACATGGGGTACAAAAAACAAACCATATCAATGGTACATGAGGTACAAAAAACAAACCATATCAATGGTACATGAGGTACAAAAAACAAACCATATCAATGGTACATGAGGTACAAAAAACAAACCATATCAATGGTACACGGGGTACAAAAAACAAACCATATCAATGATACATGAGGTACAAAAAACAAACCATATCAATGGTACATGGGGTACAAAAAACAAACCATATCAATGGTACATGCAGTACAAAAACAAACCATATCAATGATACATGAGGTACAAAAAACAAACCATATCAATGCTACATGAGGTACAAAAAACAAACCATATCAATGGTACATGGGGTACAAAAAACAAATCATATCAATGCTACATGAAGTACAAAAAACAAACCATATCAATGATACATGACATACAAAAAACAAACCATATCAATGGTACATGAGGTACAAAAAACAAACCATATCAATGGTACATGAGGTACAAAAAACAAACCATATCAATGATACATGGGGTACGAAAAACAAACCATATCAATGGTACATGGGGTACAAAAAACAAACAATATCAATGGTACATGGGGTACAAAAAACAAACCATATCAATGGTACATGGGGTACAAAAAACAAACCATATCAATGGTACATGAGGTACAAAAAACAAACCATATCAATGATACATGAGGTACAAAAAACAAACCATATCAATGGTACATGAGGTACAAAAAACAAACCATATCAATGGTACACGGGGTACAAAAAACAAACCTATCAATGGTACATGAGGTACAAAAAACAAACCATATCAATGCTACATGAGGTACAAAAAACAAACCATATCAATGGTACATGCGGTACAAAAACAAACCATATCAATGCTACATGAGGTACAAAAAACAAACCATATCAATGGTACACGGGGTACAAAAAACAAACCTATCAATGGTACATGGGGTACAAAAAACAAACCATATCAATGGTACACGATGTACAAAAAACAAACCATATCAATGATACATGAGGTACAAAAAACAAACCATATCAACGATACATGAGGTACAAAAAACAAACCATATCAATGATACATGAGGTACAAAAAACAAACCTATCAATGGTACATGAGGTACAAAAAACAAACCATATCAATGATACATGGGGTACAAAAAACAAACCATATCAATGCTCATGAGGTACAAAAAACAAACCATATCAATGATACATGAGGTACAAAAAACAAACCATATCAATGGTACATGAGGTACAAAAAACAAACCATATCAATGGTACATGAGGTACAAAAAACAAACCATATCAATGCTACGTGAGGTACAAAAAACAAACCATATCAATGATACATGAGGTACAAAAAACAAACCATATCAATGGTACATGAGGTACAAAAAACAAACCATATCAATGGTACATGAGGTACAAAAACAAACCATATCAATGCTACATGAGGTACAAAAAACAAACCATATCAGTGGTACATGAGGTACAAAAACAAACCATATCAATGGTACATGAGGTACAAAAAACAAACCATATCAATGGTACATGAGGTACAAAAAACAAACCATATCAATGGTACATGAGGTACAAAAAACAAACCATATCAATGATACATGAGGTACAAAAAACAAACCATATCAATGATACATGAGGTACAAAAAACAAACCATATCAATGGTACATGAGGTACAAAAAACAAACCATATCAATGCTACGTGAGGTACAAAAAACAAACCATATCAATGATACATGAGGTACAAAAAACAAACCATATCAATGGTACATGAGGTACAAAAAACAAACCATATCAATGGTACATGAGGTACAAAAAACAAACCATATCAATGGTACATGAGGTACAAAAAACAAACCATATCAATGCTACGTGAGGTACAAAAAACAAACCATATCAATGATACATGAGGTACAAAAAACAAACCATATCAATGGTACATGAGGTACAAAAAACAAACCATATCAATGGTACATGAGGTACAAAAACAAACCATATCAATGATACATGAGGTACAAAAAACAAAAATATTTACAAATGTACAAAAGCATAGTCAAGTAAGGAAGAGTACAGAAATTAACTAAATCGAGCTAATATTTTTTTTAACAAATATGGACAATTTTTTTAATGAATCAATATCTATGGTATTCATAAGATTCCCAAATTTATAAGTGTTAACATTTGATGAGTATTTTTTCTCAATTAATTTGTTGCGGAAAAAAGAAAATGCCTGACATTCCATAACATAGTGGTATTCGTCACCCATTACATAATGAACAGATTCTATGACATCTTTCTATGTTACTCCATCTTCCAGTTTCAATTGGTAATTTATGAATTACAGGTTCTAACTTTTGTAAATATGACTCTTAAATCGTTTGGAAGTTTCTTAAGATAAATTCCCTGTCCAAAGCTTTTCTTGCAAATTCTGTAATTCAAACATTTGGGTGAATTTTCTACATTTCTGAACCAATCTTGTAAAAACTGATTTATGAGCGTTTCTTTAACAACAGATTTTAGCCAGTTGATACTAAAAAAAAACTTTGAATTTTTTAAATGATATGATTTCCGACAAACATGGTCGACTTCCCACAGGGAATTTTAAAAATGTTATGATTATTCTACAACAGGGTCAATGATTATAAAATTCTACTTTTAGTTTTAAATACTAGTAGATATGTTCTTATTTTGCAGCATACATACATGTAGCTATAAAAAATGTGACAACTGAAATTCACTTGATACAAATGTATACTTTAAAAAAAAAAAATAGAACAGTTTAATGTACTTGGAACTGTTGAGTTGGCAGTCTGTTTCGTAATGAAAAGGAAATGTGAATAAATTGTACTGAGATTGTGCTAGTTATTTTTAGAGGAAATAATAAGGCCACAACAATTATTCCATGGAATTGTCAATCATAAATGTCGATCAATACTGCACTTGTAATAAAGATGGTATAAAAACCTAAATACATGTATATACATAGGAGATAATTAAAATAAACTCGCATTTCTATCTTATTTCGGTATGCAATAAATTTGTTTTTAACATATTGATTGACATATGTCGAAAGGCATGGACGCTTTCTAGTTTTTCCCCCCTACTTTTCAATATAAACCCAATTAACCCATATAGAATTACTTTATTACAAAAGCTAATTTGAAAATTATTGTTTGTGGGCATATATAAATGAATGTATTACATTTAAAGCATTTAAGCCTTGTTATGTTTAATATATGCTGTACTCTTTTGTTTAGCTGTAAACACATGTTATTGTACATGTAATTCTGCATGTAGATTAAACAAGTATGATCGATAACATTAAATGAACAAGTTGTTAAATTTCAGCAGAAGGTATACTTTTGTACTATGAAATATTCAGCAACCTGTTTTTATAATGCAGTTTTCTTTGTTTCGATGGCTTTTCCTTTATGCATGCAAAACGCAGATTATAATTTATACCTTGCTGGCAATTAGTGGCTGGTCTTATTAAATGTTCATAAATGTTCTTATACCAGCGCCTTTTCTGGGTTAAAGGAAAAGTCCCCACTGACACACTAAACCAGTCAGACACGACATGCTCCCATTGACTTCAAAACTTAGAATTAGAAAATTGTGAATGTGTATGGAAATTACATTATTTATTACCTTATGTCTGAAATTGTATAATTTTGTCGTGAAGTGGGCGTTCAAAAAGTAGTTATATCTTTTTATGTTTTGAAAACGCTTCGAAATTTTGACTAGATAGAGCTTTGTGAATGGCATGTACAAGTTGATTGTTAAGTTGCACTATGATGCACCTTTGTTATAACTTTATGTATTTGGTTATAACTAAGTTGCACTATGATGCACTATGTTATCACTTTATGTATTTGGTTATAACTAAGTTGTACTACGATACACTTTGTTATCACTTTATGTATTTGGTTATGACTAAGTTGCACTATGATATGCACTATGCTATAACTTTATGTATTTGGTTATAACTAAGTTGTACTATGATGCACTATGTTATCACTTTATGTATTTGGTTATAACTAAGTTGTACTATGATGCACTATGTTATCACTTTATGTATTTGGTTATAACTAAGTTGTACTACGATACACTTTGTTATAACTTTATGTATTTGGTTATAACTAAGTTGCACTATGATGCACTATGTTATAACTTTATGTATTTGGTTATAACTAAGTTGCACTATGATGCACTATGTTATCACTTTATGTGTTTGGTTATAACTAAGTTGCACTATGATGCACTTTGTTATCACTTTATGTTTTTGGTTATAACTAAGTTGCACTATGATGCAATCATTAAACCAGGACTGGAGTTAAAATTACCTCTGTAGAAAATATCTTTAATTATTACCTTACATAAAAGGACAAGTTTTTTTTTTTACTTTTTATATAATCTCTTTTACCAGAGTATTTTAGATTTATTGAATATTTTGCGACTATAGTCTGTCCCTCGTTACTGTTTCCGTCACTAAACTTTAACGAGAATACACACATACCCAGCTGTCAAAGAAGTAGAATTGAAATCGATACAAGGGAAAATATCGGAAATACTTGGGACACCTTGCATATTTTTTTAACGTTATCATCCGGGAACTTTTGATGTCGTTAGCTAATCAAAATCCCCGTATTCTTTCTATTTTTGGTTGTGTATAAAATTAAAACCTGAAGCGGTAGAGATGGCGTGTCAAAACAGAAAAAACTGGACTGGACGGTTTATAAAGCGTAAACTGCCCCAAACCATTTTATATCGTATAAAACTAATAAATATTGACTTCATTCCTTAGATATTAAGCAAAAAGTGGTGAAAGCAAAATTTATGATACAAAGTTTAGTCGCCCATGACACAAATGTAACTTATTCAGACTTATAAATAAAAAGCATTTTACATGTAATTATGTATAAATGAATAGGACGACCCCAGCCCTAGCTTACGTAAGCCGTCTCACCTTAAAAAAAACATCTATCAGGGCATGTGCATCGACCCAGGACTTTCCACGACGTCATTTTGATGTTATTCATTTCACTGACATGTCATGTTGTAAATTTAGATTTTTTTTAAAACAATATTTTATTTTCAAAATGAAAATCGGATCGGACAGCAGGCATAGCCTATTTTTGTCCTCTCCTTAAAAACAAGATCATGGTATTAACATTGTGTACTTTTAGAATAATACAGGTATGGTACAAGAAAATAAATGATGTACAAAGAGAAGATGCATAAACAGCATGCGCGGATCTAGAGGGGGGGGGGGGGGGGGGGTCTGGACCCCCCTGCAAAATTCAAATTTCTTTAAATTACATTACATTATAAAATTACCAAAAATATGCCTCGGACCCCCTGGCAAATTCAAATAACCGTCGGACCCCCTCCCCCGGAAAATTTTTCTGGATCCGCGCATGAACAGCAAGAATTAATGAATGAAAATGGAAAAATACCAAAAAAAAAAAAAAAAATAAAAAAAAAAAAAAAAAAAAATAATGAAGGAACAAGATAGACAAAAGATAGTAATAATTAAAAAAAAATTAAATTAAAGAAGTAATAAAATAGTTCTGCAATACAATCCACTGTCTTTTTGTACATTGAATTTACCGGGTGGCAGTAAATACAAAATTTAAAATGTCATGTTGTAAATCTTGTATTTACTACCACCCGGTAAATTCAAAATTTACAACACGACAGACACTTGATAAAAGAAACGTGTATTCAATCCGTCCATTGTTAGATTTTCCGTTAAATATGTGTGAGTGATTGAATTATGTCTATTTAGTTAAACCCGCAACCTTCGCCCTAATTTCAGAAGCGCAGACATTAGTTTAGGACAAGTAATGGTCGTTTGCTTCCTTTGCTTTTATTCGTATGAAGTAATTTTTGGACAAAACAATTCCCCAAAGCCCTATCCAGCTTTTCACAGTTATGATAAAGAAGTGCCTTGGTCTGGATACGCGTTTATCAAAGCCACGTGTTGACAAGCACGCTGCTTCCCTTCATGACGTCAAAATTATTTTTTTTTCCCGTCGTCAGATTTGAACAAGAGGCCCATGTGCCACATCTCTCACAAGAGCGAAAATTCTTCAGTTCTCGAATCCTTTTTTAATTTCTCATATAAAACGTTTTAAAGGATGTTTACATCAAATTATTTCCAATTATGGAATTGTATATCCTGAATGCTCTAACAAAGTCCTATTTTGTGTTTGGCACGCTTCCTATAGGGTCCAATATTGATCCAGGTATCATGGTTTCAAGAGGATGGACGAATTAGGCGGGTGAAATTGACGTGATATCTAATATTTCCTTAAAATACATTATCGTGGATGTAAATCTTCAAAAAGTATAATTATATACATGTATTTTTTTTTTTGAACTTCGATACCTATTTTTTTATTAAAGAAATGGATAATGTCCCATATTTTTTCATCATTGTCTTATTCAGGTATGATGAAAAAAAAATTAATTTCAATAAACAAAAGTTTGGAGTAATGACCTACTTTACGATAGAAAAAAAAAGTTTGTACCACGTCGCAGGAAAATAATATAACTCCGTGCATTCATAGACAAAGTATTCTAGAGCATTTAAATGCCCTCAATTTTTGTGAAATGACTGTGTGGTTAGAGCACCAGACATAAGATAACCTTTCATAATTTGGCTTTTTATGTTGAGGCTTTGATGCCACAACATTTTTCAGCTGTGTTTCTCTTTTCGTATTTGTCAAAACAATCAACTCTATATTATACGATATTCTGTTTTTCATGTTAATGCTATAAGGAATGATTAAAAACATTAAATTATATTTTACGATTACATCAACGGGCGTTTGTCAGGAAGCTCGTTGGTGCCACGTAAGAAAAAAATTGGTGAAATATGAATTAAGTGGCGATAAAATATTTTTACGGGCCTCCGTACGTTTGTGCAATCTACACTATTTCAGGTTATTTGTATCATAGTGATATCACGAATTTTAAGGTGGAATAACACGCCTCAAAAAAGTCACTCAAATTAACAGTAAATTATTTGATTATGAAAGATATGATGATATATAAACTGTGCATTTGTCAAATAAGTGAAAAATTTGCAGTTTGGGATGAAAAATGAATATCTAAAAAATTCAATTCAATAAGTAACAACAAAAGCTCGGGATGTACGGATCACAAGCCCAACACTTTATCCACTCGGCTTTGAAGTAAGTTACATGTTGCCGTCGATAAAATCCTTTTTATAAAACGAACTTTCGTTTCGATCAAAGGTCAGCCATATTGTGATGATGCGTTCCACATTAACAGTTAATTTTAACTTTTCAAAAATCCAAAAATTCCCCATTATACCGGTATTTTTCCAAAAACTCTGAACCCTTTGTTTTGGCCTAAGTTTAAGTCTCTGGGTTATTGTTTTCACTTTGAATCAACATTTGCTAATATTATAATTAATTAAAGCACTGTAGTTATTTAGAAGATTTTAAAAATATTTTCCCCTATATATTTCTATATTGAACTTTGAACTCTCTTGGGGCCCCAGTATTCGTCCAAGGGTCACGGTTTGAACAATTTAGGATCTTCACTATGGCAAGATGCTGTCACAGTAAAATAACTCGCATTATAACCGGTGTGAGATCGGTTTTTCCAGTGTGAGACAGCAGTGTGAGATTTTTCTGTCTTACACTGTGTATTACTACGCCGCTTTAAAACGTAAACAAACGTTGTCTGCTGTAGGGAAATGCAAAATGATGGTTAAGCAATTGTTTTGCTTAATTAATTACAATTTATCATATTCTTATTGAAAGAAACTGTCGTGTGCTCTCATTTTGACTTGCACTATTTGAAGCACGCGGATGGATAAACCGAAAGTAGTCTTTTGAACGTCATAACAGAAAGTTGTCATACATCGTTTTTTTAATGTTAAATAATGCGAGGAAAATAATTATTCATTATATACTCGTGTGGGATAGTGAAATTCCAACTCGGGGCCAAGATTCAGGGTCTAGGACCCGGCAGAACCTCGTCCTAGACCGTGAATCTTGTCCTTTCGGTGGAATTTCACTATCCTACCCCCAAGTAAATACCCCTGGGTCTTCACTCCTTTTTTAAATTTTAATTTCATTTCATTTTCAATGGGGGGGGGGGGGGGGGGGGGGTCGGTTCTGTCCTAAAACACCTGTGATTATTGTTCTATAGTTCTTAAGGAGATTTTAAAAAAAAGATTTTTCCTAGTATATTTTTCGTTGAATTTTGAACCCCTCCTGAGGCCTCCTATAATTATTGGTCTAGGGTTCAAGGTGTAAAGGAGTTAACCCTTTATAATTATATTTTCCCATAAGGACACTTTTTGATTAGTTTAGTTGAAACTCCACCTTTGGTTTAAGAAATCAAAAATGTGAAAAGTTCCCAGACGGACGACAGTCAAAAGTTGACCAAACGTCACTTTAATTTTCAGTTCAGGTGAGCTGAAAACTAATAAGATATTTATATTTCAATCAAAAATATAATAAATCTATAACACAATGTAGTCCTAATAACTTCTTTGAAAATAAAAATCTTTTGATAGTTTTGTCTCTACTACTTCAGGGTCTCCAGGACTCTTTTAATACATGTAGTAGCTTCAGTTTTAAGATACATTACTGTGGTTTCATCAATATTCGTTGAATACCAATTTTCGTGGATTTCGTTGTTAAGTTGATCCACGAAATTAAATGTTCATTGAAGTTCAATTTCAACTAACATTTTGTACTGATGGAATCATTGGCCACGGAGTTACGTATCCTTGAAACTGTGATTTTCAGAAAATCCACGAAAATTGATACCCACGAAAATTAATGAAACCACAGTAACTAGCGAAAAATTTATAAACATTAAAAAAATTATAATTTGTGTTTGGATCACAAAATATTTTTGAATTCTACAAAAATAATGATTTAAAACACCTTATATATTGATGTTTTGTATAAATGTTTTTCCCCCAATTAATATAAATAACATTATAACAATCTCTGGATATGTGCACTCGCTTCTTTCTTTCTTTTCTTTTTTTTAACATTCAAACAATAGTACAACTGCCCTTCTTTTGAACTTATTGCAAGCCCACTAATACATATGAGATTGAATTACACCTAGTTTGCTAAATCTCCACATCTCCGATACTGCCATAAAAAACTATGAACAATTTTAATGAATGAAAAGGATTATAATATGAACTTGTGACTTTGATGGTTTTTTTATGATAAAATCTATTATTAAAATTCGGTGTTTCGGATCGGCTAGCGGTAATGGATCAAGAACATCGGATTTTAACTAGACTGTTTTGTGCTGTTTTTGAATAGCTTCCGTATTGTTCCGTGTGATCATAAATCTTTCGATTGTCGCTGAGGCATTTTAAACACGCTGTTTTCAAGACTCTGAGACTGAGAACATAAATAAATTGCTTTTCTAGTGAAAGGTATCCGCCCGATATAAAAGTTTGAGCGGAGATATAAATAACTTGATCTTTATTTTCGATTTCCGGGCCAAGGTTTTAGCCCACCATCAAGTGCATATGAACTGATGAACATCGGTGATGATATAAACTGCCAAATTGTATTCATGTTCATCACTCTTGTGCGTCGTGTACAAAGGATGCACGTCCAAACTGCTGTCTTAAAAGCCTTCAAAAACTAAATCTTACCTTTATATAATGAACTAAATCTTACCTCTATATAATGAACTAAATCTTGCCTCTATATAATGAATGCGTGGTGCAAGTGTACCCTTTTCTGGGGTCTCGTGGTGACTGAATTTTTAACCCTAGTGAAATCAGTACGGGTGTGTGTACATTTATACATGTACATGCATGGTCTCTGATGCCCTCTCTATAACCTTGAACAAGATTCTTATTATGGTTTTTGTTAGCTTTTTACGGTGTTGTCTCTGTAAACAATTATAGTTTGGACGTGCCCTCTTCAGATATAGTTATATTAACCTGTATTATCTGATTATTGAGGTATGTGCATACTCGGAACGTCAGAGTGCATACACACTCAAGGCCGTTTATCTCGGTTCAGCCAGACTAAGCAGGGTACGTCTCCGCCAGTGCAGATGACCATTGTTGTAAACGATATTCTTACATATGCTTGGATAAATGAACGAAACCATGATCGTGATGACTGTTGTTTTTTTAAAATATCGCGTTCATTTATTCATTAATTCGATGGTAGATATTTTATAGATTTGAAATGATTACTCCAGACCCCCACGAACTCCCAATCAATTGAAATTTCCTAGTGAAAGTGTACACGATCTGGGTAATCATTAAATACCCAGTAATCGAGCTCAATCTTTGCGGGGGTGTATAACATACACTTAGTATCTATTTTTGCGAAAGGATTTCAAAATGCCGCGACGGACTCCTTGCTCATTTTGTAATGCTTTTAATTCTCTCTTTAAACCAGCCGGGCAGTTCGAACGGCCATGACTTAGTAAACTTGTACTGACCAATAATTATTGATGTATAAACACCTAATTGATTATTTCTGACTATAAAGGGAACTATAAATTGTCACGTAGGTCCGGGGGTTCAAAGTTCGGTGTGGTGCGCGTGTACCCATGCCTCCTGTCAATCAATCACAGTATTTATTGTAGGGGTATTAAAAGACATGGTGATGGGGAACTTGCACTCTTAATAGGATTAAATTACCAGCATTAGCATTCAGAAATCAGTCAAATCCAATCAACATTGCAAAATGAAAAACATTTCACAATTTACGTTATTGTGAAATGTTTTAAAATTTTGGAGAATTTCGATGGAGTTGGATGAGTGTTGTACGAAATACCCCCATTCCTCCTTTAATGCACCCCGTGATCACCAAGCCCCATCGATATTAAAACAGATTCAGTCTGTTTCTAATATGTATTTTCTATACAATTAATGTCAGAAACACATTAATGTCAGAACCACAACATGACTTTAGACCAGATCACAAACGAAGAGACAGCATGGAATGTTTTGTTCAACAACCATGGTCTATATTGCATGTTTACCTGATAAAAAATTGATACGTTTTGCAACTAGGTCATACGCGTATTATATATATACACACACACACACACACACACACACACACACACACACACACACATAATTGAATTTCATTTGATATTTATTCGTAAACGAAATAACTCATAACATATGCAGGTGTCAAAAATTCGAAAGGATAGAGAAGAAATCTCGGTGTTGCAGTAAAATCTTAGGACCCAAGGAATGTTTGACATATTTATGTTTTTGGAACAGACCGTGGCAAGTAACGTCATAGACTGTTAAACAAGACCCATGCCATGATTTTCGTAAATAGAGAAAGGTATAAGGTCCACTTTCTGAATGAAATTGTCAGTAAAAAGGAAAAAAAAGATAAAGAACATCATAATGTCAACACATCGAGCCTGTTGGGAGAAGAATAGTTGTATTCAACGTGATTTACAAGTTGTACCTGAATATTCTCATATTAACGAAAGCCCCGTTTGTTGCTATACAGTTGAAAATCACAGGACGACTCTCCTCTTTCTTTCTTTCTTTCTTTTACTGGTTTGAAATAAATGTCAATAAAGATGATGCATATTGATGACGATGATATATCGATATTGGGGGTGAAACTACACCGATGATTTGTTTATCATTAAAAATGTATCGATTCTGACAGGGTCAAATTGATATCGAAGGTATGAAAGTTTATCCGTATCAAGAGGGACAAAAGTTATTCATATAGGTCAGAACCACATTATAAAAGGTTACGTAGTTTGTACGGTAGATAAATAATTCATATACTAGTACTGTGTTGAAGTGAGAAAAAACAAATATATGTGCTGCAGATATGGCCACGTTCGAAGAGAGACAGATATATTTACTGCTTTCGGACCTTAAATTAAAGGCTTTACTTACGTTATCCTACAATTAGATAAATGACAGCGGAATGTTTTTAAAATAAATATTCACAGTACTTTGTCCTCAAACTAGCGCCCTGTAAAAAATTGCATTGAAATATTTCTCGCCTTTTGTTAACCACTTCGCCGTACATAGGTGATTCTAGATCAATATATTGTCCAAAAACAAGTTCAATTATGTTAACCTGCAATGGCTACTTCTGTACCCTAGATATCAGACATCGTACTAATCACACACACGTGTGCATACAAAAATTGTGATTTTTTGCTCTTGTCCCCAATCGGGCAGCGTATGTTTTGTTAACATTGTATACCAATTTTATATATAATTTATACCCTTGTATCGTTTAAATTGAAATTTCCCCGTTATACATGGAACGATATTTTAAAGATACAGACAGATTAATGACTAATTGCACTTTAGTGATCAAGTGACACTTCAGTGACCTCATCGCTTGTCCCTGCGGTCAAGGTCTGCGCGGTCTATTGGGGAGTCGCTCATGGGTATCTCTTGGAAGTAAGGCTGACTTTGTCTTGAGGGTACAACACAAAATGATCTTACGTACTTTTCATGGTCATGGTGCACTAAGTGTGGACCAGTTCTCCGTGGAGGGTCACCGGCGAAAGCCTCCGTACAGTGCAACTGTACCTAAGTGTATGACATAAAATACCAGTGGTGTGTATTTAAGATAAGAATGCACTTGTTCTTAATATGTGTTACATAAACAACATTACACGTCTGCTATCGCTTCGAGTACATGTGTTCTTAATTTCAGGGTCACGCCTTAGAAGATTCCTATATCAAGGCTGGGACGCCTTCTCCTAACCAGTCTCCCGCTGTCGCTTCAAGGGGTTACCGATATAGGTAAGCTCCAGTCATTCATTTAAATCCCTCACCGGTTGCTATATTTGGAAACAAATTTTCATAGGGATTTATGATATCGATATTTTAAACATTCATGTATATATGAGTTCATTCATACCGTGGCCATTTCTTGTTACGAAAGGACATTCTCTGTTCGAGTTAATGTATGTGTGAGAGTTGTTAGATTTGGGACGTATAATATTACATTATAACAGGTAAGTTCTAATGTAATATATTGTAGAATGAAATATTGTGTAAAATATTAGTTTTTACTTTTGTTTTTTGTTGTTTTTTTTTATGGTCGCGGGACTTTCTGACAATGAAAAAATGATCAAAGTTGATTTGAAATTATATGATTTTGAAATTTAAGAACAATTATGATAATATATTTTATCTATTCAAGTATTTACCAGATAAACGTTTCCAAGTTAAGATTTACGTTAAGTATGATATTTTATATAATTAAATCTTATAATCAATATGGTTATGAAACGCACCGAAATTTATTTCATAACAAAGTGCGACCAAAGCTTAAAGTCTCGGCGCAATAGCAATTGAAAGTTTTAATTTAATCCTATTAACTTTGTGTCTGAAAAACTCTGTCGACATTTTGTTGCGGGCGTATTTACTGTTTGAATGATGTCAATTAAACCCAATTCAGTATGTCTTTTTATTTACTTCATCCATTTATCTTTGTAAAAAAAAAAGGGGGGGGGGCATTTGTTACAGAGCAACGGTAAAGATGGGTTTTTATTCCAAGTCCATACGAAACAATAGCAACGCATTACTTTTGTCGAAATTAAAAAGAAGAGACATAAAACAGCAGTAATATACTATTTACCTCCTTTTTTTTAGGGTCGTGAACTTAAACAATGGCTTCTAACAATTTCACGAGTCGGTTGCTGAAGTTGAAACTGGGCCGTCAGCTCAAGCATTCCCGAGGAAGCGCGACTGCGGCCAACGGGTCTATTGCTCTCGAGTCTCTGTTCCAGCGCCCCGACCCCGCGGCAGCCAACGCCCAACACCAGCCCAGACCGTATAGCGAGGTTCCGGGCCCAAAAGCCTACCCCGTTATCGGAGGCATCCTAAACTATTTACCCGGGGGTAAGATATAGCGGTCATACTTTACGAACATTAATTTTACCAAAACATAAAGGTTAAAGTATCTAAATCTGCAGATAATTTCCTTATTACAGGTCGATTTCATAAAAAGCAGTTTATGGACATGCATCGGGAATGTGCAGAGCAGTATGGGTCAATATACCGGGAAACTTTTGTCCCTGGTGTAGAGTTTGTGCACATCAGTGATCCGAAAGACATCGAGGAGGTGTTCCGAAGTGACTCCCAACACCCCATCCGACAAGCCTTTTTTATGCTTTCCCACTACAATAAGAAATACAACGAAAATGTTCAAGGACTCCTAACCAGGTATGTTTCCATCTACTGAATTTGTTTACTATATTTCCATGTGTTTTCATAATAAAAATCAACAAGCGTGTCTCGATTTCGTACTTTTTCTCCTAACTATAAACAAACAGATCATTTTTCGCACTTTAACTAACAGTATTGTGGTAAATAAACTTAGATTTTTAGTGTAAACAATAAAATGCTTTATTTGATGGTTCACACGGGTATAAAAGGTTTCAAGCATCTCAAAGCAAAATAATAAAACCCGCGTCGATATTCATCGTTTTGGTATACCATTGAATGATATCATACTGTGTACGTGAACCATTTTTTCTCGCTGCGTGTAACTGAATCTGAAATTTATATTTTAATAGCCAAGGTGACGGTTGGAGCAAAATAAGGAAAAATGTCCAACAAAAAATGTTGAAACCAAAAGCAGTTGCTGCTTATCTTCCGGAACATTCCATAGTAGCAGACGAACTCTGGAATAACGTCATGGCATTACGTAATCAGGAAAAGGAAGTGGATGATTTGCGTCCAATTCTTGACAGATATGCAGCCGAATGTAATTCTGTTACAATGAAATAACACATAACATAATTATTATATTGTTATTTGTTTTGAATTTGATCTTTGAAGTGATTTTATTGTTGTTACAGGTGTCGGCGTCGTGTGCTTCAGCAAGCGTCTTGGCGCCTTTAGCGACCTGTCCCCAGAAAGTGACGCCCAACGGTTCATTCAGGCAGTAAGCGTTGTCATGGATATCAGTCAAAAAGAATTTAAAGAGTTGCCGTGGTATCGGTTATTCAAAACAGCATCCTTCAGAAAATTGATTGAAGCGCAGAGTTTCATACGAGAGTAAGTAAACAGCAGCAAACTATTCAATATTTTGTTACGCCCCGAATGTCGTGAACTTTCTGTACTTGTCATTCAGATTACTGACCCCCACACCTGGTAACAGCCAGGCAGACGGCCTTTTTTGAACTTGTTGACAAAACCACACAACGATTTATCGCCATTTGATCTGAACGTACTAATTTTATTCCTTTGTTTTTCAGAATCGCTGTGAAATATTCTCGCGAGGCCTTGGAGAAATTCAGTCAGGA
Organism: Magallana nippona; assembly: GCA_033439105.1. Lineage (NCBI taxonomy): Eukaryota > Metazoa > Mollusca > Bivalvia > Ostreida > Ostreidae > Magallana > Magallana nippona. The sequence continues at coordinate 1,362,348 of CM065926.1, read as the reverse complement.
TTCCTCCATAGACGGCGAACACGGCGACCTGATTCCTTACCTCCTGTCCAAGACGGCCCTGTCGGAGCGAGAGGTGCTCACCATTATCTGCGAGTTTATCTTCGCGGGGGTGGACACTGTAAGTGAACAAATGCATTGCTTCAATTACGAAACCCAAATGTCCTGAAAAGTGCTTTGTGCCCATGGATAGGCGTGTTTGCTTTCTTTGCAAGCACTTGATCCCGTACCCAGACCCACTTATGAGCCCTGTTCTGCCAGGAGATCCACTGTCAGTACACTTGTAACGTATACTTGTTGCCTTCCCATTAAAGGTCCATGTCATTGAATTGTTACCACGCACCTGAGTTTGCTCTCCATTATTAGAACAGTTGGTTATTATTGGTACCAAATTATATCATTTCACCTAATCACACATATGATTTGATGCTAGGACATGCAGTGTATCGTTACTAGTATGTATGTACTGGACGGGGCAGATAGAGGTTAAATTGAAGTATGGTTACATGTGCCCTGGTTAGTCCTAATATATACGCATATCATATAAACTAGTTCGAGGTGATAATTTTCTGTATCCTTGACACCGAGGAGAGTTTGGACAACTAGTTCACTATAGTACTAAGGAACCTATTGTTGACGCTTATAAATGTCCTAGCTTTAATCCAGCCAGTGTTTTGAACCATGTAATACATGGGCAGTTTTTATTTTGTTTGTAGACTAGCCACCATTTGTCCTTTGCCCTGTATCTCCTTGGAACGCATCCAGAAATCCAGGAAAGGCTGTTCCAGGAAATCAAAACAACACTTGGAGAAAGCAGAGAAATTTCCGAATCCCACATCGGCCAAATGTCCTACCTAAAGGCCGTAACCAGGGAAACACACAGGTACTATAAAGAGCGCACGGTGCACTAGTAGCTGCCATTGAAGTCTTGTATATTCCGCTCTACTGTCAATGGCTGAGCCACAAGTACACATCTTTGTTGTTCTTTTACAGACTCCTGCCTGTCGCCCCCGGAAATATCAGAACGTCCTCCAAAGACATCGTCCTGTCTGGATACACAATCCCTGCCGGGGTAAGCATTGACCAAATCATGGTATAACTACAGGCCCTCGATGGCGTATCACTACTGGGTGTTGCTATATAGCCTTTGTTTTCTTTTTCCAGGTACAAATTGCCATGCATCACGACTTTATAAGCACGGAAGATGCTCATTTCGACAATGCTGAACAGTTCATTCCAAACAGATGGCTGAGATCCAACCAAGCGAGGAAGGACAGACACCCGTTTGCCTCCGTACCATTCGGGTTCGGTCCTCGGGCGTGTATTGGGAGAAGATTCGCCGAGCAGGAAAGTCACATAGCACTCATTAAGGTACTTCATCCATCCTTGTTCACCTACTGTAAACCGTCAATCGGGCTTTACCAAATATATGAATCATCAAATCTTATTTTGCAGGTTCTGCGAGATTACAAAGTTGAGTACACGGGAGAGAAACTTCAGAAAGAATGCTCCATAACGTACTCCCCCGCAAACAAGATGACCTTCCGGTTTCACGAGCGATGACGAGGAGGTTCAGTAAAGGACAGAGATTACCAAGATCCGAGGTTCCAGTTCCGAGGGGCGACAACTTAGATGTATGTCCTGACCCGAACGAGAAGGGGACGTCTCCGAGAAAACAACAGGACCGGAGACTGTGGGATGAATCACCACCGAGAGGAGAACTCTTGAAACAACCCCTGCGTTGAATCTTTGGTTGGCCGCCGGCAATATTATATTCCATTTCATGTTGTACGTGTAAATGTGCAATATTGCAGACTTAGTCTTCCTACGTGTGTTTCAGGTCAATAAAACTATATATCCAATAAAGATTCTTGAAATTCAAATCTGTAACGGGAATAAAGCTGTGTACTTTTACGCATAAATTTTTATAATACGTCCAATTCATATGATAGTAATTAAAGTAAAAAACAAAATACCAAAATCTTGCATTTTTTTAAATACAAGGTAGTTCGATGACCAGCAGTTGAACCACAATTGCCAAATTGTTTTGCATACATGTATCTGAAGGACTCTTGGTTCATGTCTTACATAAATACAGTTTCTAAGGATATTTGAACTATTTCATGATTTTGAAACTCTGACCTTAATGAAACCATCTTGCAAAATACCAGTAATAGTCATCGGGATTCCCCCTGACATAATCTTTGGAGGCACTCCAAGAACAAGATATTGTGACAGACAGTTGAAGAACAAAATAGTTTCAGAGTTTAGCACGAGTTTTCAATAAGGCAACCCGATTAACCTTAGCGTACCGTTATTTCTCACTGTTGTTCATGGTTTTTTTTAATTCCCTTGTGCATAAAGTATGTTAATATGTCGGTTAGGATTGTGATAGTTTATCCGTGCACAAGTAATGACTTATGACACTTTTAACTTAACAAAGAATGTGGTTAGTAGGGCATGTAGAGATTAAGGTGGGGAAACACTATGATCGGTGTTTATACATGAAGATCATATATATAGATCCAAGCAAACATTTTATGTAGTAACCTCTGCGTACCAAAGCCCACTCGTTTCCGAACAGCGGTCATATGACGTAAAATAGATCTAGATTCGGCTGTCCAAGTTCATTTTTTCTTTAAACAACCTACTATATATATATATACACGTATATAGCACAAGGTCATTTATACAAGTAAATCTCTGCCTTGTATATTATTAGGTCAACGTGTTATCAAAATTATCAGGGCTATATAGAGGGAGGCCCTGCTACGACCCTTTGTATGCAAAATGAGTAATTGATACATAATTAGCACACCTTCTGATTACAAATTGTAGGACTGTAATACAAAAGACATCGTTGTCAGAAAACAAGGGTATGCTGCGCATTGATACATGTACCCACACTGCAGTGATTATTTAGTTGGCACACTATCAGAGGCATCTCTGATATATCAAGATATACGACGTTGAAATTAAATCCAAATACTGCCCAATAAAAGAGCTTCAGTAAACAAAATTAAACTTATGTGTGGATGTGGGCACCTGGCGTAAATGAATTGCTTTATTTTATTTCAGAGTCCGTATACTAGTATATTCCAGTACTATGGTATAAATGTACCCAGTGCCATAACTTCATATTCATATAAGCAAATTTGACAAAAAAAGGAAAGACAAATATTTGATATCACGGTAAAAGTAGGTCGACCAACAAGCGTTTATAATATACCGGTAAGTGGATTCATGAGCAAGCATTATATTGCATGCACATAATATATATAAACCTAGATTTGAACAGAGAAAATATTTTAAGGCGGTATGATGTATTTGGCCATTGTAAATTTGGACAATTTATCATGGGCAAAATCCTAATTCCTGGTAAAATAAATGATTTGTTTGTTTCAAAGTCTGATATTTTTCACATCTTACCACGCTTAAGTCATTACCCTACCCCTACCAGGTACTAAATCCTGTTCACTTGGTCGTTACATTATACGTATGCTTAGTTTGAATTTTCTGAGGATTTTTTCCCTTACGGTTACTCCAGTTCGAAATCTATGGTCATAATTCTACGTGTTGTATTTCATAATGATGTTGTCTTATTAACAAATATTCTGTATCCTTTTTTTTAAAACCACATAACAGATGATATAGGACAGTTTTGCGAATCTCATACAACATCATACAAAACTGTGAATCAGTTTTATGCAATGAGTTCTAGTTTATATGGATTCCAAATTACACCCTATTGCCTGATTCAGTCGAAAAAGAGAAAATTTGTTCATAAAAAGGATTACGATAAACGAAGAACTTGTTAGGAAATAGCTAGAATCGAAGATTTACCACAATTTAGGCCAGGGCCTTAGACAGCCCCCAGACTCCTCGCCCCAAATTTTGCCTTGTTCCGTTCGGCGAGTGGACTTTTTGCATCATAGAAAATATACCTTAGTTACAGCCCTGGTACTGTAGTCTTCCTTTACAAGCACTAGACTTTATTCTGGCAGCTAACTGCCAATTGGCAGTAAGGAGAAATATAATACAATACTGATAGAGAATGCATCTAGGGTAACAGTTATACCATGTTAATTGACAGTACGTTCGAATTCTGACAGATAAGTACATGTACATGTAAGAACAGATTGACTTATAGTTAAAACTGACTGATAGGGAGTACGTATTGACTTGTATATTATGTATATATACATTCAGTGATATTTAGACTACATGGACCCATAACTACATGCAATCGTTTATACTGGCTGCTATTGATTCCTTTAAAAGATTTTCCTGATCATGGATACATGCATTTATATTGTTAGTCGATGAGACACCTCAACTCTTGAAGTACAATGCCAGTCAAGAATAGGAATTACAAAAATCAGATATGTCCGTGAAAGAAAAGGGTATTTACAAGGGATAAACATAGGCGCTCCCCAGTTAATTTTTTAAATGACGAACGATATATATTTATAGAAGTCTAGATATTTTGTACAGAGGGTAGACATATATAAATAGATATCGTTCGTCATTTACAAAATTAACTGGGGAGCGCCTTGGGGATAAACGCTCATTCGTTGATAGTGCACTGCTTCAAATTCACGTTGTAGAGATCTGCCTTAACACTGTGACTCAAGACCGCGTGATTATAGTTCCCATCGCAATATATGAAAAAAAATGTTTTGGGGGTTGGGAGTCGGGGTTATACAACTGACTGCTCTAACTGGAGAAAGATTTCCCTTTTTTTGATGTACCAGGGAATATGGGTTGCAGTAGTTTACTTCTGAGACAAGGTTTAGCCATATTAATAGTATATTGCGAAAAGAGGAAAATGGATAAAAGGATAGACTATATACATACATATGTTTTAAAGAAAATATTATTCTAGCATATAACCGATCATTTCATGCGCGTTTTATTAATACTTGAGAAAATTGGTCATTGCAAAATAAAAAAATTATAAGCCACATTATTCTACTAAGAGATATCCTCGGATGCTTAGTAAAGGCATTATATAACTGAGAAAGACATGTATAACTAACTAACTAACTGAAGTTTTCAGTTCACCAAAGATGCACAGCTAGCCCGATGGGGATAGTTATGGCGCTCTATCAGATATACTTTAAACATTGCTGTTAGTTCCTGGTGAAAGGGAAGTAAATTTTAAAAATCTAAAGATGTCACTCTTTCCACAGAATTACCTTACCTGCACATTAGCTCTTTCTACCTCGTAAGTTTGATATTATTTTTAATAAAAGATATAGCATTATCTTTAAGATAGGTTAAATCTTTTTGCAACGAAATATTAAGTATCCTTTTCTTATCCGAGACTGACTTTACATGCGCGGATCTAGAGGGGGTGACCGGACCCCCCCCCCCCCCCCCCCGGAAATTTATAAAATGTAAATTTATTAAATTTACAAAATAAAATTATAGCAATTATGCTTCGGACCCCTTGTGGCAAACACAATCATCTTTCGGACCCCCCCCCCCCTCCCTGGAAAAAAAATTCTGGATCCGCGCATGCTTTAAACATGAAATGTTTTTTATAACAGAAAAATCAATAATCAGTGTTTTGCAACATCATATTTTGAAATTCAAAATGTATCCTTTGAAATTAAAAAAACCCGATTTGATATTAAAAAATAAGAGAAGTCAGTGAATTTTTTTATTTCAAAATTTAGTTGAGGAATAAAGATTAATTCCTTAAGTATTATGGGGTGATCAAATACGGTCGGGGGTGATCAAATCCAATAAAGATCGAAGGGCTTTATGATATATTTGATCACGCCCAACAGTATTTGATCACCTCAAAATATTCAAAGAATGATTCCTTACTATATCTAAATAATTTTCAGGAATTTTAATTGATAAAATATCTTAATCCCCTCCCCCCCCCCCAAAAAAAAAAAAAAAACCAATCCCAAAATACCTCCATAAAAACAGGCCAATGAGAAAAACCTTTAAGATGCCAAAAACGATGATACTTGAATGTGTGGGTAGTAGGAATCAGTCTACCCCTTCCTCCCTAAAGATGAGGTTGATTCATCCTCTTGGCCAATGCTTCTGCTTTTTTGTCGTGTAAATTACATAGTTTTGGTACATTGCAAAAAAGATTGTACGAGGGTTAATAAATAAAATTGTTTAAACTCTGCACGGGGGATGGTGGAGAACAACAAATATTCGATACATATGTATCTCAGAATGTTTGCATAATAAATAGTAATAATATTATAAAGATTAACACAGTAGAAGAAGAGATAATAATATTTTCCCGAAATAGGCCAAATATTGATCTGTGTGTAGATCATCGTTTGAACAATTTTGATTCTACATAATACATGTTTCATGATGCGTTCACAAATTGACACTTGTTTGTGTTGGAGATAGCCTAAAAGATTTTTAAAAACATCGTTCCCAGTGATTAATTTAGTTGTTCCCAGTGAACAAGTTAGTGTTCCAGTGAACAATTTAGATGTTCCCAGTGATTAATTTAGATATTCCCAGTGATTAATTTAGTTGTTCCCAGTGAACAAGTTAGTGTTCCAGTGAACAATTTAGATATTCCCAGTGAACAATTTAGGAGTTCCCAGTGAATAAGTTACATGTTCCCAGTGAACAAGTTAGTCTTCCTAGAGAACAATTTAGATGTTCCCTGTGAATAATTTAGAAGTCTCCAGTGAACAAGTTAGTATTCCCAGTGGAACAATTTAGTGTTCCCAGTGAACAATTAAGATGTTCCCAGTGAACAATTTAGAAGTTCCCAGTGGGCAATTTAGATGTTCCGAGTGAACAATTTAAAAGTTCCCAGTGGACAATTTAGATGTTCCCAGTGAACAATTTAGATGTTCCCAGTGAACAATTTAGATGTTCCCAGTGAACAATTTAGAAAAATTACAATCACGACATTAACACAAAATGAGGCATTGAAATTCTTGAGGAAAATGTTTGAAGAATACTTTTACTTTTAAATTCCATTGTTAAACGTTGCACCCAACTGGGGCCAAACTAATTGATCGAGGTCATGGTACAATTTATTATCTAACCATAGGAAGAAGCAATGTTGTCAATATTAGCATTTAGGTGCAGTATTTCTCGAGAAGAATTTTAAATTTACCAATCCTATTTATTATTTTAAGAAAAGAGTGCCCTTTATTTTCAATCTTCTAAGAACACCTCGTGCCAAGTTTGGTAAAAACTAGCTCAGTGGCTCTTAACTAAAAATGTGAAAATTTTACAGACAGACTGCTAGACACTAGACAACAGGTGGTCAGATCAGCTGACTTGATTCTTTGGTTCAGGTCAGCTAAATTGAATTGACATGAAAAAATGGATTCCTATATCAACTATTCTATTTTCTGACATCATACATGTAAATAATTCTTAATATCAGACAAAATTCTTAATATAAAATCTTTTATTACCCAGTATATAGAATTACTAAAATGGCACCCCATAGAAATTGAGTGCAATTTTACTGTCTTTTGGAAACACTAAAACAAGATTTGTTCAATTGTACAGACTACAAAGGTAAACATCAACTTAGGTTTATGGCATTGTCTTATAGCAAAAACACAAGTGTATTTAATGTATTTTGTGAAAATTTTATTGTAACAACTTGCTAATATTAAAAAAATTCTCAGCTGTAGATTCATTTAAAGTAAATTTTCATAGTCAATCATTAGCTATCATACTTTGATTTAAGAAAATAAAAAACAATTTTAAAATTATTATTTTTTCAATCTGTAAGAAAAAACGATATAAAGAATTGATTATTTCAAACAAATTTGAATTAATATTATAGCCCAAATTATTGAATTTCAATATAAAATAGACTTAACACATATCAGTCCACGCATTCACACAAACACATTCACATATAAATAACATAAAAGCATCTAAACCCACTAAAACATCATAGCGTCACAGAATTCAACCTTAAGTCATTCTTATTTTACCTAGGTACATGTATTTAAATTAAATCATTTAAATGATTAATTCTTAAATAAAACATCAACGACGTAAAATTTCAAATTTATCAGTGATTGGTTCTTCCCCAAAGTGTTCCTGCACGTGAGTTTCAAACTCGGACTGCATTTCCGAGGGATAACTAGCATCACACATCGGACAGATCCGCACATCTTTACTAGACGTCTGGTTTGTGGGCGAAACATTATGCAGAGTGGTGCAATCTTCTGATCCATCATTGTCCATACAGTGAAACACATGCATTTGAAAGTTCTCCATGCTAATATTGACAAAGTCCTGCCCACAAACTGGGCAAATCTGGGAGTTTCCAGATGGAGTCTTTTGAACAACCTGTTTGGGTCGAGTTCCGGAACTACCGGGCACGATGCATATCTCTGGCTTCATGGGTATCTCCTGTGGGTTTTCCTGCGGGACTCGCCCTAGAGAAGACTGGACATTCACTTTGTTTCTTCTTTCTCTCTCCTCACCCTTGACTTGGGTCGAGAGAGGTCTGATCACAGACTGTGGAGGGGAATTCCCCCCAACGGTTCCATGTTCCTGAGGCTGTCTATGCAGCTTTCTTTGATCGTCTGACGATGGAACAACCTTCACATTCGGTGATATCACAGGAAAATTACTAGCACCACGACCAGGGTGTACATCTTTCAGATTCACATAGTCACTGTCTTCCAGATTAAATAGATGGTCTCCAGGGCTAGGTGTGTATTGCATTGTTTGATCCTCATTTGCTTGGACCCTTTCACTGTTTCCCATCTCTGTTAGCATGCCCAGATTTTCATACATGCTGAAATCCTGCGAGGAAGCTGGTTTTTTCATAGAAATGTTGACCCCTTTACCTGCAAGTGGATATGTTTCCTCAATGTTTCCCCCTCGTGATATCCCACCCATCACAGTTTTTCTAGAACTTTTGCTTTCCGTGAGTACAGACGGTGTATACACATTGGGATATCCCGTACCTGTAACATTGTACTCACTCTCAGTGGGTCCCCTGAAAAGTTTTTTATCCGAGTCTGGTTTTGTAAAATTCAGCTGATGAAATTGTTCCTTCAAAGTCTGTGAGGTATCGACTGGTGGCATAGTCTGCAATGTGGGGAAGTTTGAGAGGAGTTGTGGTTTCCTTTCTGCGTACACCTCCATCGTCGGATTGGGATAGTCAGTAGCTTTCTGTGACTGCTCTGTCTCGGAGTGTGTTGGAAAAAACGAGGCCCCCTCTGCTGCATAGCGGGAAGTGCTGGAACCCAGACTGGCGGATTTGGAACTCTCTAGAACAGAGATAACAGGCTTATTTTACAAGCTTGTCAATTACTTTTACATGATTTTAAAATAATTACTGATATTGACAATTTTTATGATAAATTTTAAATTAAAAAATAATAAAAACCAAGTAACTTCAAAATACCAGAAACAGAATTCAACATGGCAGGAAAACAACATACATTAGTCCGATGTAAATAAAAACTTATCGTTGTAAATCATCAATGCACAATCACAAATAAAGACACTGGAAAATGTGAATACATGTGTTATATTATCAGTTTATCAGTTACTGTAATTATTATAAGTTATATATATATTAGTGTAACTAATTATCTCCCATTGAATTTTTGTGGTTCTTTAATTGAATAACTTGAGAGATCTTCATTTTAGGTGGTAAGTGCGGGGTTCTGTTCAAATTCCTCAGTGGTTCAGGAAACAAACACAATTTCCCACATACAAAATTTTTCATGAGAAAAGTTACTAAATAGTTTTAGATCTCTATTTTCAAAAGAGCAATAAAGGGTGCCCAGTATAACTGAATTTGATGACAGAGGTTGTCAAAAGTGTGAAATTAGTTAAATTCCAATATCATTATTTGTTTCATCATATAGTTGTTAGTTATCTTGTATCAGATATACTCCTATGAACACAAAATAATTGTTCCAGTCAAATCATGGGATTTTTTCTATTAAAAGTTGATGGTATTCAAAAGAATGCTGTACCAACTCCCTAGTGCTGACCTGACTATCAAGACCCTGTATCATTCCTTTTATTTTTGAGATATACTGTCATATACCTAAGCATCGTTACAAAACACAATCAACATTATCAACTTTGTTAACATGGACTCACCTATAAGTTTTTTAATTGCCTCCTTCTGCTTGCCTAACATTTGCCCTTGGACATTGACCTGTTCCTTTAGGTTTTTTATTGTGTCACTGTATCTCCCCACCTGATCTATAATTCTCGCCCCCTCTTCTTGAGTGATGGAATTAAGGGAGGATAACTCTGTCCCTTGGCCTTTCAACAGCTCTTTAAGATTCCGAATCTCCTCTTCTTTCTTGCGTATTTCAGCACTTTGTTCCTGAGTTTGAACTTGATTGTTATTAAGCTCTGCTCGAAGTCTTTCATTTTCTTTCCTTATCTCTAACTCTCTAGCTTTACACAGCTTCAACTCTTCCTCTTGATGGGTAAGTTTCTTCACAAAAAGTTTATTCCCACTTTCAAGTTTTGAAATAGTACTTTTGGCACGGATAACCTGCCGTTCCAAACTCTGTGCAAATCCGAACTCGGCCCTATACTGCGCCTGTAAATCCTGCTCCGGTTCGCTGGGTGGGCCTGCCGCACCAAATACCCCCGAGTTTGGACGTCCCCCGGACATACGCTGCATCTCAATTTCCCGAATCGAGGTCTGTAAAATTGCATTTCTATTGACCTGTTCCTGCAGGCGTTTCTTCACCTCACTGTACGCCGTCTGCAGCGCATGGAGTGAGCCATCCTTCTCGTGGTTCGTAAAGCTGAGCTGGAGGGTGCTGAAGTGGCTCCCCCCGGCGATAGTGTCAGTGTTGGTATCCCCCTCATTATTACCTATGATATCTATGTCCTCCTCCATTCTCTAAATCGGCCCGACCAGCAGCCTAGCAAAAAAGAAGTAAACTAGTTTACGGAAGAATTCTCCAAACAACGTACATCTCAGTAAAGCCAAGCAGCAATTTGAGGATTTATCAACAGCTTTTTTCTCTCTCATAAAGTCTATTAATTTATCAATAATTGTACATTTCAATGTCTGAAATCCCAAATACATGAATAAAATAGAAAATTAATTTTTCTTGACACTTCACAGCAGTTCATGTGCTATAAAGGGACTCAACATAAGGAAACAGAGTTTTCTGGATTTTACAGAAATTACATGTGATCTGATAAAGAACATTTTTTTTAAAAAAAAATTGTAAAAGTTACAAAAAAAATGCATACCACTGTAGTGTAGCATTCATTTCAATACTTATGAATTACTTTTCTCAATTCATTCAAAATAAAAATGTTACCATTCTACCGCTTCAGTCCATCTTTCACTTTCAATGAAGAGAATATTTCTACAAAAGAAAATTGTTTCATTACAAACCAGTTAACCTTTCAAAATAAGAAACTGGACATAAAGTACTTTAAATAAACTTAAGTACAGCATCATTTTTAAACAATTTAAAAGTACCAAATAGAGGATGCCCATAATTCCATGTATTACCAACATTCAAAAAATAAATCCTGAATTATTTGCTGTTTGAGAAAGAAATGAAACTGATGAGCTAATGATGAAAGCATACAACAAATGAAAAACTTAACAAGTACAAGATATTATCCCCCCCTACTAAAAATGTGTGTTATGACATCATCTTAAATTCAGTGCGTAAGAGGATCAAGTGTTACCATTTACATTGACAAACGAAAGTGTCCACATGACCTTGACCCCTGACGTCAGAGACTGTATTACATGTATAACCAGTACAACCAGTAGTAAGCACTGTCTCTTCACCTCCCACGCAATGACTCAGCATCAAAACAGTGATCTACTATCTTACTTCCGGAATTTGTCAATCAAAGTCAAAAATACTACATGTATACTGCTGATGAGGATTCAAATAACATCACACTAGTCATATGTCATATCTCTCATTCATTCACACATGAAAATGTGACCCTGAAATAAAGCCTAGGGGTAAAAAATGACAATATGATACTCTGTGTGAATATTATAGTATATGTACTAATTAGCATTTTGCAGATCAAATACAAGATGTTTGTCAAAGATCTTTACAATGGTTTATGCTTCACTATAACTTTATAAAAAGAAAGCAATTTCAGAATCACCTCAACGAAGCATTTAAATTATTTGTTCTTTGAATTCTCTTGGTAACGGCGAAATAAACTGAATACAATTCATTTGACCTTGGATTAAAAAAAAAAGAAACAAGGAAAGGTTGAATCTAACTAAAAATACCCAATGATTTGTAATCTCTTGTGTTTATGAGTAAGTGGCATTTAGGGAGCAAGCTCCCATTGAAGAGGAGGAAGCACGAAAACAGAACTGTTGGTATTTTATTAAACTCTACCGTCCTTGTCTCAAACTTGTCAATGTCTCTTACTGTAGTCTACATTGACTGTTACTCTGGTCTACAAAACCCCATAACATTGTTTATGGATAAGCTTCCGCTATCACTGAAAAGGATAAACACATTCCTACAAAGGACGAGTTCGATACAAAAGTGTAACTCTACACCTTGTATATAGTGTAAACATGTAAAAGAAACCCTGTGTGAGGGTGCTGGTAGAATTTATGTTGTGACTTCAGATAGACTGATCAAATCTTCTGTTACACCATGTGATAATTTAATATATGTTTGTAATGTGTCATTTCATTTTCTAAATGAATGAAAAAAATTAACAGTTAAATACAAGTGTAAACTTTATTTTTTTGCTGATGTCACAATGGCTTGCACTCAATAATAAATCAATGTCATGTATAAATTTTGTATAACTTAATGTAAAAATTGTTATAAAAGAGTACAATTCTTAATATCTGTTCTTAAATAATGATTAAAAATTGAATTCTGAGGAGGAAATTCAATAGATACAGAATTTATATTTGTATAAACTGGGTTGTGATAGTTCAGTCCAGTTAATACTTGTATCAATCCTGTAGCCATTGGATTCTTTCCCATATTCTAATTATTTACAACCTTTTGATGGAAATTCAGGTTCCAACAACCTACTGATAAACAGATGAATTCCTCCCACTTCTGGTATGAATAACATACCGATAGACATTTCACCTTCCAACCCTTTCAGTTATAACTAAGATCTGGTAACAATAACAGGCCTTGCTAATCTAGCAAGGAATAGAATTCTATTCTATAGTTTACAACATTTTTGTTTAAAAGTTACCTTTTTCTGTTAAAGTAGAAATTCAATGGAAATTTTGAATAATGCAGCGTAATCTTCAAAAACCTGAAACACACAATTGATGGAACATTTAAAAAAAATATTAAAAGAAAGCCATTAGAGTAAAAAATAAATAAAAAAGACTAATTTACAACAAAAAAAAGAATAAAATCACAAGATATAATATTAATATCATATCTAAAGAAAACCTTAATACTAACACTAATAAAATTCAAACAAAATACTTTTGAAATCAGATTTCTAAACTCACTCACAAAGAAAATTTAAAATGACAAATAGATTTATTTTGATTGAGATGCACTGAAAGTGTGAATTATTTCAAGCTGTCTAGTACATAGTATAAGTACTGTCTCTCGCTTGCAACAAAATGTATACCTGCTTATAAACATCTGTTCAAGTATTTAGAGCAAAAATAAAGTTTGCTGAGACTGTCATAGATTTAAAAAACAAGTCGTAACAATATCAGTTTCCGGAGTGACCCTAATATGTTATATATTAATAAAGAAATTATTTACAAATAAAATTAGCAATAGATCTATGTTTCTTTAATTCATGTTAAATCTAAGCAATTACACATCATGAAGAATGGTATATTTACAGGGTTCAATATTTAATAATATTTAATATTTTTTTCATTAAATATTAAAATGCCTGTTTTTGTAAAATAATAATTGAAGCTATACTTATGAAATGTGTCAGTGCAACCTATTTCATACATTGCAAGTTTCTATATCAATCATTACTCAGTAGCATATAAGGAAGATAAATGTTTACAAATTACACATTCCAAAACTGACGACTCAAATCATAAATAATATCGAACACACTGAATAATTAAGAAGTAAAAAATATTTCTAATACAACCTTTTGAAATTATTTATATCTTATTAATAAATTTTTATATGAAATATTCTCTAATATTTCTTATTTTGTTCCCAAGTAGGAAGTAGAAATAGACAGTTGCAATACAAATTATAACAAATCACATAGTACCTTCATATTCATGAATATTAAAAGACTAAGATATAAATTCGAAATTTCTAGAATACACATATCTTTGAACCCTCCTCCATTTCCCACCTCGAATTCACGAGACACTTGGTTCACAGTGTAGTAACATCCTGGTCCAGACATAAACACTTACAAACAAACTCTAAAAGAATAGTCGATACAAAAACATTCCTAGCGTATACGTCATAAATCTAACTTATGACGGAGATTTAAATAGGCTTGTGTCAATCGTTGCATAAGCAAATTGCATGTAAACAAAACTATCGCGGTACGTAGGTGGGATGCAGTTTCTACTGCTACTCCTACAAAACTATGAATCACAAGAAGGCAGGGTGACCGTTACACCTCATCAAAAACCCTAACACAAAATGATTATTACAGATTCATTACAATAAGATAGTTTCTGACAGATAAATGTGGGGTTTTAACACGTTAAAGTTCAATCCTAGATCCCCGTTATTTTGTTTTACACTTCACATAATCATACAGCCGTTTTCACGGACACCCAATCCCTTTAAATGGGGTCTCTGTGAAATAATAAGTTGTTCAACATTAAATCATATTCGTTGTTGTATGCTTGAAAACCTCATAATCCGAAATATATAATTTTCATTCGAAAATATGTTTACCAATTTTTTTTTTCAATGGCGGAGCGTTGGGGATTTTCGAAAAACTTGTACTCCGTTCCCGATATAAATTGCAGATCTAGATCAGCGAAAATACAAAAATAAATGTCATGCATATTATCAAGGAAATATATACTAGTAATATTGATATTATTGAGAGTGAAAAAGGTTCAATAACTGGTCATCGGGTTCTTCTTTTGTTAGGTTGATTTGCCAGCTATAGTAGATATCATACTCACAAGAATGTTGAAATATATTGCATTATTATGTATTGTACAATATATTATTGTTATATTATAAATAATTATGATACCCGAATTTCATAATTAGTACTCATTCGAGAAAAACGTAACACTAGAACAAATCACAAGCATGTACAGAATACAGAATATGTACATGTAATAACAGGGAATGGAGGGGGGGGGGGGGGGGGGGGCGAGGATTGCCAGCCCCAATTATTTATTTTAGTCAACCGATCTTTTCCTAAATTTGAGTAATATGTAAAAACTGAAAAAAAAAAAACTGGCACCTGCCTGTACATTTTCAGGACAGTGTAAGAAAATGAAATTAAAAATATATGAATATAGAGGCAACTGCATCCCCCAATTTAGAATATAAGGTTTGGGAACATGACGATTTAGTGTTTTCTATATAATCCCTTAATTCTCTTTAGTTGGGGTAGCTCTGCCTGCCATCTCCCAACACCCATTAAAAAAAACGACGCAAAGTTTGCATTAGAATTATTAAATAGCTAACAACATGAAAGCATCACGATAAACGGTCTAATTTTTATATCAATTTTCCATAAAGATATAAATTTTAAGTCTCTGTTAGTGTTTATCGATATTTTTTTTTTATTTTAATAATAAACATTACCGATAACTTCAAAAAAAGGAACATTATCTAGAAATATATCTGTGTTATGCCATCTTTTGCAGAACCACCGAAATGATGACGTAAGTAGTTGACAGTATACTAATTTAAGTTGTAAACAGTGACTTTAAGAGACTGGCCCTATTATAAAACGAGTGTTCTCGACGAGCCCTCAAAGCTGCATGTATATTTATATCTACTGAAAATTTCCTCGTATAATCTGATGTGCAGTTACCAGTCTATAACCAAAAAAAAAAACCGGATCTAATCAGTTTGATTTATGTCAATTTTCACAGTGTAAGCCTTCCGATTAACGACAGACCGACCAAATCAAAGGGCTATGAAGGTTTCGACATCTTAACAGCAAAGTACACTGCCTTCATACCCGTATGAACAACTAAAGAAGCTATTGATATATTAGAGTAGCTACTTTGACAGGGAATATTATCCAATTTTAATACTGAACTTCTACGGCTATAACACTGATACCCTTTACTTGGATAATATTCCCTGTCATGCAGAGTATCAGTGTTAAGCCGTAGAACATTTAATTAGTATTACTGGTAGATATCCACGTGTGTATAATGTTTAAATCAAGTTAGTTATTTTGGTAGTGTACTATCACACTTGTAATAAATATCCAATAAAGATCGATAGAACCTCATATTCAGTTCCTGATATTTTCTATCAGTAAAATCACTTTCACAATTGCTTAGAAGTAGACACCCCAAAAGTATTGGGTAACAAATATTTGAAATTTGAAGCTAAAATAATTGAATTTTTTCATATCCGCTCATGCGCAGTTGATCGGAATAAATTGCGGCCCCAGGGGGATGGATGGGATTGATAACTGTTGAAATTCTCTGCATATATTGCTCTCTTACTGTTAATTCTATCAAGAGATTTAGTGAGTGTCTTAAGGAGGTGCATCTAAAAAGAAGCATTCCAAACTATAGGATATAGACCATTGGCTTAGTAGAATGCGTCCTTAGACTAATGCGTCCTTAGGAGAATGCGTCCTTAGACTAATGCGTCCTTGTGAAATAAGTAATAAAAGAGAGGAAGTAGGTAATGAATATTTTAAGAAATGAAAGACACTGGTGAGAGACATATATATCCATACGTAGATACATAAGATTATTGCGTACCAAATTGACTGGAAACTTGGATAAGGAATTCCATATACGAAAGCAAACCGTCGGAACCCTAACCCTGCCAATTGTTTACTGTTACTGTTTACATTTTTTGTCGACTGCTTACTGCAATCTGTATGATGGTTCTACGCGCATGAATTTCCTGGAGTTTCCAAAAAATTATTGCCATTCATTTTAACAAAATTATTTGCGGCATTGGAACTCGGAACCTTTGAAGTCAGTAGCGTGATGATCAATTCACTGAACCATGCTGTTACACTAATCACCTTTTTAAAATATAAATTGTGAAATCGCCATGCATGATGTACTCCCATGAATATATTAATCTATGTAGAGGACTTTTGACATACCTTTTCATACTTTTTTCACGTTTGACAGCCAAAAAAAAAAAAAATAAAATAAAAATAAGTCACGGAGCCAATTTGATGACTGGCTGGATACTTTATATCTGTCACGCACTCTTCTGAAAGAGTCAGATATATCTTTAATATTTAAGGACACAAGAGGTGATCGGTATAATTTGGTGTGTTGCACAATCAAAAGATATCTTAGCAACGCGACTAAAAGCTGATGACTACCCAAGGACAAATATTAATTTGATTAATATGACCATTCATTAAAATGATTTTGGGAATAGATAATACAAAAATTCAGTATAAAATTCAGAAATAAATTTTTCAAAAAATCCCGACCCCCCCCCCCCCCCCCCCCCCCCCCCCCGAGCTACCGTGATTTTGCTGGGCTTTCTTTTTATGTATATATCGGACAACCAAGCTCATGTAATCTATTTTTTCCCTATTTATTTGTCCAATAACCGAACCCCTGTGTCTCCCTTGGCTATCTATGTATTCGATAACCGAGCCCTTTATGTCTCCATTTGCTACCTACATGTGCATTTATATATTATTTAGACAAACACAACGCATCAATTTCACGTGTACAGCCAACTCCCAGATCCAAATGCAAGAAGATTAATCATTATTGTAAATGACAATATAGTTATAGCTGTTTGGGTCGATTTTATATCACAGTTTATCTATACGCTTTAAAATTGAAATTCCGTAAAATCTAATCTAACAGGAAACTCTATATATATTGAAAACTACTTCAAAAGGGGAAATCTTAAAGTAGAGAAAATTCAGAATTTATTACACACCCAATATGCAAGGATTGGAAGGGCGGGAAAGTGTCTATGTATTTGCTTTATCTATTATGTGTACCTTGTTAATTCAATAAAAAATAATTTTCGATTTAAAAAAAAAAGATTTTAAATATATACACTTTTATAAGCGAGAATACACGGTCTTTATACAGATCTATTTTGTCGCTGTTCCAAATGATACATTATCACAACTTATAATCTACGCATGTAGATACTATACAAGTAAATATATATATATCAAATTTCGATGGATGTTGTTTATAGTTGGGATAGGTAAATTTTAGATAAGATCGCAATTTCCCGAGATCCAAATTTTTCAAAATTCGGAAATACTGGAAACAGAAGAGAAAAAAGTAATTTGAGAGCTTTTTTCCCCGAGCATTATCCATTGACCATTTTCCAACCATGCATTCGACGCGATATCGTTGTCACGAATCACTAGTCCTGAGACTATATGAATACATCCTCTATTCTTAAAATTCCATTTCAAACTTTGAGTAGAAAAGTTGTAATTTCAAGACGGTACATATCACTTTTCTTCTAATAATAAAGTTATTCTCTGTACTATAGTCCAGGGGATAATTTTAATCTTAAAAGAAGGCGCATGTGATCAATACGGACAAATTAAAATATTCGAGTTATAGCTCAGCGCATATAACATCGATTAAATTGTTCAAGAACATTTTTATTAATTATAAAATTTTTATCATGCGCGGATCTAGAAAGGGGGGGGGGGGGGCGGTCGGAGGGGTACGGACCTCCCTAGAAAATTCAAATTTCCTTAAATTACATAGTAAAATTGCCAAAAATATGCCTCGGACCCCTCCCCCCGGGAAACTTATATAAATGTATCCCTCGGACTCTCAACCCCCCCCCCCCCCCAAAAAAAATCCTTCACCCGAGCATTTTTATAATTGACCTCCTCTTAATTATAATTTTAAAAAACTAAAAATCCCCCACTTAAATTGTGTGACATTCCTGGCGTCTTTCACGTAATTTCGGAGCGAACGTTCTAGGTCAGAATCAAGTTATGCATTACGACACGATATGCATTGCCATCTCCGGTTCAGCAAGAATACTGGTCGAATCAATCCTAATTTGTTTTTAGACTTCACAAAATTAAAATAACAACGGCACCTCAAGAATTTAAGGATATTAATTATGTATGTAATTTCAATGAAAAACCCTTATATCCTCGTTTGCTGTTAGGTTCTTAAATTCATAACAAAGATAAACCTTGATATGATGCTTAGCTTTTAGGTTCCTCTATTCATTAGCACATTATCCTCACTCTTGACACTTGACAATGTTATTTTATTTGGATTTATATACATACACTTAATGGATTTATTTATTATTTTTCTTGTTCAATTTATAAGACAGTTAGATATTCACTAAAAATAAATGATTATGTATATATCGATGTTTAACTCAACATAATTTCGTAAAATATATATTATTATTTATAATTTCCGTCAGTTTCCCACAATTCACAAAGTATTTATCTAAACGAACTTTACTACTTGCTAAAAATTTAATGAAAAATAAAAATTCACGTTTTCCATGAATTCTTTTGCAATACTTGAATGTCTTTATATTTTGACACTTCCGATATTAAACAATTGTTATACTTTTCTACATGACCTTATCATATATAACTACCGTTCAATAATTCTTAACCTCATCCCTCTTTTATATGACCCACCGCCCACTTCAATTCCAACGAAAATCGATCCCATATCCCATGAGATCTTTTGACACCAATAACGTCCGAGAGGTTCCGGTCTACTTGACAAGAGTTTGTTTGTTTGTGTATTTGTTTGGGTGCGATGGGTAGATACTTCAAGTGCAAACTCAATATAAAAACAAAAGTTATACCATTTTAGAACGGCTTCTACAAAAAACTAATTCCCCGGACCCAAATGCTAGAGACATGCACGTCCATGGCTTACACAATCAACTATATGAGCCTAGCAGGAAGGTGGTTAATTAAACAACAAGAATTGGTTAATGCACCGTGCATGCACCGAATTTCTAAAAACATTCTAAGGGTTACTTGTTCGATTATAAATGCATAGTAGGACATTTGAAAAAAGTTAGGAAACTAAAGCACTTACATGTTCAACAGTAATGGTTATCCATATCTATATAAACATCCAGAAAGAAAAACCCATAAAATTTTCCCAAACGGGAATTCCCAAACATATATAACACTGTAGTTATCTCTACGCGGTCGTGAATGCTTTGAAGTCGTTAATTGAAAACATAAGTGTATTGTGTTTGCTTGATTAATTGTTAGAAGTTAGAAGGCATCAACCTAACAATTTTTTTAATTTATTTAAAATATGGAGGGGGGGGGGTTACGTGGTCACAAAATTAGGTCAGATCATCGAAAGATAACTTTTTTAAAATGATGTTCAAGAGTCATCTATAAATATAATTTGTTTTTAATTTGTACGATATGTATATATTTACTGAGTGAAAATATATTTATCGCAGAATTCGAGGAAGGGTGGGGGGGGGGGGGTAGCATATAAATATTTAGACCCGAGTTCGATCCCCAAGATCGACGGTGGTTGTATGTGATAGGGTATGGCGGTCGCCCGCTTGGACACGTGGGTTCTCTCCGGGTACTCCGGCTTCTTCCCACATTAATGACCCCCTCGCGCAACAATCCGTGCCAACGAGAGATATTAATATAAGTTGTAGAACTTGTTTATCAGTCGTTGTAAAATATATAAAGTTCAGCTTTTTTATAAATATTTTCAATCGACAATAATTTTGTAAACTAAACTATAGTATAGGTAAGAATATATTTATAAGAGCACGTGACACATTAATATCATAAAAATGATACGTTGATAACTCGACAGTTTCATACACGTATAATCAATTTCAATTTACGTATACGACAGTTAAAAATCTTGAAAACCATATGATTGAACATGCAATACAGCATTTTTGCAAGGTGAAATCAACAAAATAAATTAACGCTATCAGCGTTCTTTATATCTCGTGATTACAGGAGATTAAATAACACTGAGGTAAAAAAAAAATGGCTTTAATTCAGCCCCCTTCCCAAAACTGAGGCGCATATTATGTAAAAAAAAAGAGTAAAATTTTTACCTTTTTCTCTTCGATAGTTATCTAGAAATTATGACCCAAAACCACGAACAATCAAATTGTATGCAAACGTGTCTTATTAATAGACATGACAAATAAACATTAAAACAGCGCATTTCAACATGGCATCATAAGACACAATGTAGTTAACCATGGGAATGTATTTCAAAACGAATTAAAAAGCGAAGTAGGAAACAATTACTTTGAAAAGGGTCAAGGTTGGAGTCTTAAATCACGTGGTTTAGGTCGTAAACATGGGTCTCAACTAACGTTAATACATGTAGTTCTTCCGATACAAATG
Source organism: Magallana nippona (assembly GCA_033439105.1). Taxonomy (NCBI): domain Eukaryota; kingdom Metazoa; phylum Mollusca; class Bivalvia; order Ostreida; family Ostreidae; genus Magallana; species Magallana nippona. Next base: position 1,340,901 of record CM065926.1, on the reverse strand, counting down.
TGACGTTTTACTTTTTGAAGCGCGAATAACTAGAGAATAAAAAATATTTCATGTCCTAGTAATTGAATTTGTGTTTACTTGTCTTTTGATTTATGATAAACAAAAAACTTTATTCTCTCTCTCCTATCTTCTCTCTTTCCTTTTTCTCTCAACAACCAAAAAATATTTTGAAAAGAAGGCAAAAATAAAGAACCATATCCGAAACCAAAACTTTAAAGTTAAACTTCTACCGATCATAAATTTCCTTATCGGTTTTGACCTAATTTTCTCTCGATCTCCTTGACCTTAATTCAACCTGATCTGTCTCTGCGATAGAATTATTCTTCAGTACTACATGTAGCTCAAGCCCCGACTAGTTTAAACATCATGTTCTAAACTATTCCGATGTTGTGTTCATCCTCATTAGAAAATGTTACACCTACTACGACAATAACGCTCTATCACGTGACCTAGTGGATTTTTATGAATGAATCTCTTACTTGTTGTTCTTGCTATTGATAGCTGTCAATTAGTTTGTAGTAGTTGTTTGATTGGCGGGGAAAAGCCTCATATGTTCAACTTTATGTCAAGAGGGCCCTCAAATGTCAAAATTACCGTATATCTGAAATATGAAAAGAACACTAGCTTAAGCTTGATAATTTTTTCAAGGGGACTTTCAATTTAAAATTAATTCATTTTTTCCCTCTATACCTCGTTGTGAAGGATAGTTATAAAGTTGTCTTTATCGATGACTACATGCCAAGATTCCGTACTAGTCACACCAAACGGATTCAATGACAACAAATGGAGGGGAACATAATTAAAAAAAAAAAGCCTGTCAAAATGGATTTAATTTTATTGTATGATTTATAACACCATAATTTTACAATTGTTGCCATTAAGCAGATCACTAGTCAAACAGATATCGAAAATCTTACACTACGTGGCAATTCATAATAGTATAATTATGTGTGTTGTGCTTTAAATGCAGTGCATCTGAACTTAGTACTGGTGCATGTAATTTTGGCAATCAGGATTTCTGTATAATTATGAGGATCAATGAAAACAAATTTCGTTAAACTTGTACAAAAAGTTAAAAATTGTACAAAACAATGTTTAATACTCAAGAGTGAAAATCAAACGTAGTTGAACATGGGTGTCACGATCTCAGTTTATTTGATATATAAAAATAAAAAACAAAAAAAAAAACCGCTGTAGATAGAAACACGAATTTAAAGATTTCAAAAATTAATACACACAATTTACATACACAGTGGTCTTTGCTCTGGATAGTCCAATTCTCCAACAACAACAACAACAAAAAAAAAAAGATTCTGCGTTTATTTCGAATTATTTACATTCAATTATGCGTAAAATAATTTAGCATTCAAGAAACTTGAACGCAATACATATTGTTTACTATCCTTGTCAAGTCTATTGTTAGGGGTGTTAGGATTTCCCAAAATCTTAATTTGTTTAAATAGAGACGCACTATCAGTTTGTAGTTATCTGTAAGTCGGCCATAATCATTGACCCTTATAAATCCTTTTATTGCCGACATCTAGCTATCTTTCTTTTGTACAGGATGGTTTTGTAACTTTTTAGACGTTGCTAGAAGTTCCGCTGATGTAAGATTTTTAATATGGCTTTGTTCAGGACAATCCTAGAACGGTGTCCACATTCTTTAAGAGACATATATGCATAATTAAAAATGACTGAATGATTTAACCTTATTGATTTATTATACTACGTTTTGATAGCACCACCACCCCTTAATTATTATTTTCAGTAATTAATCAAACATTAATTTGCTTCTTCAATAAAAATACCGAACCCCTAAATGCGACCACCTTTTCCCCTGTTTACAGTTTTGTCACATGGATGTAAAGAAGCCGCACCCGCAAACTTCCTTTAACAGTAACAAGAATGTCGGATCTTACTTGATTTATGCAAAAGCTAACTCTCAGAGTCTGTGTTTACTACAATGCTTACTGACCTTCTCCCGGACCGAATGTCGAGGTTTTGTCGCGTTCGGATTTTTGTAGCCTCATTTATATCCCGACGAACGTTTTCAGGGAACGAAAATTTGTAGTGTTTTCTATCATGTAAATTTATTTCATTTTCAAGCTTTCAGTTTTGCCGTGTCGGTACTATGTTTAGAATGATTTTACAAAATTATTCTATAGGGAATATTGTCATTGGTTGACATCTTGTTTATATTAAGATAATTTCTGAAATTTTAATGACAAGTATATTTATTTATGCATATCTTTTGATAAATAGCTTATTGACTATATAAAATCATGATCAACTGAACGTTAGATGCCAAAGAATACTTTTAATAGATATTTACCTTACTATTAAGATAGCAGATACTTGTATCAAACTCACAAGCAATTTTGTTATCTGATAAAAGGTATGCATATTTAATGGATATTTAATATATTTATATTCCTTCTAAAAAAAAAAACCCACTGGAAACAAGTACATATGGGATCACAACCAGAGTCTGTCTGTTTACTACAATGCTTACTGACCTTCTCCCGGACCGAATGTCGAGGTTTTGTCGCATTCGGATTTTTGTAGTCTTATTTATATCCCGACGAACGTTTCCAGAGAACGAAAATTTGTAGTGTTTTCTATCATGTAAATGTTATTTCATTTTCAAGCTTTTAGTTTTGCAGTGTCGGTACTATGTTTAGAATGATTTTACAAAATCATTTTATAGGAAAAATTGTCATTGGTTGATATCTTGTTCATATTAAGATAATTTCTGAAATTTGTGTGACATAAAATGTTGTTGACATGAACTGAACGTTATATGCCAAAGAATACTTTTGATAGATATTTCCCTCACTGATTTAGATAGTAGATACATGTATCAAACTCACAAGCAATTTTGAGAATATTGTATGCATGGATATTTAATTTATTTATATTCCTTCTAAAATAAAAACCATGGAAACAAATACATGTGATGTCATCAAAAGGGGGCAGGAATCACAACCATGGATGACTGCTAGGGAATGTTGTTATCAGCTTAAACTCAGAGAAATATTGGGTTCTTAAAGGCATGTTATAGGTCTACACAGCCGATTGTTTCGGTTCCCAATCTTTTTTACATTGTTCATAAAGATATTTAAATAAATGAAAATCAGAATGATAAAATGTCCTTATAAATAGTTTATAAACATTAAAATGCATATGATTACTGTTTTTTTTTTAAAATAAAAAACAAAACAAAACAAAACAAAAACAAAAACATGATTCCTGTTGCTATATTAAGTATGCAACATTTAGATTAAAAACTAAATCTTTTATTTCTATTGATATTTGGTAAAGGATCAAATTAAAACAAATGAAAAAAAAACCAAATAAACCATATATCAAAGAACACTTTAAAACTTTGTTGAGCAAAACTTTCTAAAGTGTCGGAAAACCACGATTTTCAAAAGCACATCCTACAAAGGAATTAATTAAAGTCGACCTTTGCATATTGTAATTGTAAAATATTAATTATTAAAAATTGATTCAATATAAGACATCTTTATCCTCTTTTCTCTCTATTACATATAATTTGATTTAAAATCAAAATATTTCAAGGGAAAGACGTCTTAAATATTTAAAAGCAAATATTTCTGTATCGCGAAACATTTGTGAAAATAAATTTATGGGTAAAGGGTATTAACCGAAACCAAAACTAGGCGCTACTTAGATTACTCAAAAGGTATTTCCTTATTGGTTGTGACCTACGTTTCAACCCAAGTTTCTCTCTTTTCCGTGACCTTAATATCCCCTGATCCATAATTGACGACCACTAATCCTTAAGTAATTACATTCAACGACCTATTATATAAAACGTTTTTAAAGAATACCCCAAAATTAACCTAAAACAGATAATTGTATATTTTTATCTGCATTTTATGGAGACGGAACACAGTGTTAGTCAACTAACTGGTATAGCTTAACAAGTCACGTGGTCTTCTACTGCTGATTTTTTGTGAATGGATATCTAACTTGTTGACCTTGCGATGATTTTTTGTTTGATTGGGAGAGAAACCTCACATGAAATACATTTATATCAAGAGGGTTAACAGTCAACGTGTGATAACAATGAAAAAAAAAATACTTTATCAAATCAGGATGTTGTTGAATATGTCATCTAAGGGGAATTTCTAAATGAAATAAATATATTTTTTTTTCGTGACATTTTATGATGGACAGTGATTATATCTTTATCGATGAACCATACAATAAATGCTGGCAATCAAGTGAATTTCATTTAATTGACAACTATGGGTATGCATTTTAAAACATTTAAGAACTCATTTCTTTTATAACTCTGAACCCAATCTCGTCCCTCAATAATCGGAAACAGGGGATTTTTCAAAATTTGGTGAGATATAATTATTAAATAAATTATCATTTACACCATGTAATAATGATAGCATGTTTGACATTTGTTTACAAAAGGACATCTATACCGGTAGTTCTTAATATCGTCACAGGGTTGTCTTGAGCGTTTTGAAAAACATATAGAAATGACACATAAACCTTATCACTTCCCCTTTGATGGTCGTAATCAACGACCCATATTTGCCCATTTTATTAAAATATCTTTAAAAAATAGTTTCCTTTACTGTCATACATATCGTTTTGTTGTGCTTTTAGTTTAATTCATAATTTGTCTAGATGTTTTCGATCACACTATTAACACACTGAATGATCCACCAAAGTGAACGAATGAATGATAAAAAGGTTCTATTACATGTTACTACCCCTTAAAAAGGCCATCAATTTTATTAAGAATTTTTATTTTTACTGCAGGAAGACGTTTTGACACATATGATTATAATTATATTCTGACAAATGTTTTTGAGAAAAAACTTTTGTATTCATTCTCCATTATGTATATCATATAGCTGTATTTTTGTATTTTGACACATTGATTTATTTGACACTGAAAATAAATTCTATGGCTGACATATATTTGGTGCTTTGAATTGTGTTTTTTTTTTGTCTCTAGGTTTCGATTGACTGATGAATGAAAAGAGTCGAAAAATGCACGGACCTGGCTTTAATTTCAGATATAAAGTTAAAGAATCAATCAACCAGGAAGTTGTGTGTATTTTACGTGTGATTAACTAGTATGAGCATGATACAATAGAAGGAGTACGTATTTACAAAATTTTAAATGGAAACCGAATAAACATACCGTCGTTAAAGTGGGAAGAGACCTCAAATTAAGTGGGGCGTGGCAACTGTGATAGAAGTATGAATCTAGTGATCGAAAAATAATATTATTTCTATGGTTGTTGGTTGCTATTGGTTGATAGCAATGAATTTCTGTAATGTTTGCTGTGTCAATCTTTCTCAGAACGACTGTAAATTAAGCTTTTTTTCTTGGAACGTTTATCGTTCCTGTTTGTCTGGGAACAAACATTTGCCTTTAATCGAATTTGTGTTAGTTTAAATCATTTCGATATCTGGGCAATTTTTTGCTGAGTACGTAATCATTTTGTGGCAAATCATAAACTTGCACCGAACTTTGATCATTACATTGCATGAATATGTCGAAAGGAAACGAAAATTTTACAAACATAACACTTTACAAATATAAAAAATTAGATAATCATTATAATGAAATGCAGTTTGACTATCCATTACTTACAGATCAATACCTAATTGTCGATAGATTATCTGCATCAACTTTTCTTATAAGGACAAGACAACAAGACTTAAAGAATTATCATACATAACGTCTAAACCCCGAATTTAACAAATAGTAGTAATTGGCTCTATCACAATATTTTAACTAGATAATTAAATTTACCTTCTTTAAATACATTAGAAGTATTGGTACATATATTTGTTTTCAAACCACAAACCCCATTTATGCGCATTTTGACAAAAAAGGAATAATTGGTTCTGTCTGAAATATGTTTGACTGAATTATTTTATTAAACTTGCCCTCACTTGCCCTCACAGGCAATCGGATTTTGGAACACAGTTCGCAGTTCACTATTCGCAATTCAAAAGTGACCTGCGTTCTAGAACGCAGTTCGCAATTCAAAATTTATTAGTTATATTTGGGGTCTGAAATTTTCAGGGTCATCTACTTGTGCTATATCATACTACTGTGAAAATATGGTAATGTGGTCATTTATAGTTTTCTGGATTCGGGCAGCACTCATAAAACAGTATTCGCAATTCGAAAGTGAACTGCGTTCTAGAACGCAGTTCGCAATTCAAAATATATTAATCATATATGAATCAGATATGAATCAAATATGAATCAAATATGACTCATAAATTTTGAATTGCGAAGTGCGTTCTAGAACGCAGTTCACTTTTGAATTGCGAATACTGTTTTATGAGTGGTGCCCGAATCTAGAAAACTATAGATCACCACATTACCATATATTCACAGTGATTGTGGTACATCACTAGTAGATGACCCTGAAGATTTCAGAACCCAAATATGATTAATAAATTTTGAATTGCGAGCGAATAGTGAACTGCGAACTGCGTTCCAAAAACCGATTGCCGTTTCGACATTAGTAACACCGTACATGTATCTATATCTTGGAAAACTGTACTGGTAATATACATGAAGTGTTTGTACCTTGTAATATTACATGTTCTACATAAAGTACCAGGATGTTGGTTCATTTATTTATACAAGGAACAAACATGTCAGCAAATAGTACAGTTGCCATGGATACTTGTACTAAAAAGTGTTTTATCAAGATAACATCTTAATTTAATGGGTTTCACGGTAAAAATGTGCATTTATGGAAAATCTCATTTCACTGTTAAAATGATTTCATTCTATTTATACTTTTCAAAGTGAATAAATAATGTTTAATGCTGATCCTGTAGTGTTTTATGGTTCTTATAAAATTGTTGATTTTCAGTTTGACATTTCATTACGTTTTGTGATTTTAGTTTCCGAATTGACATAAAATATAATCTACAAAAATAATACATAAATATTTGATAATATTAAGACAATCATTAAAGTCTTCCCAGTTTCCTATTTTAAAAGATATTTTACGCTAAAGAATCTGGAATTGAATTGTCGAAAATTGTTTATCCGGGTTTGCTCTACTCCTGTTTTGTAATTTTCCTTTGGACTTTTGAATTTGAACCCTTTTCGTTATCACCACATGTCATTTTTATAGTGAATTATCATACGCACTCTGAATTCAATTTAGTAGTATTTGATTTTTGTAAAACAAATCATCTCACACCACATAATGTTGTCTTATTTTATCTAACATATACATATGCTGCTCCTAAAATTTTACATACACTACTTAACTCCAATAGGGTAGTGCAGAAAATTATTATAAATCATGGGTTTTTTTTCCGGTCAAATATATGAACATAATATCGAATGAGATAATTTCAAACAAAAACCTCGACATTCTTGAGTGTCTAAGTTACAAGTCATACGTAATATTTTCTTCAGTGCGTCAGTTGATACGAAGGGAGGCATATATGAATCTTTTATATGTTAATTTAAAAAAACACAACTTTCTCTACCCCCCCCCCCCCAGTTTTTTATTGTTTCTTTTGTTTCCGTTTTACTACTTTGTACACAATGATATCCTAGCTACTTATTAGTCATGGGGGAATCTATTATTTTTTGTTTTGACGTGAAAAAATTAACACAAAAAGGTTCATTTCAGCATATCATTTTATTATTAAGAATAAGAACAACCACTGCCTAGTTCACTATAAACTTTGGGAGTGTGCTTTTCTTTTCCGAAAACAAATCTATTTGAACAGAGACGGAGTACATGTATTAATTATAGATTTTGATTTTTTTGTGTAAGTCGGCCGTATGCTCCTTATATTTATTGTAGATAGTTATATTCTTTGCTTATAGCTTGTTGATATCTGCTTATTCTACGAAAACTAGATAGCTTTGGTTTAAAAAAAAACCCCGAATTTGACGTTCTGGCTACGGTATAATTCTTCTAACAAAAATTGATGCAAAGACACGGATCAGTTAACACATTGATCGGATAACAGTTTACGCTTTTTTATAAACCGCTTCGCGGTTTATAAAGCGAAAACTGCCCCTAACCATTTTATATCGTATAAAATAATACATATTGAATTCATTCCTTATATAAATATTTTCTTTTCTTTGTTTGAAAGTATCTGATTCATCTAAAATGAAACATTATCTGTCTTATATGAACATTAATCTTTCTGTCTTTAATATTGAGGTTAACAAAATGAAAAAAAAAAAACAAAACTTCACAACTTGATAAAAATCTGCTTGTTTACGGATCTGAAAATTACAATTAATAACAGAATTGTGGAGAGTAAGATATTAATATGTAAAACAATACGAAATGCAATACAGGAAATGGTTTTCCATTGAACTGTTGTCAATTGATATTATTGATATATTAATGGAAAATGAAACGTTACAAAAATGCAACTGAAATTACCATCATCGAAATGTATAATTAATCAAACACGAATTTGTCTGTTATTCTGACTAAATTGATGACATTAAGACTCCATGTACCTCAATGTTTGAATAAGGATCCGTTTTTAATTTATTAGTAATTAACTGTTTAAGGAACCATTTGTCGTGTTTGTTAGTTCTTCCTTATTAATATTCCTGCTTTCCTAATACTTGGGTAAACATTTTTTTTTTTTTTAAATGTACAGTTCAAAGTATCAGATTTTAAAATGAAGTTTTAATTCTACAAAACTGAGGAATATCTTTATCCATGCTATAATACCGTAGATAAAGTAAAAATATTACTTATAGTATTAATTTCTTTTTATCGTATAAATGGAATGGCACTGTTATACAGTGAACATAATAAAAATGAATACTACGACAGTATACACCTTTAAACACACTTCTCTTATCCCCCTTTCTTTCTCTCTCTTTCCCTAAACTAAACTAAAACTAAACTATAAAGTCATTCAAATGTTTAACATTTACTCAATTTAAAAGCAGTTTCTCGGAAATAGTTCACTGTAATAATAAACATTCTTTTGTATCTCGGAAAATATTGTGAGATAAGTGATCCGAAACTAAAACTTGTAAAGTAAACCTGAATTGGTTTTAACGAGGCGTTCGATTTGTCATGACCTAAATTTAGTCTGATCATTTTTAAGAATAGATAAATGAACATGCAAAAAGGAATGCTATTTTTTGGTATACTTTACATCCAACTTCTAACTAATAACTTCTGACAACAATTCTGATATTGTACACACTTAATGTGGTGTTTATCCTTGTTGGATAGATATGGTAACTTTATCAAAGAATTAATGATATTCATAAATATTCAGAAACTATTGGTTTAGAAATATATACGTCTGTTTATAAAATGGTTATTACTATGTCGTGATTTATTACTGAGAAATTTCAGTGACTGAATTACTTGTTGATCTTGCTATGGCCTTCGTGTGATTCACGAGAGAGCGTGACACGATACACGAGAATTTTCAGCTTACAAATTTGTATCTGAAATGTAAACAGAATACTTAATCAATTTAAGACGTTGATAATTATTTTTCAAGGGGAATTTTAATCTGAAATTAAATCATTTTTGTTCTATACCTCTTTGAGAAGGACAGTTATGATGTCACCTTTATCGAAGATTACGTGCCAAGATTCCGTGCTAATCACTCCAACCAATTCAGCACGGATTCAATGATAACAAATGGAAGGGAACATATTTATTTTTTAATTAAATCAGTCAGTTGAATCTTAATCTTATTGTATTATTTTTTCCATCATGATTTTACAGTCATCCCAATTGATTAGATTAGTCAAACAGATGTCGAAAATCTTACATCACGTGACAGTGCTTCGCAACAATTATGTTTGTGGCGCTTCACATGCAGTGCGTTTGTACTTAGTACCAATGCATGTAGTGTCGGAAAGTAGGACTCATGTATGCATACTAGGAACAATCAAAATTAATTTCGTTTAACTTGGACAACAATTGTACAAAACAATGTAAAATGCTCAAGTGAAAGTCAAATGCAGTTGAATGGGTATCACTGTCTCAATTTGTTTATCAAGAACTAGTATAAACAGAAATTCGCATTTAAAGACTTCAAGAATTCTACATGTAAAGTGCTATGCGCATTGGTGATTCTAAAAGTGATTTTCGCATTGGATATTCTGAAACTTCGTACATTTCAAACTATTAACATTCAATTTGTATTTTCACTGGAGTTTTGGAGAAAAAAAGAAAATGAATAATGTAGATAAGACTGTTTTAAATAAGTCTAGACTTACATAATTGTCAATTTTTTCACTATCAAGAATTCACTTCCAAGATATTTTTGCATTCAAGAAGCAACGCGAATACATTACAGTATGTTGTTTTACTATCCTTGTCAAATCTACTGTTTTATTTGTTAAGGTTTTCTCCAAAATAAGTTTTTTAACAAGAGACACAGTATAAAGTTTATATGTAAGTATATTAATGACTATTATAGATCCTAGTTATTATTCTTCTGTACATGATGGTTTTGTAACTTTTTAGAAGTTGCTAGATGTTCTACTGATGTTAGAAGTTTAACAAGGCGTTGTGCAATTAAAACATTTAAGCAACTGTACCTATTCTTTATATGTATTGTAAAATGGCGTTAATACCACATTTCCTTGATTTGTTGTAATACGTTTTGGCTGCAGCACAGTTTAAATACTGAACCCCTAATTTTAACCCCTTTCCCTGTTTAGGTTAATGACAAAGGGTGTAGATAAAGTAGGTCCGCAGTTGTACAGAGAAAGCTTTCCCATAACGGCAAAGCGAATGATAGATCTTACTTGGTTTTTCTAATAGGTAATGAACTTGCCCTCAGAGGATCTGTGTGCTGAATCAAATTGCTTATACAGACCTCGCTTCTTCTGAACCAGATGTCGAGTATTTGTAGGTTCAGATTTTTGTGGACATATATATATCCCGACAAACGTTTTCAGGGAACGAAAATTTGTAGTGTTCTCAATTATGTATGTCATTTTATTTTGATTCATTCTACAGTGTCAATAAATTGTACTATGTTTAGAAGGATTTTACAAAATCTTATTTTGTTGATCACTGTCATTGGTAGATATATAATTTATACCAATGGCACAGAGTTTCTGAAATTTGTATGACACAATATTCTGTTGATTAAAATGTATATGGTATATGTTTACGTTTTGATATATAGTTTACACATACAAAAATCAGCTGAATGTAAAATGCCAAATCATACTTTGAATACACATTTTTCTTTAGAGATTTTGATTATCACATGTATTTAATAAAGATATTTATATGATTCGGTAAACATTTAGTTAATATATAATCCTTATATAACGACATAGGATTATCACCAAAAGGGACTCTAACCACAAAAAGACAAACTTGAACTGTTTCTTAAAAGGGATGTTTTATGTCAACAGAATCGATTTATTCGTTTTCGTTCCTGGTCTGTTGTGTTCAAACACTTAATTTTCGTTTGATATAGTATGCAGAGCTAAAAGAATTCATTTACAAATAATCTCAGTTTTTCTATCCTTGTTCATGGAGCAAACTAAATCAAATTAACAAACAAAACAGTCAAAAATATTGTTTAAAGTTAAGTAAACTTAATGTGATGTTTATTTAAGATATAATATTTCAGGATCGTAAAAGGACGACAGTAGACTGGACAAATGAACTGGTTCAACATATGACCCCTCTCTCTCTCTCTCTCTCTCTCTCTCTCTCTCTCTCTCTCTCTCTCTCTCTCTCTCTCTCTCTCTCTCTCCATCAAACACATTTAAAATTAAATAATTTTAAGGATAAGATATTTTGAATTGAAAAAAACTTTGTCTTGTATCACGGAAAATTTGTGTTAATGAATTCATAAAGGGGCTTAACCGAAACCAAAACAAGAAGAGTAAGGTTACAACCAATAGAATTTCCTTGTTGGTTGTGACCTACATGTCGCTCGCTTATCCGTGACCTCAATCAACTCTGGTCCGTTTTTACCACAATTTAACCTTGAACATTTTTCTATGATTTCGCAGGATTTAACAGTATATCCTAAATTAACCTTTAACAGATTATTTCCAACAGTTATTCTTAAAATATACAAGGCGATTCTAGATATTATTTTCATCCGCATAACATGGACACGGAACATAATAAAGGGGAATGCTGTGCGTACAGCTAATTGATAATAATCAACATGTAACGTGACATACTACTAGTGATTTTCTGTGAATGAATCTTTTCATTCTTGACCTTGCGATTATTGTATTGTTATCTGATTGGAGGAGAAGCCCCACATGAAATAGATTTATATCAAGAGGGTTATTAACCGACAAACTTGTAAGATAATTATGAATAGAAACTTAACCAAATCAGGACGTTGTTAAATATTTTCAAAGGGAAATTTAATATTAAATAAATTTTATTTTTCGGGAGATTTTATATCGAACAGTGATTAAATCTTTATTGAAGACACCAAACAATACAAGTTGATAATCAAGCAATTTTCACTCAATGCACTACTATCGCTAATGGTTTTTCGAAATCTATATTATAAAAAAAAACCACTGTAAATTTCTTCTATATAATTAAGAATTATACAAACCGATTCTTGGATTTAATGATCGGACACAGAAGTTTTTTTTTTTTAAATTTAATTTAATTTTAATTCTCAATCTAAAATTTCATACACCATGTAGCATAGCATTATTTACTTGTGAATTATTAATCATCAACGACCTTAGAACAAAGTGTATATTACTTATTAAATGTAACTACCTTTCTTAAAGATGCAATGAAATGAATTTATAATGAATTTTATATTTTGGCAGAACTCTGACCCCTTATTACAAAATAATACCTTTATAACCCTCATTCGTCAGAATGTGGAGCAAGAATGCACACCAAATCACAAAATCAAGCAAAATTAAGTAGCGACAAAAAACGTTTCTGATATACATTTATCTCACTTTACTTACTAGAATCTTATCATGAACTTCTTGAGTCGAAGCTGCTTTACATGATTTCTTTGAATAAGACTTTTTGACACATAGATAATTATTTGCTGAGAAAAATCATCGTATGTATTTTCAAATACGTATGCGATTATCTTTTATGCTTTGATTCATCTCTACGTTTTAATAGACTGCTAAATGTAAAAATACATGAACTTGACTTTAATTTCAGATATAAAGTTAAAGAATCAAACAAGCAGGAAGTTTTGTATATTTCTTTACATCTTTGGTTAAAGTCTGGTAATAATTACCAATTTTCAATTGTGATTGGACCCCATGGTTAAATTAATTAGTCATAGACTTACTGACAATAAAAATGATTAATAAGTGAAAGATATGAACATTGATTCAACGCAGTGTAAGGAGTATTCATTTAATATCTTCTGGAAAGCAGGGTTGACATTCCGTTATTAAAGTGGAAGGATACCTCAATTTAAATGAGGGCGTACTTTGTCTTAATAGTAGTAATCTAGTGATAAAAATGATATCACATGATCATTGGTTTTGATCGGTTAATAACACATGCCCTTACAATGTTTATTGTGTCAATCTTTCTAAGAACGACTGTTAAATGTAATAAAGTATTTTTCTTGGAAGTGTTTCGTTCCTGTTTGTTTTGGGACGAACCTTTATCCTTTTGTTTATACAAGGAACATCTGCTCTATTAATAATGAATGTAAAATAGAACCTTAAAATGTGTTTTAATGAAAACAGATTTTTCTTCCATATATTGCTGAACAAAATTTTGGCGAGTAAACGTTTCGCGATTTCGGAAAATCATTACATGCAATGGAGAATTTAATGTAAATTGACAACGACCTTTGCTCAATTCATTGCATTGAAATGTTAAGGGGAAATGGAATTGATCATTGGAGTAAAAGTTTGATTATACATTCATTTTGTTATTTTATTTTTTAATTAAGGGGAACAGGACGTCGATCAACGCCCTGTCTCCTCTTAAGTCCATTGTTCTGTCTTATCTCAGAAATCCAGTGAAATAATGTATAAGTATCATATCTATATACGTTTATCAATGGTAGTTCTCCTTGTGAAAACCTACTGCTTTACTTTGGCAATAACTTAAAATAAACTTAACAATCGCAGTATTGGAATTAACATCGTAAATTATGTTGATATTATTCTTTCAGTATTCCATGAAAATTATCAAAAGAGCTAATACAAAAATAAAACAAGAGTTGAAATCGGGAACAAATGGAATTTCCTTTCTCTTTTTGACCTAATTGTATCTCGATTCTTCGTGGCCCTGTCCATTCTTTTTACAGATATTTTCATTTAAGATAAATGTTTTAAAAATACTCTTTCTTAATTTGAAATGTGTAATATAAGAAATTCATGAATGAGTTTGTATGTTGCATTTTAGATACGCAAGGCTACACGTTAACCATTGATTTGTTGTAGATATAGATTGCACTGCTTTAATAAAGTCAGACTTACGGCGGCTACATGTATTTTGATGAATGAACCTCCTACTTGTTATTTCCAATCGGTTTTTGAAAGTGATTTGCTTGAAAGCCTCACATGAAATGTTTATGGCAGAGCTAAAACATCTGAATCTGAAACATAAAATAGAACACTTGATTAATAAAAAAAATCCTTTTTATTTCTTTTATTTCTCAATCAAGAATAAATTTTAGTTTTATCTAATTTATCTAGAAACGGACAATGGTGACAATATATTTATTTAGAACAAATCTCTTTACAGCACAATCAAAGAATTGAATCTAGTAACTAAAAGCAATGTTTATAAATTTAATTGAACATAATTGTTTATACATATTTGGTACTAATAAAGCGATAAAATAATAGTACAAAGATGTGTAAATCGGTGACAACGGGCGAAAACAATGTACTATCTATAAGAAATAACATTTTAAAAACTAAATACTGCTTCAATGTCCTCTCAACGTTTTGAAACCGGAAGACACGTTCATTCAGATTTTGATAAAAAAATAAATGGTTTATCTAAAGTTTTTAAACTGAATAATTTTGTTTACCATGTTGTAACAGTGGCAGTATTGAGCATGTTTCGGAAAATCTGTACGTGTGCTATATAAGCAGTGTGTTTGTACCTAGAATTGATTCATGTTCTATATATAACCAGAGTGCAAGTTCACATACGCGTACAAGGAACAATATAGATTAATTGGTTCAGCAAATAGTACAGTCGGAAGTTGTACTGAAAAAGTGTTTTCTCAAGTTAACAGCCTAGTTCAATAGGTTTCATAGTCAAAATTTGTTGTTTTTTTTTCTGAAAACACCCAATTCTCTGTTTGAAAAATTATTGTGTACTTACAATACTTTTCAAAATGGATGAATATTAGTAATCGTGAAGTGTCATATGGCTCTTACATAAAACTGATTTGTCTGTTTGACTATTTAACTACTTTTCCTACCGCCCCTTACATGAATTTGCATATGTGCATAAAAAATGATTTATAAAACTGATACATAAATAACCTCTTATATTGTTACATTTAGACTTTTTTTATTTTAAAAAAGTTGGTTATTATATTGGTTATTCGAAGAAACAAATGCTCCTTGAAACATATTAACTGTCACTTAATTACAGTGGCAGATATGCCTTATTTGAAAAAAACCTATATTTGAGGTAAATAAAAATGGTGTTTGTAGGGTCATACTAAAATGATACTTTGCGCGTGCAATAAGTTATTATGTTTTTTTTTTTTGGTTTTCTTTACTAATATACACATCAATTGAGTAAACATATGGCGCATATTTTTATTGAATAGCCTAAATACTTTCAAAGGATTTCAATCTTGACGAATGCCAATGTCTTATTATAAATATAACGATCATAAAATCAAAGTAAATGAACAGGGCGAAATAACCCGTTAGCCTTTTGAATACATATATTAAAGAATTCTTGTCAAAATGTGCTGTTTTGTTAACACATTTTGCATTTCGTTTTATTCATAAGAATATTGTTTCGCTAATCATGAAAACTAATTAATTGCTTTATATACACATACTGTTTGAAATCAATGTTTTACAGCGTCCATGAAATATGTTTTACATAAATATGGAACAAACAGCAGGGAAAATTTCAGTAAAATCTTCTTGAAGAGTGGATTTGATCTTCCCATAATTTTCCAGGAAGTTTGAATTTAAAATAGAAGCGTTGCGAGCGTAGCGTGCGTTGTGCCCAAAAGCACATTGTGTATTTCTTTTCTATAGGTTGATCATTATCAATGGGCCTTATGGGTACTTTTTATTTGACAAATAAATAGTTTCCTTCTCTACTGTATGCATATAAAGAATTTGTAACTTGTTAGGTATTTATGTTCATGTTATACTATAAGAATTTTGTTTGCGTATGTAACACTACTTCGTCAAGGAGAGAATGTTCATTTTTTCAATTACCTAAGTAATGCTGAGACGGTGTATTTGAAACAACAGTCTTCATTAGTTATTTTTTTGATTGGCTGAAACACGGTTATTCTACATGAATTGAAATATACAAGTACATGTAGATCTTAGCCAAAGTAATTAGGCTGTTGTTTTTTTCTAAAATGCTTGGTTTCTCTTTATCTCTTAAAAATATACCTTTTTGATACAAAATAATAACACAGCTTATTATGTTAAATCATCAGTGGTATAATATACTCGTTTTTTGAATAAGACAAACTGCAACCATGAACATGAAAAAGTAGTTTTCGGCATGTCACACTAGTGAAGGAATTCTGGCCAATCACAGCTTTGTTACCAAAACTAAGGTGTGTCTTGCTTTTTCCCCAGAAAAACAAATTTATTTGAATAGAGACGTAGTAGCAGTTATAATAGATTGGTATTTATTTCTTGTGAGTCGAACATGAGCAATGACCTTAAAAGCTCCATGGTTGCTTGTTGATATTTAAGTTCAAGATCATTTTAGACAATGAGACTCTAAAATGAGCCAAGCCAATGCTTACTTTACGTGAACTACATAGGTTTAGTATTCTTTTGGCATGAACTTTGAATGAATTTTACGTTTTGGCTGCGGAGCGATGTCCGTACAAATAACCCTCTTCACGCGAAACTATCCAGTCGAATTTGACTCGAACGGTTCAGATCAAACGAAACTTCAATTTAGCTTTTCCAAAAATGTTAATTTTTACATTACTAGCTACAATCTAATAGCGAAACGAATAAAAAAGCTTGTTTTACGGACTTGTTCGTCGAATTAGACTATTTTGGCACGCATAATTATAGTGGAGAACTTTTCCGAGAATTAAACTCACTATTATGTACGACATTTATTTTTAAGAGTATATGGGATCAAATGTACCATGGTTATGATTATATGTGGAAGGAATCAAGAAATAGAAAAGTAATATAGTACCAATCTTGGTTGATTAACTCTTAAGTACATGTATAATTTTTGTAGTGATATACATGTATATTAAAGGACACAATCATTTCAATGAGATGTTTTTTCTTGGAAAGTAATTTGTTCCTTGTTTGTTATGAAATGAACAATGTTGTTATAAAATGAAAAATGTTTTATGAAATGAACAATGCTGTTATGAAATGAACGTGTTTCATTTGCATGGAAGTATCTGGTCCACTAAAAACATATTGACACTAAGACGTATCTAAATTGAACACAAAAATTCCTTGGTCTTTTATAAGTTTTAAAGAATTAAAGAACATCAACTAGAACACTTGATTTGACATTTTTCTATTGAAATATCTTCTTGTATGAAATTTTTGATGAGTAAGATATTGATGTTGCAGAAAAACACGAATCTCAATCAAGGAACATATGTTTACGTCGACCTATTGCTAATGAAATTCACTGATATGTAAACAGGAAATCAAATTTACAAACACAACAATTCACTTGAAATCAATATTTTAGTAAAGCGTCGTTTATTCATTCAAAAATGTGTCCTTTATCTGAATCTTTAAGATTGATACAATTTAGGCATCATTTATTCTTTTCATTTGAATAAAGATCCATTTTTTAGTTTAATAAATATTTGACTAATAAAACATCCATCTTTAGTGTTCGTTTAATCTTCCTTGTAAATGTTCCTGCTTTCCTAATATTTGGATGATTTCTATTTTAAAAAAAAGGACCGTTCAATGAACCAGTTTCTAAAATGAAGTTTCAATTCTTTAAAAGTGAGAATAATTCTGAACCAATAATTAAGGAACCGTACATAATGTTAAATCCTCATATATCGTTCGAATGGAAAGTTACCGTTATACAAAGAAAGTAATAAAAATCAATATTAAGTAAGTAAAGATCTCTCTCTCTCTCTCTCTTTCTCTTTCTCTCTCTCTCTCTCTTAAATTATTACAAATATTTTTGAAGTGTATAAAAAGTAGATGTTGTTTTATCCTCGTCATATAAAAGAGGTGCACGTTATGATGGATGCCATCATAAAGTCTAAACTAAAGGCTTTGTTATAAATATGTAGATAATATGGTAAGTACAATGCTGTGACCTATTACTTAGAATTTTCAATGAATGAATATCTTACTTGTTGATGTTGCTATGACGTTTGTGCGATTGACGGGAGAACTTGACACGAAGGTTCTAAGCTGACAAATCTGTATCTGAAATATCAGGAGAGCACAATAAAATTAAAAATCATAATAATATAATCATAAACACCCGATACGTTTTTTCTGTTTAAATACGTACCACGGATTTCTTGGATTCTCAGATAGGACTACCTAAATGGCTTTTGTAAAAAAGAAAATTTTAATCACTGTATTTTATAATAACAATATCAAATCTTTTACTGTATATATAATGTCTCTGTTAAAAATTATAACAAATATGAAAAAGAGAAAATCTTACAGAAGATGACTATTCGTCATGATAACGATGTTTAGTGCTGTACATACAGTGCGTTCGTACTGAGCTTTGATTAATGTACTTTATTCAACCAGGATTTATGCAAGGGATAAGGAAAGAAAATGAAACAAAATGTTGGGAAGTCATACAGAAAGTTAAATACTCAAGTAAAAGTGAAATGTTTTTTAATTGATGTCACGTTCGCAATTCAGTCTTGAAAGCACACTAAAAGTAAAGAAAATTTGAAGTGACCATTTCAAGAAATTACTGTATACATTTTTCTTAAACAAAACCTTTCTAAAAGGATGCATATGCTGGTA
Organism: Magallana nippona; assembly: GCA_033439105.1. Lineage (NCBI taxonomy): Eukaryota > Metazoa > Mollusca > Bivalvia > Ostreida > Ostreidae > Magallana > Magallana nippona. Next base: position 1,321,745 of record CM065926.1, on the reverse strand, counting down.
TCAGACGCTTTCTTAGAAACGTCCATGCTTGTAAGTCAATTTGATTTTTATAAGTCACTTTGTCTTTTCAAATTAGTTCTTTTATTTTTGCTTTTTGAATTTGTTTTAAAAAATGATGAATGGTTTAGTAAAATATTTTTGATATGTTGTTTATGAAAAAAAAACCTGAAACAGATTTATTTGTCTTAGCTGTTATACAATTATGTTTTTTAATTCATTTCTTCTAACCAAACTTCAGTTATTTTTATCATGACTTCAGAGTGCGATCTTCTTTTCCAATGCAAACGCGAGTTTTTCAATAAAAGAGGCGTAGCATCAATAAGCATGGATTTATTATTTCATGTCGGTCATGGTCAGTGACCCTTAAATGTCCCTTTTTGATAGGGTAAATGACTGTTTTCTTTACGTAGTTTTACATTTTTGTGGTAATAAAGTTCCTTGTTGTTTTATCATTGAACAGGTTTGGGTTCACAATTAAATTGATTTAAGGTTCTCTATATAGCGTTGTGTCGGTGACGCAAAACTAAACCATGGCCAGAGATTCGTTCTTCGTTAACTACGTTTGATTCAAATGGCGCTTTGACCTACACTTCCATATGTTTTGTACGTTTAATAAAACTCTATGAGAAAGCCTCTCTATATACAACCCACCAAATTAAGTATTCTAAATAACCTTCACGAATCTGTTAAAAGGATGTGTGATGTTGATCAATTCAAAATAACCTTCACGAATCTGTTAAAAGGATGTGTGATGTTGATCAATTCAAAATAACCTTCACGAATCTGTTAAAAGGATGTGTGATGTTGATCAATTCGAAATAACCTTCACGAATCTGTTAAAAGGATGTGTGATGTTGATTAATTCGAAATAACCTTCACGAATCTGTTAAAAGGATGTGTGATGTTGATTAATTCATACAATTTTGCTGCAAATAAAGCGTTCTTTTAAAAGTATTCATACTGATATGATGAGTGATATATCATACATAATTTACCTTGGAGTTAAAGTGCTTGCTATCAGAGTCTCTGTGTGATACTATGGTTTGTGACCTCGCTGATCTGGACCTTGATGTCGAGTTCATATCGCATCAGAGTTTTGCTAACATGTTTATACTCCATCCAACGTTTTCGGAAAACGAAAATTTGTAGTGTTTATCATTTATTTTAAAGCTTTTCATTCTACTTTAACATTACAATGTTAAACTGGATTTTACCGAATCAAATTTAATGTCTTGCAGTCATTGGAGGTTATATGCAAAATTATGGGCGCAGAAATTCTAGACTTTAATTAATTTAATTGCTGGAAACATTTGCTTGAACATATTGTTTTCGGATTATGTTGTGTTTGATTGACATAATACGTGTACTAAAAATACGAAAACATCTTTGGATATATTTAGAATGCATATTTCAGTTGTTTCACTACCAAACAAACAAAAAGATGGTTCGTTTAAAGCAATTTAGGCAACAATCGACGTCGACAATTTTTATTGTATAAAAGTATTTTTTTTTACTAAGATGACAAAAAAGATTACGGTTAATAAACTTCTGTTTGTTCTATTTTTGTGTGGAAGGCTGTTTAGAGGTCCTGATTGAAGCAAAACTACATTATTGGCGTCCTGTACAATAATTGGGAATTTACATATTCCTTAGAAGTCTTTTTTCTCCTTAAATAATAATTGATAATGTTAATGATATTTATCACAAATGTTTTAGTTACATGCAGAATTATCATTGTAGCAGGATTTGCAGCAAAATAAATCTAAAATACACCTCATATTGCTTTAATATGTACTTTAACTACCAACGCCACAACTGAAGTAGAAATGGCATGATCTACCAGTAACACCGTGTTGAGATTGATTAAATGACAGAGAATTTAAATGTTTGTAGTGTGAATCTTTACTAAGGAAGGCTGTGTCGACGTTTGCTCAATGAATCGAGTTTTTCTGGGAAAGAATTTTATTCCTGGTTGTAATGGGATATACCTATCATTTGATCTATTGATCTTTTAAATACTTGGAAAAATAAAATAGATGTAAATCTGATGAAATATGTTTTAAATAACGTTAGATAACAATGTTATTTTGCCTATTGAGACAAAACAGCTATAAAGATTATAACTTCGTAGTTTATTTCATAAATATTTAGATGACTCCTCTCCGTGTTTACGGAACAAAAAAAATAATTGGGTGCTTGACAAACTTACACTGAGTATAGATTAAGGGATTTCAAAAAACCACCTAACACAATTTCACTTATGAACGAGGAACACAGTTTTACATTTACTTTCCCAAAATTGTGAATTTATTGATATTTTGAAAAGAAATGAACATTTTACAAAGAGTACGAGTCTCAATTCTGTACATTCCTAGGGTAGACTGATTTGAAGTATTTGTTTCTTTGAACATCATACTATTTACTTGGTTTTCTTGCTGCAGTCCTAAAATAAGAATCGTGGTACATTATGTACTAAAAAACTGATCTAAGTTTTTTGTACTGATTTACGAAAAAAGGTAAAGTTTAAACATGTCTTATGCCAAAAAGGAAAAACATTTCCTTTTTGAATGGTTATATTTTCAGTCGTCTCTGTTCTGTCTTGCCCGTATTCATGTAGTTCATTATGTGTGCAGAATGGCGAAATACCAAAAGTGATTTACAAACAAAAAAAGACTACTTACGGAAGAAATCTCCAAGGCGCTGAAATTTTAACATCGTTGGAAGAATTCAGCGTTTAGTTAGTCAGAAACAATAAAAAGCATAAAACACTTGCAATATGTCGTCATCATTCTTTTTAATGTTATCTGTAAATATTAATGAAAATGGATGAGTGATATGACAAGTAAAAGATGGCAACATACGTCAACGTTCTCCAAATATTTACGCATTATTACATTAACATCACTATTATCGAATGAGAAACATGGACTTCATGTTTGTCGGCGCATGCGGCCGGCTTAAGAGTGAATAAAATATTTTTATGTAAAAAAAAAAGCGGGATCGCACTAATTTGTCAAATCAAATAAAGTTTTATGTTAGTTTAAATTTTATTTTCCTATTAAAGTGTTTATTTTTTATCTTTCTTTATCAATTATCCTTTGATAACTTCACTGCAAAATACGCCAAAAAAAAATAGTTGTGTAAAAATAACGGAAGCTTGTTCTTGCCTCTTTTACTGACACACATTCAATTAAACGATCCTACACTATACATTATTATATGTGTTTTGAATTATGTAATAACTGTAATAGCTTCACATGTATAGTGGGATAGTAAGTTGATCTTGTTTTGATTTGGATGGAAGGTGTACGTGTGTTGGGCTAGTACAAATTTAAAGTAATACAAACTATTTCGACCAGGAAGACACAAGACACACACCTTCTTGACTACTCAAACGTGTCACCTAAAGGGGGAGCGTTTAAGTTGACAAAATTAGAAACATAATTATTAAATGAAATAAAAGGAATGATGATGTGAATTTGATCTTTACCTCTTTGGGATTCAGTATAAACACTTCACTTATAAGATTATAAATCAAGTATTTAGATATTACTAATCGTGCCAGATTGCGTTAAGTGTCATCTAAGTATATTGTTGATGTAGATTAAACAATTTACATAAAAGAGCGTGTATTCTAGATCTCTGAAAATCAACTTCCCGATTAGTTTCGGATCGGGCCTTCATTGTAAAAGAATGCAAAGACATCTTATTAATAATGAAGTCTCTAGCAGAGTATTTCAGTAGTGCTTTTTGCCAGATAAGTAAGCTGAATACATTCCGTCCATAGTTACTGAAACATAATATTTTCGTCATAGATATATATTAGGATTATTATTTTACCCATATGAAAACTTTTAACAGATTTTTGCTTTTTAATGAACTGCTTAAATGTTTATTAAGCGTATACTGCCCATATATACTCTTACAATTTTAGTTTGCTCTTCATTATTATGATATGTTTTAATATTAACGGCAATTTTGATAAAATGTATGATGATTTCTTTTTAACCAATCCGAATATTCCACGTTATTCGTATCGTTAAATGCCTGGTTCTGTTTCAGTTATGAACATTAATATTCAGATCAGCCCTACGTGTGAATGGCATAAATACACAGGATATCTCGTTACATAGCCAACATCTATCAGTTGTATTTCTGCGAATTTTCCACAGTATCGTTACATCGAATTTCATACTATGCGAATAATAAAACGGACGCAGCGGAAGGAGAAAAATATAACATAAAGATAAAATCCCTATACCGGATGCTATTTTTGTTATTCTGCATGGGATTGTGAAGTAGCTAATTTTATCAAGTTATTTTTATTGTTTTAAAAGGCTTTTGTAATTGATTAAAACAGTGTTGTGAGATCATATTTTGTTTGAATCATATTTTTTATATCATGAAACCCCAGGGAATTTTAAATATTGTACCTGTAGATGGCTGATGACGTACCTGTATCTGTACAATAAGTAAAAATCATGTTCATCGTTAAAAATAATGTACAGTCTTTAAAACTTACTGCTTGGATACAGCTACGTTGTGAGGTTCTAATATTGGACTTAATAAACATAAGTGAAAATCTAGATTAGAACATTAATTAACTAAAATACGAAATCTAATATGATTTCACAGAAGTAAATCGAGCAGTTAATGATTGATCCATTAGTACTAGTAAATATTCCTTGTGGTTACCTTGAAATATCTGTAAGCCAATATGAAAATTATTTAGTGACATAAATCCACATTAAAGTTGATTTTACACTTAGACGCAAATGCAAGATATTGAAAAATGTTCATGACGATATGGACAATACTTTTTAAAAAGCATTTTGTATGTTTTTGGACATGATATATACAATGACATATATTTACATGACCTATTAAATAATTATAATAGGTTTATATGTAGCATAAAAATCTTCCTCGTTCTGAGGACCCCAAAATTTTACATAATTGATGATGAAATACAACAATTCTCACTCTGTTTGGATTTGGAATCATCTTTAAGTTTGAACGTGAATATAAATGGCGTTACCAATGAGGGGAAATTTGGAGAAACCTATTTGCTTTTTATACATTAGAATTAAAACAGTTCATAAAGGAGACCAAACTAATAAAACACAACAAACAAATGTTTACAAACTGTATGTCGCGCTGAATATTTTACTAACTGATTTTTTTTACAGAATGGACGGGTTGAGGCTTGTTATCTTTATTGTAAATAAAGGAATATTTGCTGTATACTGCATTTTCGCCCCCAAAATTAACTTCTAACTATCAACTTTTCAAAATAAAAAGTTTGAAATGAAGCACCACTAGTAGAATGTCCTTGTAAAAATAAGGACCAGTTATCTCTCTGTTGAAAACATCGAAAAAAATTGTTGGAAAAGAATTAAATTTTTTTGCGACGTAATTTTTCAGAACATCAATATTAATACACAAAGATTAGCTTCAAAATGTAAAGATACTCGTAAGAGTTTTTAAAAATTAAAAACTGTCATCAATTCATTAAAAGCAACGATGCAATATAGCTGAAAAAAGTATGATAAGGAAGTTCCTTATGAAATACAATTGAGCAATCCCATTGTTTAAACAAGCAGCGATCGAGTTACTCTAAATATTTGTAATTGCCCGCTATTGATTGAGCACTTTTTACCACAATGGGAGTATGTCAAACTGTGTAATTCATTGGGTTTTCTTAATAACACAAACCCCTTCCTGGTTAAGAAACTTCCCGACCCAGTTTATGATCTTAGTATCTTGATCATTTAAAGAAAAAATATTATTTTATGTCAATTAACATTTTTTAAATTATTAGCGGTCGTCCGCTTGGACACGTGGGTTCTCCCCGGGTAATCCAGCTTCCTGCCACATTAATGGCCCCCTCGCGCTAACATCCGTGCCAACGAGAGATATTAATATAAGTTGTAGAACTTGTTTATCAATCGTAAAATAAATAAATTTGTAAAATAAATCAAGTTCATCTTGAAACAATTTAAAGAAAGAGGATTATTTTATGTCAATTAAAGACAGGAATGAATGGAAACCGCAACTATTTTTAAGAAGCAACGTTAAACAGTTTTGCCATCTTAGGCGCTACATAATAAATAATGAATAATGAAATCTATCGCGAGAATGTTTAAAGTAAAGAAATATGATCAAACAGAAGGAACAATCTATATGTGTTCTTTTCGTAAGCACAAAGTCACAATAAACATTTAATTACAATATGGATATGTCACAGTGTAATGATAATTTAAATGATAAATGTACTCAATTTTTTGATTTTTTTTTTTAAATAAATTTTATTTTTCTGAACAATAATAATATTAGTAATGGTAATGATAATATTAATCATAGTACTGGTAATAATGAAAAATGATAAATTCATATAATATTTAACAGAATTATTCTCCTATTTAAAATAACATATCACCTTTAGGGATATTGCTAATTGCTATTGCTAAAAAATGAACAGATTTCTATTTATCATAAATCAAGATTTGATAGATTTTTATCTTGAAAATGTAAATCACATTATATAAATAAACCATAAAAAAAATCCTACCTAAACATGTAGATGCAGGCAGTCTATAGGGATCACCACTTCACATTCACATACCCTATAGACAGCGCTACTGGAGGACTTGACTACTACACAGACAGTAAAATTATTACAAAATATCAGCACAATCGGTGATATAACTGGCTCTAGATTTGTACTTCAAACGTAATACAGAAGCGTTAATAGAGATAATTTGAGATGCGCCTTAAGACCTTCTTCGTTTTCAATGTAATCAATTTATGAACGGATGAAAAACCATTAAATAATGATGCATTTATTAATCTTCCAATATATAAGATGACAATCAATGCTGATTATTAGGATATGGAATGCTGTCAAACTATTCATCACTACATAATTCTTAGATCTAGAAACAAGATTGTCTGAGATTAAATTACTTTCTTGCACAAATAAAAAATAATAATTTCACCAAACCATAATCGTTCGGTAAGGAAGGGGTTGGGGGCTATCCTAGAAATTATTAAGTTTTATTTAATAAATGGAATATCTTAAGTTCGTATTTTCCGGATATTTTTATCAGAGCTCATCGTTGTTGAAATACCGGTATATAAAGAAATCCCGTTTAACTTGTTTAATAAACATCATTAAAACAAGTATACTTTATATGGTTTTTGTGCTTTTGAGAAAGATATTGAATTTACATTCATTTAAAATAAAACAAATTTTGTGACCATATCAAATACATACAAAAACAGTTTAAATGTTAACAATAGCAAAAGTAATTAATATGCATTAAGAAATGCATTAAGAAATTTCATTATAATAAAAAATTAATATTGCCCAAAATACAATGCAAATAAGCACTCAACTGCTATTTGCAGGGGACTATAAATCTATTAATGATGCATTTTTGTGGAAATCAAATGCAGTTAACTATTATTATATTTCTAGTAAATGGAGAAGGAAAGTGTTATCATATTTTATGACTAAACAAGGATTATTAGGAATTGTAATTTACACTTTTGTGTCGAGTACTGTGCTATTACAAGACAGTTTAATTAAAATGTCGTCTATCGATTCCTGCTAGTATAGACTATATTGTATTTTATTCATCGAGTAATACAAAATTATTGTGAATATTTTGTGTGCATGGTGCATTTTCCCTGCTAATAACTCATTCTATTTAACCCCATAGCCAGCACTAGCATTCGGATTCTAAATATGAAATGGATCAAATAAAAATCTTAGGAAAAAAACAGCTTATAAAAGAACACAAAAATTCACAAAAAAATATTGACGGTTTGTTATTGTCATTTTTTCATTGACCAAAATCAACAGAACCATTGTTTGACATTCTAGTTAAAATTTGCATATTTACGATAGATGTATTTGTTGCTAAGTAAATATTGATACTTCGCCTACATCTAGACAAAATCTTCGATAGCAATGTACTACAACAGTTAACTAATTGTTATTAGCAGTCAACTTAGTGTTTTCGTATGCTATCACACATCCCTCTTTTTCTTTTTGTACATGTAGGATACTTCCTCGGGAGTGTACAGGATCTCTTGCTTTTGTTTGATATATTCCAATATAATTATTATGAAAGATTAGTTTCTAATTGCTATTTAAAATATAAAAATTGTTACCTATTGTCGGGCGTATATAAAACGAGTTATTCAGGACCCGCACAAAAACATGCCGTATAAGCATTAAGACTATCAAGATCTGATGTAGATTCCAATAAAGATACAATGGACTAATTAAAATTGTATCTAAACAAAGTTATTAAATATTATCGGTACATTATATCTTTTATTCTTGCATTAATTTGTTAATTCATTGGGGTTAATTGCCTCCTAATTAATATGTTATATTTTTAAATATGTTCCAGTGTTTATTTAATGTTTATTTATTCCAGTTCAACAACGTGTATTAAACACATCCCCGCATCATCCTTTCAATGTCATAAGTGATAGTTTAGAAACCAAAAAATGAAAAACATTTTTTCTTCAAAAAGCTGGGTAAGGTTATATTAAAAAAAATACTTTGGGCCTCAGATTATGATGCTGTGCAACTAGAAACTCTATGTTCAAACTCGTAATGTGAGCTCCGAATTTTACCTTTGTGCACTTATGACTTTTTGGAACACTAAATCGTTCGATATTTCCATTCATAACAATTCAAATAATTTAATATCAGACAATAAAGGAATGGATATATATTTGTATCAATTCTTGTTTAAGGTGATTTTGAATCCCCCGTTATGAAGCTCTTTCACTATATATGAATTTTTTTAACCGTAAAACTGATATTGGCCTTTGTGTTAAACCCAGTTTCTTTAAAAAAATCCAAATATATTGTTCTTATTATTGTCTGTCCTTTTTGCTTAGACATCTATATTTAAGCATTAACCACATCATCCTGTTGGTGTGTGACAGGCGGGGGACTGTCGCTATTTTAAAAATAAATCTTGAAATGAATGTATCTTTTGTTTACTTCTGATGGCCAATTTGCTTAACACAAAATGTTTCCACAAGTACTTCGTTCTTAGGATCAACTGATGTTTTCCACAGCTTTCATATAATCTGTTGTTATTTCATTTGGGATATTTAAAGTTTTTGAAGAGATTATTATTTATTGATTTATATTGATAACTTTCCTTTACCAATACTTTAAGATAAAATTCTTAATGCTCTTTTGATTCACCACCCACGATGAGTTCTTTCCACAGAAATGACGAATAATTTATATTAAAAAATGTAGCTATATGCCCTTTTGTTCATGCTGTATTAAATTAAATGAAACGACAATTTTGATAATTCATTCATTTTGTAAATATTTATTGCATGGCCCATGTTTCATCTGAATTAGCCGATAACCTCTCCCGGGTTTCCGATAACTAGTTCTTCTGTAAAGGAGTCTAGTTTGTATCCAGAAAAAGTGCAGTATACTTCATCTGGTGTACCAAAGTAAGAGTTAGAAGACTGTCTAGACTTCAGGAACACGGTATCACCAGCAATCAAATCAATTACCGCGGCATTACTTCCAGCGGCAAATTCCCCGTTAGATCTACCGTACAAAGAGTCAATGTAGTGGTAGTTATGATATAGCTCAGCCCAGACCTTAGCATCTGAACGAGACAGTGCGTGGAAATGAAATACATAAACTCCACTTTCTTTGGCTGTAAAGTGACCAGTGGATGGGTTGTATCCCCCACCTCGATTGGAGAAAACGCGATCAAAAACTAGTGTCATGCCGCTGAAATGGTGCGAAAGACCAACGGAAAATGACATTTCTGATCGAGAATCTGAAAAGCAGTAAAAATATTAAAATCATGCAATTAGAAATAAACGAAATACTACAACCAGAAATATGCTATTAAAATTTTACTACCATCTGAGTTATGATGAACGGGAGCCAGAAGGGTTCCTGAAAATGTTGTATACACTTCATTCGGAGTACCAAACAGATCCACTACTCTACCGTTTCGTGCCTTGACATACACTTGGTCCCCGGCATGAAGGTGTAAGATGGCAGTATTTCCAGCATCAGCAAAACCAGAAACACTGTGACCATAGGCAGCATTCACATAGTCTCCATTATGGTACAATTCTATCCATATGAGCTGTCAGTGAGAGTTTCGTTACATGATTAATAACGTTTTACAGAAAATGATAAATGTAAATCATAGTCAAAGAAAATATAAGGTAAGTGCAAACATACTTGATTATTCTGAGAAAGTCCGTGATAATGAAATATATAAGTGCCGTCTATTGGAGCCGTGAACCTTCCAGTGAGAGGATTGAATGCATTACTGTTTAGAATGATATCGTTGTACATGACCGTTTCTCCGTTTGTTGCGTGAAAGTGGTGGTCAAGACCCACAGAAAAAGTAACTTTTTCATAGGCATACTCTGTAAAAAAAACAAACAAACAAACCACCGCCCATCGATCTGTTTATGAATATAACAAATGTTACAAGACAATACTAAAAATTCATTTGTAAAACGCTCTTATAATTTTGTATTGTATTGAAAAAACATTCTATTAATGTAAATCTAATGCAAAAAAAACCCCGCAACACCCCCCCCCCACCAAAAAAAACACCCCAAAAAACAAAACAAAACAAAAAACTTCTTTTACCAGCTATGTCGGGCTTAAGCAAAACTCCTGTGAATGTTGTATAAATTTCATCAGCGGTTCCAAACAAGGTAGTGTTAGTTGATTCATGAGATTTTATGCTGATTGTATCATTTTCATTAAGGTGAAGCATTACAGAGTTTCCCGCGTCTGCATAACCATGTGACGTGTAACCATAAATAGAACATACGTAATTGGTATTTTTATAAAGTTCTATCCATATTTTACTCTGTGTGTGAGTCAGAGAAAAGAAATGAAAGGCAAACAACCCTGGTTTTCTGCAAACGAAAGAGCCTGCAGAGTCAAAGTGAGCTGACAAGTTTGTGACGACCTTATTATAAGACAACTGTTCTCCATGGCTTAGGTAAAGGTGATTGGTTTGACCCAGGGTGAAGGCCACATTATCAGACTGACAGAGTACTAGTACTGAAAAAGATAAGTTGTTCGTAAGGTGAAACATTTTTTCTTGTTTCTTAAAACGTATTGTCTTTCTAACCTGTATAAAATATGTCATCTTTTTAAAAATGACAAGATATTAAAAAACAATTTTAGAATATGTTCCTTTTCAATAATTATTGTACATTTAATTTAAGTTTTACAGTCTTACCTATGTTATAAAACAATGTCACTATCAATGAACTCTCTTTCATTGTAACAAACATTTCTAGCATTCAATTCTAAATCGACATAGCTGATATACAAGAAGAAAGATAAGAATATTGAGCCTTAATTTTTATCTTAATGTTATCTTTACCTCCAGACAATTTCGATTACCGACCGTACTATATGTAAACCATATGGAAAGCTAAGTTTGAAGAGAGAGAGAGAGAGAGAGAGAGAGAGAGAGAGAGAGAGAGAGAGAGAGAGAGAGAGAGAACTAATGTGACTCCCATGACATTATCTATCCCTTTCATGTGTTAAGCTTAATCTTAAACTCTATTATTAAACAATGGAATCATTTTTCAGAAATCCATAAAATAAAATTGTGGTGTAGCGTTCCATCTTAAGGCGTTAAATTGGCGCTCATAAACAAAACTTCACTAAAAGCCTATTTATTAACATCTATATTCCCTTAGTCTTTGTTCTTTAAAAAATAAATAAATAAATAAAATAAAGGAACATACATGTTAAAGCACAATTTATATTAATTCATTGATTTTATGACAGTCAGCCAATTACAACCCCTGGGTTACCAATGATCAATTCTTCTGGTAAATTTAATTTGTACCCAGAAAATGTACAATAAACTTGATCTGGTGCACCATAATACGAGTTGGTAGACTGTCTAGATTTCAGAAACACAATATCACCGGCAACTAGATTTAAGGCTGCGGCGTTACTTCCCGTTGCAAATTCGTCATCAGAGCCACCATATAAAGAATCAATGTAGTGGTAGTCATGATACAGATCCACCCAGATGTGAGCATCCGAGCGAGACAGTGCATGGAAATGAAATACATAGACTCCACTTTCTTTGGCTGTAAAGTGACCAGTTACTGGACTGTACCCTCCACCACGATTGGAGAACACACGATCAAAAATCAAACTAGTTCCACTGAAATGGTGTGAAAGACCGACGGAAAATGACATTTCGGATCGAGAATCTGCAAAGAAATGTCATACACAAAAAACTTAAAGTAACATGAAAATCGGCAAAGCAGGAAAATTTGGTTAATTAGTAACCAGAGGAACCATGAATCTATATTACCTTCGGAGTTGTGACTTAGAGGAGCAAGAAGGCTTCCTGAAAAGGTTGCATAAACTTGATCAGCGGCACCATACAAATTGACTTGATAGTTGTTTCTCGCCTTGATGTACATTTGATCTCCTCTTGATAAGTGTAAAATTACGGTATTACCGGCATCGGCGTAACCAGAATCAGTGTGACCAAACGCCGAGTTGACGTATTCTCCGTTATGGTACAACTCTAGCCAGATAGCCTATTTGAAAAGTATTCAGATATCCAAAGGGTGTGATTAGCATGAAGACATATTCAAAACATAATATTCCTAAATACCCACTTGATCATCCTGTGCAAGTCCATGGTAGTGAAATATATATGTCCCGTCCAACGCGGCCGTAAACTTTCCAGTCTGAGTATTGTATACATTGGCATTGCTATTTACAATAATGTCATTGTATCTGACTATTTCTCCTTGAGATGTCTGGAAATTATGGTTAAGCCCAACGGAAAATGACTCTTTGTCAAACGGATGTTCTGTATGGAAAATAACCATCATCAAAGTAATCATCATGCCAAACATATTTGAAAAAAAACCCTTAAAATTACAGAATAATTTCAATGATTTAAATAATGGCGTTAGTTTCACAAGAAAAACATATTGATAAAAATCTGAATATTTGATTTTTTTTTTTCGAAGAATTTTAGATTGCATTATAGATTTGTACCTATGTTGTCAGGGTTTAACAAGACTCCAGTGAATGTCGTATATATTTGATCCCCAGTTCCATAAAGAGTAGTGTCATAAGATGGATGAGATTTCATGCTGACGGTATCGTACTCATTTAGATGGAGAAGCACCGAGTTTCCTGCATCAGCATAACCATGTGACGTGTAACCAAATATAGAACATACGTAATTTGTATTTTTAAAGAGTTCAATCCACGTTCTACTTTGTGAGTGTGCCAGAGAAAAAAAATGGAAAGCATAGAGGCCAGGTTTTCTGCAAACAAAGGAACCTAAAGAGTCAAATTCGGCCGACAAGTTTGTTATGATCTTATTATAAGACAGCTGTTCCCCATGACTGAGATAAAGGTGGTTGGTCTGTCCCAGAGTGAAGGCCACATTAGTCGACTCACAAGACACATACGCTGAAAGAAATGTTCTCATAAATTGATATTCATAATACAGATGTCAAATTACGACCTTCTTATAAAATATATTTCAATATATTTTAAACCCTTGCGGTTTTCGAGGATCAATAAATGATATTTTATTTTCCTTCAGATATGATTTTTTGTTGAATCCTTGTAATTAAGGAAGGGAAAATATTTACAAATTATCTTTGAGAAACTACTTTTATTTGACAAAATATAAAATTTACATAATGATTACACAGTATTCATGTTGGGTGTGGTATTAAGAATAAATTAGTTTTTATAAAACGTTATCAAACATTTGATTTAGCGATTCTTAAGTTCAATTATTCAAAAATATATGTTCAAGGTTAAAGGGTAAAGCTGCTTTCCACCAAAATTCGCTAATGTTACATTCAAAATAAGTTGAAGACGTTTACAATCTAATATTTTTTAAGTTAATGAGCATACACGTTTTGAAACAATTAAAAAATAAAAGTTGAAATGTTCACTGGGCTATGAATCTAATGGTCATGTGAACAATTTCTATGATTTGATAACGTATCAACAAAGTTCATATCTCGCTGAATTTTTTACTATAATATTTTATTTCTTATATTTACGTTTATTGATTTTTTTTTTCATTACTGTGTTGTTTATTTGTGATATTAAGTCCAAACATACGTTAATGCAATGATTTGTGTGGCGTCATAAAGATGACATCTTTACTTGTTCAAAGTTCACAAAGATATTGAGGTATGTAAAGGTAAATATAAGAAACTATTTAATGAATGTCTTTGAATTTTATTACAACTGTAGATGTTTATATTTTTAATAAAGGTATTTGCTTTTTAAAGCGTTCTTTAATTTTTGCATGTAATAAAAGTTTGTCAAGAAACATTACTTGCTATAAAACAGAAATATTGACAAATACGTTTCAAAAATTCTGAGGTATTACGAACAACTTTGCGATTTAAAGGGCATGCTCACGGTTTAAGCTAAACATTTCAAATTTATCTTTCATATAAGTTGTATCCAACGCTTAATTAAAGTGTTTGAACTGTCTCCAAAAATTAGAGTGTCAACGATCAAGACAGACAAAGTTCAGGGAATGTTTTAAAAAAAACGAGATTTAAAACAAAACTGATAGTTACAAACACTATTGACCTTTTATGTGTTTTTGTAACAAACAAGCAAATGGACAAACATCTGCTGGAAACACACCTCTTACCAGTGTATTAAAGTATGCTACGATTATATTGAAGCAATGAAATAAACATGGCATTATAGTTGTTTATATAATAGTTAGGCAATATCTTGCTTATAACTCGACAACTGACATTGAAAATTTAGCTGAACATAATAAGAACAATAATGTTGCCTAATTTTCTTTTGAAATAGCCACTGACATGCAAGTTAAGTGCCAATTTTGAGAGGGTTGAAATACCCATGTTTTATTGATGTATTTTTGTTTATAAATTCATCATCAATTTTTAGTATTCTTACCTATCGTTTGGAAAAATATGAGAAGAAAATAAAAACTGCACTCCATTGTCTCAAATAAAGTGGTAAATGAAAATGGATAAAGCCAGATAAGGTTGAGACCTTTATCTAACAAGGGATCTTTGACCCTAGTATATAGGCTGTTCAGACAGTCTTTTTTTTGAATCCAACAGAATGTTTTACACAGGTTACAGTTTATACCAAAAGTTTTGCCATTCGCCATTTTGGGTTGTGAATTCATTGTTAAAATATATTATAAGGAAAGCAAAGGAACTGTATTGATTTTGAATTCCAAACTGTAAAATAATCCTCAAAGGAGTAATTGATATCGATACTATATCAGTACATACCTGAATAATAATTAGAAAGTATATATCATTCTTTACTTTACGTTTGGGTCATCTCTGATATATACATGTATGGTAAATAAATCACTGATAAACCGAAGCCAATATTTTTGATATTCGAAATCGAACTATGTGAAAATAAAAAAAAAATCTTCATGTAAGGTAACCGAGGTAACTCCTAGGCTACATTACTCCTAATCCCATTTTGCACGTACAAATGTTTACATCGCTATTTTGTAGCATTTGGTTCTGTAATTAATTTTCCAAAAATATATAATATAAAGATAAGATATATGATTTAAATTAAATATAATTTAGAAGATATTTGATAAGAAACAAGATAAAGAGCTTTTAAGAGAATCCTATGGGATTCATACTTAATAACACGCAACCAATGATTAAAGCTCAACGATAGATAACTCTTTTAGTAGATCCAATCTGTAGCCAGGAAAGGTACAATAAACTTGATCTGGAGAACCATATTAGGAGTTTGTCGACTGTTTAGACTTCAGGATTACGTTATCACCAGCCATCAGATTCAGGGCTGCAGCGTTCCTGAAACGATGCGAAAGACCAACGGAAAAGGATATTGCTGACCGAGAACATGTAAAAAAAAAACAACTTCAAACCTAAGAATGTTAATTTGATGCATACTTGTAAAACTTGAGTTTTGATTAAACAACTTAACAGCATGTAAAATACCTTCAGAGTCGTGACCTATCGGAGCATGAAGTGACCCAGAAAAAGTTTATTAGATTTGATTCAGAGTATCAAACAGGTTAGTGTGTCTGTTGTTTCAAGTTTTGATGTACATTTGGTCTCCACTAGACAGATGTAAAATTGAAAACAAAGGAACATAGAGAGTCAAAGTAAGCTGAAAGGTTTGTTATGACCTTGTTATAAGACTTTTGTTCTCCACGATTAAAATAAAGATCGTTGGTCTGACCCAGAGTAAAAGCCACATTAGCAGACTCACAAGGCACAAACTCTGAAAGGACAAATGGTTCCTTAGGTACAATTTGCAATACATTTATATTTATAAAAACCAACAAGAAGATGTTAAAGATATTGGTTTCTATCGTTTAGAATTTGAGTTGCAAAATCCTAAGAAACTACAATTTTGTCCATCTAATAATATTTGACCTACTGACCTAATGATAATGAAACATCTATACATTTAAATTCCTATTGACTATTTACACTTTTGCAGGTCTAATTGATTCGGTAGAGTATAGATAAATTATAGGTGTACACTTTGCATTTCCATAACCATAATTTTAGGTAATCAATAATTCGCTGAAAGACTGCAAGTAAATTGAATTATTTCTCCACTGTAAAAGGAAGGAAAAATACATCTTTTGAACATATTCTCACCTAAAGCTGTTAAATATATCAAAAGTAAACAAAAGATATACATGTTATCCATTTGCGAAATAAACTCCAGATTGTTAATAGCAAAGCAAAAGGCTAAGTTATTGATAAGGTTATTCAAAGTGAATTATTATCTGCAGAGAGAGAGAGAGAGAGAGAGAGAGAGAGAGAGAGAGAGAGAGAATAATTTGGAAATAACTGTTTTCTATACGCGGTTGTAATAACTTACTTTCATAGTTTAATAAAAACAATAGTGCATGCACGAAAATAAATGTAACCATAAAATAATTCACTAATATTTATTAGTCGGATAGCCGTGTTGCAAAGCAAGCCTTCTCTCGATTGTCAATGTATAGTGTTAGTAAACATTCGTGATAAGAGAAAGAAATCACAGTGTTGATTAATATGACTGGCAGCAAATAGAAAGTGTGATTACATAGAGCACATCTACGGAGAACAATACGTTAGCATTCGTTACCGATACAACCCAAAATGATAAACTCCAAAACACCAACCTCAGACTAGTAGGGGACATTCCGATAACGAATTCAATGTAAGTTAAACACCAGCAGTTTGGGATTCCAGTTCCTGATACCGTGTATATTTAGCAGTCGTTATGCATACGGTTGTGATGACAAAAGGCCGACATATAGCACACTGCCGAAAGAAGCTGTTCGACAGACATGGGAGTTAAACAGAGAATTCAAGATACACCGTTGTTTTTAAAACTTTCCTGTGTCTTGATCGTTGCAGCGTTTGTCATCAATCTCGTTGCTTTTTCGACTCCCTATTGGTTTGAGTCTGATGATTACCATGAAGGATTGTGGTCAATTTGCAGAGGCTCGGACTGCTCAGACTATAAACTGGATAATCTGTTTAGTAAGTAAATGGATGTCCGATTGATTAATAGTGGAATGACAATGCCTTCAAAATTTTGAGTTTATTTTACCACCCTACCTCACGGCTAATTTGTACTTTTTGAAAAGATATAATGTCAAATAATAATTTTTGCCCGGTCGGAGAAATTATATGATCAAATTTTAAAATAATAAAAGGTCAAAGATAAAATGAAATATGACCAAAATGTACGTATTGAAATTGTTGTAAAATTCGCAAATCATTAAACATTTCTAAACATTTTAATAAGATTTTTGTTTTTATAAGTTGCTTATATTTAAATCAAACAAATGTGTACCTATAATGTTTGTAAAGGTAAATGTAAGGGTTTATAGTCTTGGTCGCAAAGTAATTGCCTTGAACGACTTCTACATATTACCCCCTGGCGAGACCTGTGCAATCCGTAACATCCCAAACTCCCCGAGCATATAAGCAGAGTTGCCAAATTACGGTGCTAATGCTTATTCATTCACATCACCAGCTCGTCTCATGTGCCAGGTACCCATATTAACCCATGGGTGGGGAGAGTGCACGTGTAAAGTAAAGTAATTTGCCCTAGGTTACAATGTTACCGCAATAGCGACAGACTGAACTCGAACCCTGGGCTACTGTGTCCAAATCAGTCGACGCTATTAAATGCGCCAACACCTCTAACATTTGTCTGTCTGTTTGTATGAGAGCGATTTTTTCATCAAATCGTGATACCTTTGAAGGTTGAAATGTCATTTATTTGTTTATATTTACATTTTCCAGTGTCTTTTGCCTGTGATAACACTACGTATCGATTTTGTACTATACAGACCAATAAATTCAAATGACGTATAATTGGGGCGCAAGCGGGATTTGCTTATTTATGTTCAAATATTTAATCATACAGTTGCTGAAATTTATATAATTTTTTTTAAATATAAGTAATAAGTAATAATTCTTTGGATATTATGAGGTGATAATGTCGATCGGGACGCGATCAAATCTATCATAAAGCGATTCGGGCTTTATTGGATTTGATCACGCCCCGTCCAAAATTATCACCTCATAATACTAAAAGAATGATTCCTTATTCCTTTAATATTTGAAACATTTAAACACAAAACTTGTGCAAATAAGATTTTCTTCCTCTATGCATGTGATTGTTGATCATACTTCAGAACAATAAGCTCAGTGCAGTACGTACCAATAACAACAGATTAATGCTATACTCTGTTCCAAGTTTCTGCTTCCACCAGTTTTTGCAGAATATCTCGATAATCATAAATATATGTGTGCCCAAACTACATTCATTCACTAGAATGAAAAAAGTCCAGATTATCTATTCTGAAACGCTTCAGGTTTCAATACACAACCAAAAATAGGAAGTATACGGGGTTTTTGCATTGCAAATAACATTAAGTACCCCGGATGGTAACGTTAAAAAAATGTGCGATGTGTCCCGAGTACTTCCGAATGGAAAAAAGATGTAAACATTTTCCATTTTGAATCTCCGTACGATGTTTGTATTTGTTCATGTGAAATTCTCCAGGTATAAACAGATGATCTATCAATGAAGAAATCTTAGATTTTTTTCCTTTTATCGATTTGAATTGTTTTTCATTGACATGTATGTTTATTTAATTGAAAATAACAAAAAGCAATAACTTGGGACATACTATAGTAGATCTAGATATTCAAATTTTCTGAATGTTTCGGAAGAATTCGATAATTATGTAAAAATTCAAAATCAATGTATCAAACTGAATATAATTTTATCATCTCTTAAAATTTAATCAGCAAACCAAGATAAAGTATAACTCGCTTTATTTTTCTTAATGTGTAGTAAGAAACATTATTCACAACGACTTCAGGAATCATATATTTTATTAAATACAAGACAGCCAATAAAAAACGTCAATTTCATTGTAATCTTAGAAAAATCAAACTTTTTCCTGAAACAATCATTTATACTAGGAAAATTATAATCTTTTGGAAAAAAGATTGCTCGGCAAACAATCTAAAATTTGAAATATGCAAATTAAATTGTCTTACAAATTGATTGAATTACTCACCTCTAAAATGTTCGATGATAATCATTATTTTGCAATTAGGGAAAATACGTCCTATCCCCAAGTACATGTATGTTGGATTACGAAACTCAAAAATATTTTTATAGATTTGTCATCATTTACTGTGTTTATTGTTTAAGCATAAATGAATTATCAGTGTAGTCACCTCAGTATCTGCGGATGCGATTTTTTTATCCTTACAATTAAATATGGTTTATATTAACGACGCATGTAACACTATCATATAAACAATCTTTCTTGTGTTCAACAGTTCATAACTACCAGACTTCTATTTGATCGATATTTATTTTATTTACAAGACAAATATGAAATATATAAATTTGCATCAAACTTACTTACAACAATAACTATTCTATCAAGAAATTATTGTAATATAATTATAATGAAGAATAAAAATGTTTTGACAATAATGTAAAGAAAACATTTTTTTTAAAATGCTGATTCCTTTAATTTTGTCGCAATAAAGCAATATTGGACTTGAGAAAACTCTACGACTGGACAAAAAAGTTTGAGGAGGGTGATATCTTTATGAAAAAATAACTTTCATCAGCCGGTCCATTACACGTTAACTCGAAAAAATAAGCCTCTTCTTCAGCTTTGTCACTCCACTATAAGTTGTATATATATTTTAGTTGTAAATGTATTTTATACACGAACTTGCAACTAAGTGTGCTAAGGTTTAGAATAAATAAGGCCAAATTGAATGTATTTGTCTTATTGAACCACTACTTAAAATTCATCTAACATTTCGACCATGCTTTCCTTTCGTTTATTTCGGAATTTTGAGATTATACTTGCTCAAGTTTCTATGTTGTTTTAGTGTTTTTATGTGTATTGAAAATTTGTACAGAGATTCAGAAATTTTAATGTCTGCTCTCAACCATTCTTAAATGTTATCAAAAATAGATCTATGTTTGGCACCATTTTTAAGATACTAAAGAGAGCAATGATTATTAAACATAAATAATTGAGCAAGTCTAATATAAGATGTGATGTATGAGTTCTTATCAGATATCAATATACATATACATGTAACCGTTGATTTTAGGTTGGTTCGAGGCAACTCGGACTTTTGCTGTTTTCGGTTTTCTGGGATCCATAACAACAATCGTTCTTCTTGTCCTATTCATCTTCGTAGAGAAGCTTAGTCTATATTTCATTTACATAGCGGCTGTGGTCTCGTGCTTCGTCACAGGTACGGAAAAATGTTACTTTAATGAGTGTAAATAAGGCATTGAATTTGATTTCCATATTTAGGTACCTCTATGCACTATGGATTTAGAAAACATTTTCATTCTTCACAAAAATGTTTCTGGTATTATAAATTAATTATTAAATTTTCAGCCGAGAGTAACACTGCTTTTTGTGGTCCAAGTTTATTAAGCAAAAAAATAAAATCAAGTGATAAGTTGCAGAATACAACACATAAATTGTTACATACAGAAAACTGGCTGAATTATTTTCCTTGTCACAATAATATTATAAATTTTGTTGTTATGTCTGTAGGCAAAATATGAAACATCAGACATTGAAATTTGTTGTTTGTTTGATGTTGCAGCTGGCTTTATCTTTCTGTCTGTGTTGATCTATGCGGCCTTCCTGGACAATCTCTCCTGGAGCTGGGCCTTCTGTGTTGTATCGTTTCTGCTTTACGCTGTGGCTGGTGTCCTTCTCATTATCAACTTCCTCAGAAAGGACGGGAAAGTGTCCAGCAAATAAATCATGTAATAAATTCTTATTAATTGTTATTAAAAGTACCTATTGGGCTTTGATGACGAAGGAACAGCTTATACAATGATGAGATCATGTAATGTTTGATTAAATGTGTAGCTTGATATAAAAAAAAAAATGACCTTATTTAATGTTATGTATGCAGAAACATGGTGTGTGAATGAAATATATGTGTATTTCTGAAAATAAATACTTTGATAAGGTACTACGTATCAAAATTTAATAAGGTTTGAGTTTGTTCATCCTTTTGACCAAAGACAGACTATATTGTATCACACCACGTGACCAACTAACTAAGATGGTATGACATCACGTGACCAACCAACCAAACATTCAAGACAGGTTCAAATATTGAATTTGAACAGAATTATTGAAAAATTCAGGTATGTAGATACAAAACTGTATATGAGATGATAATGGCAAGTGTCCAAAATGACTACAGTAAGTTTATATCAAACGTATTAAGTAATCACACATGTGGTTTCACAAATATTTGTGTAGATCATTTTTCGTTCAATCAATAAATTTTGCCGTTTCAATGATGCATAAATTCGTGGAAAAGATTCATACAATAGTTTAATAGACACTGCGCTTCGATGACCATTTAATTTCGTGAATCAACTCACTACGAAACCCAAGAAAATTTGTACTTAACGAATATTAATGAAACCAAAGTAAATATACATTCATTTTGTCTTTTATTATTTTTCTGCTGAAATATGATAAGAAATAATGGAGTCTAGCAGTGTATCAAATGTTCTGAAAAATAAAAAAAGAGGCAATAACTCGGTAAAGGCACAATAAAGTGAATTATACCGGAAGGAAAAGAAAATAGCGAATATTATTTCCTTTACAGTTTATCTTTAGAATATGCTCAGGGAGATTGCGTAGTTAGAAATAAATAAAAAAGCACAGTAATAATTTCCTAGATGAGATTCCTTTCTAATTTTTAACCTACAATTAATACATATAATTACACCCTAACAATGTATATGAAAAAAATGTTTTTCTGAATTCTGGACATAAAATCATAAAAAGATGTATTATAGTGAGTTCTATATCAACCAGAGCAATTAATCAAGATTTAACCTTGTCTAAAATTGCCTTCAATGTCAAGTACTATTTGCTGTGGCAAAATGGCATAAATTTGTTAGCTGATCTTGTTCGAAAAAGAAGAGTTTACAGCAAAAGAGTCAATTTCTTATATTTAAACATTTTGTCCTAAAATTCAAAGAAAGTTCCCAAAACTTCTGTTCGTGAAGAATTGGAAAAGCGTATGAAAAGGTTTGATATAATTTGAAATGCATGTTATATGTTGAAAAACCCATTACAATCTTATTGCTTAAAAAAATGAGTTTTATAATCTATTGCATGTATTTATTTCGGCACCTTGTCTTTATTGCTTTGAAACGAGCTTCTCAACGCCGTTTGAATTTTCATATTAAAGCCTTTTGATGCGCGTTAAAACAGATCTGCGTTCTTATTTTTGATATGTTTTCTTTATCGCACATATTTGGAAAAGAATTAATCTGCATTCTGACGCGTCGACAATTTTTTGGTTTTAATTTTCACGTTGTGGGGAGTAGCATTAAAACACATATCAACTCTTCTTCCATCACCTTATTGCTTTGCATCACGACGAATTTCGGAAGGTAATATAATAACCGCATCAAACATGTTTTGGTTTGCATTATTACGCTGATGGTTTACGTATTAACGTTCTATAACGCTTTTTGCGTTAAGACCCTTTATGACTTCATTTTCTTAACGTTTTGTTTCCGTTATAATCTTTCCATTTCATTTTTATTCAAATAAATAGAATAAACATACAGGCTTTTTGTAAAAACTACAGTGTTTTTATTCTTAAAATGACTCAGTATGCATACACATTTTGATACCGTTTGTACTTACGAACAAACTGGCTTATATGTTATTTATTTGTTAAATTACGTATGAAAGTGAATAAGAAAAGTAGAAAAGAAAAATTGTTCAAATATGATGAAATATATGATAACTGTATAAATTAAATAAAATGACATTTAAAAAATTGCAAATATTTACTGCACTACGACCACAGATAAATACCGATATAACTATGATATCATGAAGAACAACATGATAGTAAAGATAAAAAATACATATCTTGACAAAACGTATGTACGTCTAGAAATAAACTTGATTTTACCGTGTGAATAACTGATGAATCATTCAGGAAAAAAGCTGAGAATGCACATGTTTAATGGTGGGAAAAGCCATTTTAAAATTACATAAGTTGATAGGGAAATATTTGGTTTTAAGTACATGCAGACCTGAATTTTACATGAAAATGATATCATATTGCATATCACGCAATGAAACACAATGTATAAATCTAAAATATACAAAAGGCATAATAAAAAAATTAAAGGTTGTTGAAAAATAAACACTAAAAGTTAGCATGCATCATGTACTGAAAAAAAAAATGATAAAAGCGTCCCGTCTAAAGGAAGAACTTGTTGGCGTTGTTCCTAGAACCAAGTAACGTCATAGACGTAACTATGTGATGGGGATTTGTTTTCATAAGAACCACGCTTACTTATCTCATCATACGACACATAGTGGTACTCCCTCTCCTCTCGATATTGGCCCCTGTAATCCGAGAGCGACAGGTCCTTGTCTGATATACTCACACCAACACTCTCGAGATTTTCGCTTCTTGACGTTTTGAACCTTTAAAAAATATAGGGAGCATTTGGTGATGTTTTGATGCGACAGAAAAGATGTTTAATGGTTTTTTTTGGTTTCCTTTTTTGTTTCTTTTTATCATAAAATGGGTTGATTATTTTTGTTTGAAATGCATGCAAGTTTTTATTTCATCATTATGTTAAACTACACCTAACGATTAATTGAAATCCTTCTTCGTCATATCTACTAGTAATACGGAAATCATGTGGAGAGAAGCAATTGTATAGCTTGTTTTCAATGATAAAAATGCATGGTGGCATTTAATTCAAATATATTGAACAATACAACATCATTCTCATGCGGACACATTGAATGCCTTACATCTGGAAGAGTTTGACTGTTGTGTACAAAACAACACAGATGGCCATTACGGGTAGAGTCACTAGAATCACGATAATATTATTGCTCTCTGCAAAGATAGTTTTAAAAAATAAGATATATGCATACATTTATGTAAACAATCAGTTCTCAATAAGTAATATTTGGAAAAAATAATGTCTATAATAGATTTACATAGTGTCAAATGGATGCTTAAATACCATTTGCAGTTCTTTCTTTAGAAGAAGTTGGCTCGTATATTTCTTTTCTAGACTGTGTGCGATTGAATTTATCCCGGGGATCAATGTCTCTTGGGGCTGAGATATGAGATATTGAGCTATTTACGGCTCGGGGTCGCTTTTCGGTATTTAGGGTCTTAGTGTTACTTTGCATCACAGAAGCGGTAACGGTGGTAAATGGATTCCATGTCTCTTGTAAGATGGCTTTGATCCCACTGGAGGAAGCAAGTAGGATTGTGTTTGTCGGTAATTCTGATGTTTGAGTATTGTTGGATACTGTTTGTTGTTTCGTCACTGTTGTCGCTAGTTTCATTTTTTGTGTTAAAGCTGCTGAAATTTTCGTCGTCACTGAAACGAAATATTGCTTCATATAAAGAGTTTCCATAGTTTTTTTCCAATGTAACTTATTGAACCTCGAACTAGACTGTCGCTCTAATACTTGTAATGAATTGTTAGGATTTTAAAATAAATATTTGCTTGGATTTCTGTATTGATTCAAATAACTAATTATGTTCCCTTATTTAACATCGTAATGCTTGAATTTGGTAGTTAATCGTACAAAAACTAGTAGTTGTACATAAAAATATATATTCATATTGACATTCAAAACAAAATAAATACTAAAAATTGTTTCTGACTTTGAAAGCAATATTGAATTTTAAAAAAACTTAAATACAAACAAACCCAAGCAGTCTCTTAATTCACAGCTCTCAACCTGAAAGTATTCTCCATTACAGAATTGTGTGGCACAGTATCTTCTTCTTGATTTTGATCGTCCTTCACACGGAGTAGGACAGGTTGTCCAATCAGACCAGAACGTCCAGCCACCTAGAGACCAGAAACACATTGAAAAATTCAAAGAAAGGCCACCTAGAGACCAGAACGTCCAGCTACCTAGAGACCAGAAACACAGGGAACAGTTCAAAGAAAGGCCACCTAGAGACCAGTAACACAGGGAACAGTTCAAAGAAAGGCCACCTAGAGACCAGAACGTCCAGCTACATAGAGACCAGAAACACAGGGAACAGTTCAAAGAAAGGCCACCTAGAGACCAGAACGTCCAGCCACCCAGAGACCAGGACGTCCAGCCACCTAGAGTCCAGAAACACAGGGAACAGTTCAAAGAAAGGCCACCTAGAGACCAGAAACACAGGGAAAAGTTCAAAGAAAAGATGTGCCTGCTATACAAATTCATTTATGTCTTTAAGTTAGTTTTTCAGCGATTCTCAAAAATAACATTCTACGGAGGATCTATTTGTAAACAATTTACTTAAAGTAAAATACTTAAGTGAATATACTATTGGAAGAGATTCCACTTTCCATGATAAAATTCATTAGCTAATATTGCAAATTTTGGTTGAGTATGTTAATTTATTTATCTTTGACGTTCACAAACACGTTTACAAGACGGGAAAAAAAACTATCGTGATAGAGAGATTTCTACGGAAAAGGATATTGCTCTTCCATTTTAAAGATATGTTTATCAAATTTACAATGAATACAATGAAGGAAATATCATTCTGGATACCAAATAGTTTTATGTAGTACTTACCATAACCACATTCACATAGCAGAGCCAGGACTGATAAGCACAGGTTAAACTTCATTCCTTATCCACAATCCTGAGATGTATTAAATGACAAATCTGCTATTCTAATGAACTTAATCTTATATTTGGTGTGATTAGAATTGATAGGAAAGGAAACACATTCATACATGTAATCATCCTCCATATAACTACATTGGAGTAAACTATTGGCTTTATATATATCATTGCAATCTATGTTGCATAAATGTCAAATCTAAATTTAATCTCCTTTTCCGTACGTGCTAGTTCTGTACAAAGAGCACATAAAGCCGGATTTATTACTGAGAAAGGAGAGAAACCAACCCATAATTGCATTAATTTTCACAGAATAAAATTATAATTGATCATGCAAATAAAATTACGTAGAAACACCAAGTGGACATTCAAAGTCGTCGATGAGACAAACTAATTTTTATGCAGCACGTAATGTACAACTTTAGAAGAAAGCATTCAGAATGTTAGAGAGAGAGAGAGAGAGAGAGAGAGAGAGAGAGAGAGAGAGAGAGAGAGAGAGAGAGAGAGAGAGAGGGTGGTGGAGTTATCTGTAAGAACAGTGACCATTGTTTTATTACATCAATTAAAGTTTAATCACCTAATTGTCTACGGACGTTTCCGTTTCCCCCCGATTGTCACAGGGATCGCGCGGCGGGTTTGACCGGTCGGCAGAGGATGCTCACTCCTCCATGGCACCTGATCCTACCTCTTTTTTTTTTAAGAGGTCTGTGTTTGCTCTGCTCCTGTTTTGTAATTTTCCTTTGGACTTTTGAATTTGAACACTGTTCGTTATCACCACATGTCATTTTGAAGTGTTTGATTGAAATCATCTACATTACTGCTTTTAAATGCATCATGAGATTTACATTTGTACTACTTAATAATCACAGCAAAATTTCACTCGGAATGCCAAACAAGTATTTTCATGCACTTCTTTGTGTAATCCAATTTTTCCAAAACATTTTTTAATTTTTGATACATTCCAAGATTTTTGATTGCATCTAATTTATTTTTTAGAAGCCAACGTTTTTACTAAACAATTAATCTTTAAAAAGAAGTACGTGTACTGGAATTGATTTTGTACATGTACAGTGTATATTAAATTAAATGATAAGTATCCTTATTTTGATATGAGGACTTATACAACACTCTATTCTGCCTATTTGGTGTGTCATCTAGATCTAATTCTACAAATAAAGGAATTCATTTTGCTTTCTTATGGATTTTCTCTCTTTTAATCTGATCTTTCCAATATATCGTTTGTTGATACAAGCGGTTTATTTATTTATTTAATCACATAAACTATCGAACTCGAACGTTGTTTAACTTTTAAGTGTATACTTTTGATCAGCAAAATTCAGAATGGGTAATGTTGTATGATATTAAGTGAAATGATAATTAAATGTTTGTTAAAATAATTGCCATATGTTCAGAAATGATTATACAAAAAGGAAACAAACACTTTGAAAATAAATCCGCTTTAGTGTTTTTCCTGCTTTCAAAAAGAATAAAAGGATTTAAAAAAAAACAAATCTGTGAAGTTATATTTAAACGTTGGCATAAGGGAAAATGCCCTTATTTATTCGAAGTGATGTACATATGTGATGTGATTAACGGCAGAATGTAAAGACCTCAAAACTCATCTTTGTAATTTAAACATAATATTGTAGCACTTTATAATGAAATTTCTCTTTGGTGGTTTTCTCATGTCCTTATCGTTTTTATATTTATAGCATAAACATACGTATACGCATATCTAATATGCATAGGATCTCTCTTGTTTTGCGATGGTATATGATTTTTATCCAACGAGTTGTGCGTTTTCTATCCCCGAACCTTGTCGAAGGGATAGAAAACACACAGCGAGTTTATAAAAATCATATACCATCGCAAATCATGAGAGATTCCTTTTATCACAGGTTTTACCAAATCTTTTGTTAAACCTCAATCTTTTCTGTAAACATTATAATTATGAGCCGCACAACACATTTACTAAAAGACGTCAACATCTTTACGCATAGGAAAAAGTTCCTTGAAGATTGTCAAACAAGCAATTCATTTTCTAACATATTTTTACCAATTAATGAAAAAAAATGAAACAGCATTAAATGCTTCACATTTATAACTCTACACTATTCAACTGAATCATTTTGTTAGTTTTTCATTCTACGCCAGGCACCCGCCTAAAGCTGCGTAATGTTTAATTGTGACGTCACGTGGCACAAGAACACACAATGTTATATCAAAAAAATATATTACATGAGTGATATCCACCGCATATTGAGCTTAACTTGTGATAAATATTTAGTATTTAACCTTGTTGACAATCTCATTAATTATAATTTATTCTATAAAGAAACAAATATATCTTTCTATTATTAAAATAAAAGGGTAACATAAAAATAATTTGATATAAATCTAGATATATCATCATTTCTTTAAATAAAATATTTAAATCCTATTTCTCTTTATCTTGTGTGTTGACATAGCCTCACATATGCGTCCGGTCACAAATTAAATAAGCACCGCTGTCACGTGACTATGCACACCTGTGGTCCTTATTTATTTAGTTTTATTTCTTTATTTATAGAAAAAGGATTACGCCTTGTACGGAAGAAAATCACACAACACGCCATCGCGTAAAAACAACTTTGCCAAACACACCATCGCGCAAAAAAACTTAATACAACAAACCGTCGCGCAAACACAATTTCATACAACTCCTCGTATGCTTCTGCAGATTCACAAGAGCTGTCTTAGCGCTAACACAATTTAACACCACACGCTGTCGCGATAACACAAATCCACACAACTCGCCGTCACATTACATGCTGTCACGCTATCACAAATTCATACAACTCGCCGTCACATTACATGTTGTCACGCTATCACAACTTCATACAACTCGCCGTCACATTACATGCTGTCAAGCTATCACAACTTCATACAACTCGCCGTCACATTACATGCTGTCACGCTATCACAACTTCATACAACTCGCCGTCACATTATATGCTGTCCCACTATCACAACTTCATACAACTCGCCGTCACAATATATGCTGTAACGCGATCACAACTTCATACAACTCGCCGTCACATTACATGCTGTCACGCTATCACAACTTCATACAACTTGCCGTCACATTACATGCTGTCACGCTATCACAAATTCATACAACTCGCCGTCACATTACATGTTGTCACGCTATCACAACTTCATACAACTCGCCGTCACATTACATGCTGTCAAGCTATCACAACTTCATACAACTCGCCGTCACATTACATGCTGTCACGCTATCACAACTTCATACAACTCGCTGTCACATTACATGCTGTCACGCTATCACAATTTTGCACATAATGTGGTGTCGCTAACAAATCTTTGCAAAACCCGCCGTCATACAAACATAACTTTCTACAACTTGCCATTGCGCTGTCACATAACACACCGTCTCGCTCAGACAACATCACAAACATGCCGATTGCACTGTCACACAACAAGCTGGCACACTGTCTCATGACACGCCGTTACCCTTACACATCGAAATCCTGTATATGCGACAGCGTGGAGCGCTAAGTTGTGTAAGCGCGACGGCGATTTGTTTGACGGGAATATTTTATATTATTATTTTTGGGTCTGTGTATTGGTTCTATTTGGACACCACAGAAGGACTGTCCGCTCATTTATGAATGACTATCGTCTGTACATATGAAAAAAAAAACCCTGATTATTTGCGATTTATTTGTAATTGAAACATGAAAATATGTTTGAATAGTAGGATGTAAAATTATATTCAAATGACAGAAGAATGATAATTATGTATTACCTCAAATAACAAGATACCTGTTACATGAATAACAGAATGGTAAACGTGATAGAACGTGTTAATATATCAATATCTTGACATACCATTATATCTAGAAATAAACTTATTTGGATCATGTGATAATTGATGCATCAGTTAGGGAAATAACGGAAAGAAGCCTGCATTTTATTACATGCTTTTATAAAAACTATCTTAGCTGATGAGAAAATAATTTTTTTTAAGTCTATGCAGATCAAAACTAACAAAAATATCACATTGCGTTTGACGGGATGAAACACAGTGTATTACTGTAGTTTATACAAAATGCATTATGTTAAATTTAAAGGTTCTTAAAGGTTGATAAACATATACTGTAATGATACACCCTTCAAATAGTGTAAATAAAAAAAACTTTAAAAAAGCGTTCCATCTATTGAAAGCACTTGTTCCTAGAACCAAGTGACGTCATAGACGTAACTCTGTAATGGGGATTTGTTTTCATAAGAACCACGCTTGCTTATCTCATCGTACAACACATATTGGTACTCCCTCTCCTCTCGATTTTGGCCCATGTTATCAGAGAACAACAGCTCTTTGTTTGATATACACACAGCATCACTCTCGAGGTTTTAGCTTCTCGATGATTTGAACCTGAATAGTCATAATAAGAAACATCAGGTAAATTTTTGATTCGACAAAAAGGATATTAAATGGTTTTTATTTGTTTTTGTTTTGTTTTGTTTGATTTGAATTTTCTATCACGAATTAAGTGGATTTGTTTTAATGCATGCGTAGCTTTTTTCTCATCGTTGTGTTAAACAACACCTTACGATTAATTGAAAAGTCTATCTTGTTCTAGTTAAACGAAAATAATTGGGAGAGGGAAAATTGTATTGCTACTTATCATTGATATAAATGCATGGTGGCATTAAACATCAGCATCAAAAACAATGCAGCATCATTCTCACACTGACTCAAAGAATGTCTTACATCCAGAAGAGTTTGACTGCTGTATACAAAACCACACATATGGTCATTAAGGGAAGAACCACTAAATTCACGATATAGTTTTTGATAAAATATATATTTCTTCTTTTTGTTAAAAATAAGTTTTAAATTAGTCGTATTTGCATTGAAAAAGTATAAAGTTGATTTGTATTGTGTAAACTGGATGTGCGGAACATACTATTTGCAGATTTGTCTTTGGAAAAGGTTGGTTTAAACATTCCTTCACGAGCCTGAATGTGATTTTCCCGAGGGTCAATGTCTGAGATATGATATGTCGACTTCTTTGTCACTGGAGGTGAGGTGTATTAGCTACTCGTTTTTTTGATAGGTAATGCTAAACTCAATTTCATTGGTTAATATTCTGGCTGTTTCTGATCATAAAGTTTTGGTCAAATCAGAATCAGTCTTTCTCAAAGAAATAAAAATGGCCAGCCTTGTCAGAAGTCGATGTGGTTGCAGAATAAAAGTTAAGTTTGGAGAGTAACCCATCGCGAGCCCTGAACCGGGAAATGTCCGAGTAAAAATAAACTGGTGACTTCGAGAGAATAATGACGTATATCTCTGCTATTTTAAGACCCAGCAACTTGAAATTCGGCATGAGTGTATTTCAGACATCACTTTTCTTAAAACTATATGCATATTACGAATGTTATAACAATTAATTGATTTATTAGGCTTTTAAATCGAGCTGGTAGTTTTTTTTATCTGGGTCAGAGTTCGACCCCTTTCTTTATTAATGGTTACATTGAAATTAATGTCAAAACGGGCTTGGCCCCTGTGCTTTGATGTGTGGATTACCACATCCTAGGGCAATCAAAATACACAAATGGCGGTCAATGAACATAATTATTGACAAGTGTGGATTGGATTATTAATCCTGTGGTGAATTTGTTTTTATATTTCAAGATATGTTTATAATGGAATTGAATAAAACCTTCTTTTGATATTTTGTAGATGTATATAATGCCTACCACATAGAAGTCTGGACTGATACACAAAGGTTAACCTTCATTCTTGTCCTCTGATGCATTAAATGATAAAGCTGCTAATCTTAATGAATCTTAATGAATTGAATCATACATGTATATTTTGAGTTCGATTAGGATTACCCGGAAAGGAACTACATGAAGGCATACAAAAACCACTCCACTTTTATTGGAGTAGACCATTGGGTGTGTCATATCAAGCTAACTAAATAAAATTTATCTGAAATCTCCCAAATCGCCTTTTTCCGCATGTGCCAGGCCCACTTTGTACAGATATTGTAATTATTGAACAAATTTCGCCAATTCTAATACTTAGAAGAGAGATAAGCTAAACCGTAATTGCGTTAATTTCAGAGAATTATATTTTAAAGAATTACTGTAAAAACGTTCAGAATCGGCAACTTTACATACAGCATAAACTGTACAACTGAGAGTCACAAAACTATATATAAACTTTAAGAGACGTAATTATGAAATAATTAGAAATATTTTGAAAACGGAATAATAGACCATAAAAAGGCATCCCTTATCGTACCCTAACAGTAACTCTACTTTACTGCGTTTTCAGTATAATTGTATCTACCTCCAATGCCTACTTCTGGGTCATTATAAAAGCTATGAGATGAAAGTAAGAGAGAGAGAGAGAGAGAGAGAGAGAGAGAGAGAGAGAGAGAGAGAGAGAGAGAGAGAAGGAAGGAGAGAGAGGTCGAGTTCATCAGAAAGGAAGTAAGCATTAATTCACTTTGTTTGTCATAAACAAATATTAATTGAGTGAAATTACTTTAATAATACTTCGTTAATATTCCTCATGAGATTAACTTTTGTACTACTTCATATTTGCAGCAATATTTTAACATGGAAATGCTAGACAAGTATTTCCAGGAACTTTTTTGTATAATCCAATTTTTCAAAATTAGTGTTGTGTTTTAACATTTCAAGCAGTTTTATTTCATTTCACTCCTATTTCGTGTTGGCATATCAGTATTTTGATATACAAACTGCAACTGCAATTTTAAAATCAAGTAAATGTACCGCAATTGATCTTTTATTTCAATACATGTAGATAATATTGCATACAAATCAAAATCAAATTATTTCTACTATTGTTTTACAATTTGACAAAATGATACCATGCAAAAAGTTGATATTAAAGTTTAATCTCCATTCATTACATAGCGTTGACTATCAGAAGGGTACCTCCATACCATACATCATACATGAGCTATATATATATATATATATATATATATATATATATATATATATATATATATATATATATATATATATCATTGAATATAAAAAAAATGAGCGCCTTCAAACTACTGATTGTCTTCTTTTGCCCAGCAGAATTCAGAATGCGTTATGCTTTTGGCTCTCTAATGAAATACGATTTTTTTCAAAGCGATTGCCACATGTATAAAAAGGAAATTCATACATTTGAACTTTAATTACAAAAGCGTTATAAACTACCTAAGTGTTTTCCACGTTTCATAAAAAATAAAGGGAAAAACAGATCAAAGCAAATACTTAAAATTATATAAAAACTTTGGCGCATGTTAAATATGTTAATAATGACATATGGTGATAACGAACAGTGTTCAAATTCAAAAGTCCTAAGGGTAATTACAAAACAGGAGTAGAGCAAACACGGACCTCTAAAAAAAATTTGAGGTAGGATCATGTGCCATGGAGAGTAAGCATCATCTGCCAACCGGTCACTCCCGCCATGGGCCCAATGTCGTATCGGTAAAAATGTCATTATCGGGAAAATTGTTGTAATTTGGAAAAATATCAGGATCGGGAAAACAGAGAAAAATCCTGGACAATTCGGTATTCAATCAATAGTCCAAAGCAGAGCAATCACGGACCTCTGGAAAACCTCAGAGGCAGGATCAGGTGCCATGGAGGAGTGAGCATCCTCTGCTGACTGGTCACATCCGCCGTGTGCTCTTTGTCGTAATCGAAAAAAACCCCGGAAAAGTCCGTAGACAATTAAGTGAATAATTATGGAAATAATTAGTATGGAAAACGTCAGTCAGTATGCGACCCAGTGGAAGATTTTATTTGCTGACAAGGTCGTTGTATCGACAATAGAACTTACGAAAAGATGACTTCAAACGAAGTTGTTGATAGTCCTGTTTTATCAACTTGTTTGTCAGTAGTTTGCCTCGCCTTAGAAACTGTTCATACGAAGATCATCCCTTGCGTATCGAATTAATTGAGAGACAATAACACCACATGAGGGTGATGAAGGTATATTGCTACTTAAGTAAGGAAAGTTGACTATAAAAAAATTGAAGTCATCACGTTTATCATATAGTTTTGTTGTTAGGTTACCATCAATGTCCATTTCCAGTAAAATATCCAATGATTTTTTTTTCAAATCATGTAATTGCTACCGATCACGAAAAAGAAGATGAGCTAAATCCAAAGAGCGTAAATAATTGAACCATGTCAACCGTTCTTCAAGAGAGGCGGTATGATTGATAATGTTTTACTTATGATGAAATTTAAATTAAATTTGGGCGTTTTTGTATGATATTAATTTAATTGCAGAAGCTATTGGATGGGTTTCAATATTTCTGTAGGATTTATTTAAGTGTTGATCAAAGCGATTACTCGGAAAATGCTGTTGGAATAGAAAATAGCTCTTTTAAAGGTTGCTGGTCAAAGCGGTGTATGCTAGTGGAACTTTTTTCGATTTAAAGGAAATGAAATTAAATCACATGCTTCCATTTTACGGTTAAAGTAACTGCATTAATGTAACAAATGAAACAGCAAAGATATAATCTGTTTTAAAGAATAAATAAAATCTTTCTAAGAAATTGTCCTCCAGCACGTCTTTGATGTAAAGTCATTCTTGGGTTTTCTCTTTTAATACATATTGCATTGCTTTCTTCGAGGTGGAAACAAAAAACTACCATGCATTTATACTTATCAACTGGTGACTATAACGTACAATTGATACGTTCTCAGTGTGGTATTTTGTCCTAAGTTCAGTTTTAAAAAATCACCATTCTTAAATACAAAACTTATTCAACATTTATGCTTTTTTAATCATTTTGAATGAATAACAGTCTTAGTCTGCAAGTTAATCCCCAATAATATTCCGTAGACAGGATTCATCATCACAACATAAAATTAGTCCATGTGTTTTTCCCATCAGTTTCAAGAGAGCACAGTCGTCTTTCTGAATCCAGAATCATTAAAGAGAATTTTTAAAACTCAGAAACACTTAGACAAAATATCATTGGATTAGAAATACAAACAATTAATTTAATCATATTCTTAAAAGAAACTTTCAATAAACTGCATTCCACTTATTTGGTTAATTACCATGGTGCAGTGCGTGGTGAATTTGTATCCTGGGAAGGCTCGGACCATACATGTCTCCGATACATGGCATGTGGTGTTCCATGTACAATCTAAATGCTCAGTACAAGTTGGACATGTTACACCTAGGAGACAAATAAATTAATGAATTGCTTTTTAATCGTACACTGATTATGTATACACTTAAATAAAAATAAGTTCAAGCAGTTATTCAAATGATATGATTCAAAGATTCATGGCTAAAAATCGAAATAAATTATCCTTTGAGATTGACATTTGGTGAAAAGAACAGTGTTCAAGATCAAAAGTCCAAAGTAAAAATACAAAACAAAAGCAGAGCACACACGACAAACCTCTAAAAAATTAGAGGTAGGATCAGGTGATGGAGGAATGAGCATCCTCTGCTGACTGATCACAGCCAACGTGTGCTTTTTGTCGTAATCGTGAAAAAAGGAAAATTCCATAGACAAGTTGGTGATTAATTATGGTCTAACATGTATGAAAAATGTCGTCAGCATGCGACCCAGTGGAATATTGTGTTTGCTGACTAGGTCGTTGTATCGACAATAGAATTTACGAAAATATTGCTTCAATCGAGACTGTTGATAGTTCTGTTTTATCAACTTGTTTGTCAGTAGCTTGACTCGCCTTAGACACTGTTCACACATACGTAGAGCTGTTGCATATCGAATTAAAGGAGAGACAAAAACACCGTATGCAGGTATACTGCTACATAAGTAAGGAAAGTTGACGATAGAAAAATTGAAGTCATCACGTTTATCGTAAAGTTTTGTTGTTAGCTTACCATCAATGTCTCTTTTCAGTAAAATATCCAAATATGAAACAGATGACGCAGACTCTGTGTTATCTTTTATTTCACGTTAACTGGGATATATCATGTCATAAGTATGAAAGTAATTATTGTTAATTGATAATACGTCGTCGATAAACCTGAATGTTGAGTTGAAGGCCACAGCGAGTGATTTCTTTTTTTTTTCACGTGCAAGTCTTTGAATAAATTCTGCTTCATATGAATTTAGAAATAGGTCTGCTAACAAAGGAGCGCAATTGGTATCCATGGGAATTTCAACAGACTGTTGGGAGACCTTATTTCCAAAAACTAAATAGATATTGTCAATCAGAAACGAAAGCGTATTTTTATATCCTCTTCAGAGTACTTCTGTAGGCAATCCGAATGTTTTTTTTAATAAAATAGTTTTTAAAATGACAAAATAACTAAATTTACGAGTTTTTCACGTACAAGTTTTTGAATAAAATCTACCTCATATGAATACAAAATTAGGTACAATGGCATTGAAATTCAATTTCTTACTTTGTTTATCTTTAATGTTGTTACCCTATAACATGTATGATGTTGCTACTAATATAGTATCATGTTTATTTTGAAAGTTATATACTCTGTACTCACCAACTGGTGTGGCTAAATTTAAAAAACATGGAAAAAATAAAAATGGCAGTTAGATACCAAAGTGCACAGATGAAAGAAGAGAAAGAAAAAGAATATTTAAATAGCTGCCTCAACAGTAGCATTTACTTACTTGAACATGGAACTTGACTACAGTTGTTCTTCTCAAACAACGGTTCAGTACATTTGTGACCCCCATACTGTGGAGGGATACAAGCCCTGGATCTCACCCTGGTGCCGCTCCCACAGGTAACACTGCACGGCGACCAGTTACCCCAAGCCAATGAAACACCATCCACTTTCAACAATGCGAAAAACGTGTAAATCTATCTATCTATCTATCTATCTATCTATCTATCTATCTATCTATCTATCTATCTATCCATCATTTTCAAAACTGACAGCAAAGTATTATTCAATAAAAAGTCTACAAAAACATTTGTATCAAATGATGTCCATACTTGCAAGAAAGTTTTACTAGTCTTAGGTTAAAACATTGAATTGCCTATGAAAATTGAAGATTTATACATTTGCTTGTAAGTAGGTAGTTTTTCTGTAAAATGTAATATCTTAAATAAGAGTACTCGTATACAAAATTGAATAATCCTTTTTAGGTCGAGACAGAATTCTTGCATTTACGCATTTTCAAATTCATAAAACAGTACATATCATTGAATATTATCAATAAAAAATTAATATCAATCGTCTTATCTCTGAATATAGGACTATAACTTTAAACCGAAACGAACCAATTCATAGAATACTATACACTTACCAAAATTTATAAGTGTTTATCCTTATAAATAGAATAATTTAAAACAATCATGAAATTTTGTAAAATTTTCAATATTTCGTAACTGACATTTCTTTTCAACAACAGCACAGGTAAAATGAAACAATACCGATTGAAACAATTAACCATGATGAAATCTCAAAACAAGAAATATGCATTTTTAACACGTGCTTTATATTGATGGCAACTTCTTGTGTTTGACATTAGAATTAAGTAATAGTCTCAATTGAAAAAACACTAAAAATTAGCATAATAATCATTGAAGAAAAAAACAGAGTCGTTACAATGTAAATGCCTGAATGGTTCTTAAGACAGGTTGTACTTAATTTAAATCTACTGTACATTTCGTCCTCGATATTGTTTTCAATATTTAGCGATCCGTATAAAAACGTTTTAAAAATATTTTTTTACTGCTATAAGTGAATCGTCATTTCCATCAACAACTAACAATGATTCGAAAATTCTGGGGGAAATTCAACCAAACCGGAAGTGTTTATGATAGCCAGCAAATGTTCAGTTCTCTGGTCGCAACATCGTTACATCGTTCTTTACACCTTGAGAGTTAGATGAAAATCAACAATCTCAACGGCAAGATAAACGAATGCGTTTATTTCATTTAATGAATACAATATATTGGGTGAACACTTTGAACTTTGGTTTAATGTACTCTGATCGAAAATATCCTCGAATCAATTCAGATTAGCAACTTAACAACTCAACGTCCCTTCTAGCTTGTGATTTGTATGAGGTGTTCTGAGTGACTGTCGAATGATTTTTTCAATTATAAATTACCGTACCCTTTTTTCCGTGTGAATTTATCCTGGTTTAAAGAGATGATGTGTGAATGAAGAAACCCTAGATATTTCTCTTTCATCGATTTCAATTGAACTTCTTTGAAATGTTTGTGTATATTTGATAAAAATCGTCAAACTGTGATGTATACGGTAATCTTTGGGTAAACCATAGTAACTAAAACCTGATTTACTTAAACATTTGAAATGTTTAAGAATGACATACCTGGACAGTGCTCAGTCCCACATTTAGCTGTTTGTGTCACGTCGATACATGGAGCATCATCATCTTGTTGAGGTCTGCATGTTCGAGTCCTGTTCTTTAAACCTTCACAAGTTGCACTGCATTGTCCCCATGTACCCCAATCACTAAGGCGCCCGTCACCTATACAAAAACAAATTTTAGTTAATTAAGGCGTTTATGAAAACTGGATGGTCAACAAATTAGCCATCAGATGTGCTGAACATTTTTATACATAGTTTGTAATCTACAAACTATTATCATGTCAAGAAAAAAATCATATACTAGAACTTTAAAATTTGAATATTTCCTTTTTTCTTTTTTCAGAGCTCTTCTCCTAAAGGAAATCAATATAGTCTAGAAATGACCACAATGATAAATCCCTCCTAATATTCAGAGTAGATGCAGAGTTGACTAAACTATATTAATTGAAAAATCACCTAAATTAAGATCCAAGTACATGCAAATAATAATATATAGCTAAAACAATAATATCCAAAAATTTAAAATATATCTGATCAGTTATTTGTTGACCACCCAGCCTCCAAAAGTTTGAAAATTGAACGTATATAAAATCACTAGTTTATTATGTTCAAAAGCATTTCATCCGATGAAATCATTTTTTTTTTTCAAATCATTTATTTTCTACCGATCACAAAAAAATCTTAATCCAAAAATCGTAATATATCAACCATGTCAATCGTCTTTCAAGGAAGATGGTATTTTTGATAATTTGCAATATCAATTATAATTTATTGTATCTTTAATTGAATTAAATCAAGGGCGATTTTGAATATGTTATACAGTGCAAAAGCATTTCAGTGGGTGTCAGCATTCCCATTAAAAGTATATAGGTGTTGATCAAAGCGGCTACCCGGCGAGCGCTAACGTAGGAATAGAAAATAGCTCTTTTGACGGTTGCTAATGAAACTCTTTTTTTCCCCTTAATTTTGAAGCATGTATATTAGATCTTAGTTCATATGTGCCTTATTTAAAGTGAGGTAAATGTATTAATGTAACAGATACAACAGCAGGATACTATCTGAATAAAAGAATAATACATTTCTATTAAATTGTCCTTTTCTACATTTTTGATGTAAACATATCCCAAGTGCATTGCTTTCTTCGTATTGACACCATTTCGTCACCATTTTAAAATACAAATCCTATTAAACATTTTCCTTTACTATTTAGAATTACAATCTTATATGCAAATAAGTAACCAAGAATAGCCTGTAGACAGGATTCATCATCACAGCAGTAAATTTGTTCTTCTGTTTTTTGCAGCATTTTCATGATAGTACAATCGTCTTTCTGATAACAAATTCATTGCAGATCACAAAAAAATATAATTTGACTAAAAATACAAAATATGAATTGAATCAATTTCTTCAAAGAAAATCTATCATTAAATTCCATTCTAATTATCCGGTAAGTTACCATGATGCAATGCGTGGTGAATTTGAATCCTGGAAAGTTTCGGACCATACATGTCTCCGACACATGGCATGTGGTGTTCCATGCACACTCTATATTCTCATTACAAGTCGGACAAGTTACACCTAGGAGACAAATAAATTAATTACTTGCTTTTTGATAGTATACTGATTATGCATTCACTTAGTAAAAATAAGTTCAAATAGTTATTCAAATGATATGATTCAGAGATTCATGGCTAAAAATCGAAAAAAATTATCCTTTAAGATTGACATGTGGTGATAACGAACAGTGTTCAAAATCAAAAGTCCAAAGGAAAAATACAAAACAGGAGCAGAGCAAACACGGACCTCTAAAAAATTAGAGGTAGGATCAGAAGCCATAGGGAAGTGAGCATCCTCTGCTGACCGGTCACACCCGCCGTGTGCTGTTTGTCGTAATCGGGAAAACGGAAAAATCCGTAGACAATTAGGTGATTAATTATGGTCTAACAATAAGTATGAAAAACGCCAGTCAGCATGCGACCCAGTGTAATATTGTATTTGCTGACAAGGTCGATGTATCGACCATAGAATTTACGAAAAGATGACTTACTTTTTAATCGTATTTTTATGATACATTCACTTGAAAATATATTAAAACTCAAGCGTTAATTAGAGGTAATGTTGAAAAAAAGTGTTTTTGAAACAGTTGTTCAAACAAAAATTATGTAACTCAGAGATAAATGTAGTAAGAAATCGAAATAAATCATTCCGTAAGATTTAATAAATTTGCAGACATTCAATTGCATTACAATTTCCTTTTTATTTGAAAAAAATATTAAATAACTAGTATTACTTTATTTGCTCGTTATTTTCTGTACAATATTTAAACGAGATCATTAATGTTGCGGCTAATAACAATGATCAATACACATGTAATTTATATATGCGAGCTCTTTTTAAATAAGAACACAAAAAAGAACAAACCTGAATTTCTTTACCTTGCATTATTTTCACTTTATCATAGGCATGATATTGCTACTTATATAGTATTATGTCTATTTTTAAGATTTTACATTCTCCGTACTCACCTACGGACAGAGCTAAATAAAAATTCGAAAAAGATATTCAAAATGAAGGTGGATAAAGAAATGCATAGGTGATAAAAAGAAGGAGATAATATTTAATTAAAAAAGGGGTATGGGCACGATTTTGGTCAAATTATTTTTTTCTTTTTTTATTGTTTACAATGCTTTAGTAATGCATTTCTAATTGTCAACCCAAATTTGAGTGTCAGCCGTCGTGTTATAAGCAAAATACAGAGTTCACAATTCCTTGTCATGTAAACAAAGCTTTGTTTATGTTTTGAATGTTGAAGTAAAAATTCCAGTTTTAGACCCAAAATGAATGTAATAAACGCTAGAAACTATTTATTTATGCTTAAAACGAATTACAAAACAGAGAAATCAGCTTGAAAAATAACTTTTACCGGTATATTTAACCCATGTAAACAAAAACAGCCTTGTTTACATAACGAAGAATTGTGAGCTCTGTATCTTGCTTATAACTTTACAACTGACACTCAAATTGTGGTTGATAATTAGAAGTGCATTTCTATAGCATTATAAACATTTAAAATAGAAAAATAAAAGAAAATCGTGACCACTCCCCTTTCAAAAGCAGCATTTACTTACTTGAACATGGAACTTGACTACAGTTGTTCTTCTCAAACAACGGTTCAGTACATTTGTGACCCCCATATTGTGGAGGGATACAAGCCCTGGATCTCACCCTGGTGCCGCTCCCACAGGTAACACTGCACGGTGACCAGTTACCCCACGCCAATGAATCACCATCCACTTTAAACAATGTCAAAAACGTGTAAATCTATCTAATTATCTATCTATCTGTCTGTCTGTCTGTCTGTCTGTCTGCCTGATGTCTGTCTATCTTTTTGCTTACAAGCTTTTTGACATCGAAATAACTTACCACAAAGTAATATTGAATGATTCTCAACACAAAATTATTGCAAAATCATTTACATCAAATTATTTTGATTCGTGTATTAGTATTAGGTTAAACATTGAATTTACTAGGAAATGTAAGCATTTATACACATACTCGTAACTTGTAAGTTCTTTTTGTAGTATCTAAAATAAAAGTACAAGGATACAAAATTGAATAATCCTTTTTACATCAAGAGACAGAGCTCTTAATACTGTTACTGAATAAAACAATATCTAATAAATATCAGGCACAAATTAGGTATCGTCTTATCTTTCAATATAGTACTATAACTTTAAACTCAAGTGATTCTAAAAATAGAATATTATACTCTGCCCTAAGATATCCTTGCATCATCTTCAGCTTAATAACTTGATATTTATAAATATCTCAGAGAAACGCACCTTCTAGCTTGTGTGGTTTCAATATGCAACCAAAGATTAAACAATCTAAATAACTGATTTATGGATTGCAACAGACATAATAAAAACCGAATGATAATGCTGAAAATTCGTGTGAGGTGTTTTCATTGACTTTCTTATGAATAAAGGTGTAAGATTTTTCCGTTATCAATTTCCGTATAAATCCGGTAAAATCATCCGGGTATAAATAGATGGTATGTCACAGATGAAGCCTTGGATGTTTAGCTTTCATCGATTTCAATTGCACTTTTTTAACAGGTTTGTGCGTTCTTGTTAAACGTCGTCAACATGAAAGGTAAAAGGTAACCTTAAGATAAACTAAAGTAGCTCAAACCTGATCTATATTCTTCTGGGTATAAAGAGATGATGTGTCAAAGAAGAAACGTAGGATATTTTTTTCTTTTATCGATTTTGATTGTACTTTTTAAACAAATTTGTATTTTTTCGTGAAAATAATCGTCCACATATGGGAGAAAGGTTACCTTAGGATAAACTAAAGTAGCTCAAATTTGATCTAAATCAGCCATTAAAATATTTAAGAATGAGAAACCTGGACAGTGTTCAGTTCCACATTTAGCTGATTCGGTTGTTTGGCCGATACATGAAGCACCACCATACTGTGGGGGGCTGCATGTTCGAGTCCTGTTCTTCAAACCTTCACAGGTTGCACTGCATTGACTCCACGGTCCCCAATCACTAAGTCGCCCATCAACTATGCACATAAAAGTCTAGTTAATTGGTGCGTTTAATATTCAGACTGAACTCTTTCTTTTATTTTTTTTTGTTAGAAGGCCGGTTTGTCGAACAGCATTTGCGAAATGTTGCTATTAACTGTGATATAGAGTGCATTGAATTGAAAACCTTTTCTTGCTTTGATTTTGTGATGTTTCTAAAGAATCTGTTAATAATTCAAATAACTTATAACGTTATCCTCAGGAAGAAAGATTTTCAAAATATGTCTGTTTTGAATACATTGCAGATGTCTTTAAAGTTTACCATAATAAGTCTATGCTATTAAAAACTTCATAAACATAAAACCATTTTGTAAAGCTTCATAAACAAATTCTTTGAACCACATTACAATGTATTTCCACCCGCATTAGTCCATCACAATGTATGGACAAGTTAATTTAAACCTCTCTATTAATCTTCAAAGTAAACCGGAAAACGCATAAAACAGCACGTTCTTGAGGTCTACTGAGATTAGGAATTGGTTTTGAGAGAGTATCAATGAATGTTTGAAACACATTTCTTTTAAATAGTAGACGCAATCTTTCTGTTTTATTAGTCAGCCCGCGTGTGACTACTTAAGTTAGGATGAAACTTCAAATGCGCTTTGATAACTTGGAATTGAGGGAAGGAATTAGAAAGTCCGTGTTTAAGAAATTCGAATAAGTTATGAAACTGATGACTTGCTAGGTCAAACTCCGCATCGTCAGTCACGCATCTGTGATGGCTATAGCTTGCAGCCACAGTCCGGAGTCCGCATACAGTACATGTTTGTGTCTCCCAGACTCTGTTATATAGTTAGATTGGAGAGGATATATAATGGCAGTGGTTTGCAACGAGGGGCCATGGATCTCAGAGAGCTATCTTTGCCAAATTACAATTTAATAATACAGCATGCACAGTTGCTGTAGATTACTTTATAAAGAGTATACCGCTACACGCTTGTCTCCTCACATACATTTATAAAATAAGTGCATACATGAACTAATTGTACACCCTCATATTATGATTTGTCTGGAAACTATATATATATATATATATATATATATATATATATATATATATATATATATATATATATATATATTGTATTTCAACAGATAGTTTATTTGCTTTTGACCTGAAAATTAATATTCCGCTGGCTGACTTCTTAGCTTTTTAAAAAGCTAACCTTGTTGAACATCCTATACAGCTAAACAAAAACACAATTTTTTTTTAAGGAAATAGAAAATTTGAAATACTCTTAAGATTGTTTTCATTTGAAGGAAAATTGTACAATATACAACGAAGGATTAAACAATATACGGTGTTTTGCATTACAAAATACATTAAAGTATCATGATGATAACGATGAAAAATTGTGTTTCGAGTGACGGTCAAATGATTGAGGATGTCAGAAATTTCAGTCATATATATATATATATCCGTATGGTTGTTTTTTTTCTGTGAATTTATCTGGATATAGAAAGATAACGTGTCAATGAAGAAACCTTAGATTTTATTTCATCGATTTCAACTGTACTTTTTGACATGTTTGTGTATTTTCGTCAAAACTCGTCAACATGTGAGGGAAAAGGTAATATGATCTATAGCAGGGATACCTTGACAGTGTTCAGTTCCACATTTAGCTGATTCGGTTGTTTGGCCGATACATGAAGCACCACCATACTGTGGGGGGCTGCATGTTCGAGTCCTGTTCTTCAAACCTTCACAGGTTGCACTGCATTGACCCCATGGTC
This sequence comes from Magallana nippona, assembly GCA_033439105.1. NCBI lineage: Eukaryota > Metazoa > Mollusca > Bivalvia > Ostreida > Ostreidae > Magallana > Magallana nippona. The sequence goes on along the minus strand of CM065926.1, from coordinate 1,276,780 downwards.
CCCAATCACTAAGTCGCCCATCAACTATACACATAAAATTCTAGTTAATTGGTGCGTTTTGTATTCAGAAAAGAAGTAAGGTTGACTGATCTTTCTTTATAGTTTTGTTATTGAAGACTTGGTTGTAGAACAGCATTTGCCTTATGTTGTATTGAACTATGCTACATACAAGGGTTGTTCGGAAATTATTGAGACATTTACTCTTACTCCCTATGGAAAAAGATAAATCATTGAAATTTCACCAGAAAGTAAAACAGGATTCCATTTATTAATGTGAAAATGTTTAAGTTAATGACATCATTTTTATATTCCTGGTAAGCAAACAAACTTTGCCTACATCCATTGACCCGGAGCAACCACAAACTCATCGCAACGTCATTTTAACGTTTCTCCTTGCTTCTATATCTTAAGCACCTCACATACAAACGGAAAATATAAAGTATTCTTCATTTTTCATCTTTTCTTTTTATTTCAAAATTGCAAGTTTCATATTCTCTCCATTTTTGATTTTTATTTTTACAAAATAGAGTTATTCCTAAAAGTCAACTTACTGTGAAAGGTCCCATACATTCATTTTGTATATATATATTAGACCTGTTGAAATCAGTTTGTATGTAAAACTACTTGATATTTGGCACATTTGCTTTAATTCTAGTTTAGCAATCAGTAAATAAACCCCGAATAACTGAAGCTTTTGAACCTTTTCCATCACATAGTTTTTGTTAAAGCCATTTCTTGGCCAGAAAAGGTCTTCTCCCGAGATTCCCACTAATTTGATATATTTTCGCTGCGCCGCCTTGACGTCGAAATTTAATAAACCGTCGCAGTCAGATTTCTATAGCTCGGTACATATTTTTGAACTATCTTCATATTTCAAATGGAACCTTTTTGAAACTTGCACAAAAGTTAGGCACAATAAATAGCGAAATGAACATATATAATTTGATTTCTTATATCATTAATTGTAGGTCTACCAACACTTAAAATGTAGATGTTTAAGTTTTTTACATTTTAATATTTACTTGGTTCATATTTGTAAAATCGAACCATTCTTTATCAAAATTATATCTAAAATGCATAAAGTCAAAAGCAAAATTAACAACAAAATAATACCTGGACAGTGAGAAGCGCCACACCCAGCCGTATCAGCAGTATCCCCCCGGCATGGAGCTCCACCATGTTGGGGAGGATGACATACCCGAGTTCTTTTCTTTATTCCTTTACAGGTCGCTGAGCAAGAGCCCCAATGTGTCCATGCTGTCAGGTGGCCGTCAACTTCAAAGCAACAGGAAAATGATTTAAAGCATATTCAATAGGCGGCATGCCGTCTTCAAGACCTTATTATGATGCTATGCTTGGAAATAAACATTTTTAAAGTATTTACTTTTTATGCTCTCACAAACATCATAAACATAAAAAATGTAAAACTTCCTACAGCTAAATGATGATGTATTTATGTGATAATGTGTTTTCTAATGGTTATTAACTGTACGTAAAATTAAGAAATAAAATATTTTAATATCTGGTAAATAGTTGGAAATGATTAAAACAATTTAAAACTTAAACTTACATGAAGTTACTAATTTTGTTATAAGATTTATCTTTCCAAGCTTTTTAAACATTAATTTGGACCATTTTTAGATAAGAACTAGTTTAGAGGTCAGTGGTATTCTTTGTTCATAACAAGTATCCTTTAATTATATTGGAAAATCTTAGGTTCAAATTCCTAAAGGGTTCAGTTTTTATTATTGTACAATTTGTTAGAACTGTAGCATTCAGAGTGTGAAGTCAGAATTGAGAGTCAAGAGTCGTGGTGTGATATCATAGCATTTCATTTTATTACACAATATGATGGCCTTGAAAAGTAAGCTTCTTTATCATAAATATTTCCATTAACATGTGCGAGAGTTTTAAAGGTTGTGACTGTGATTAAAAAATTATTTTAGCCGTTCCGAGCACCCCCCCCCCATTATCACAACATTTTCCAAAATTTATTGAATAATTCGGAAAATTATAGAGTTCTAAAAAGTTATAGACAGTTAAATAGTGCATGTACTAATGAGAATGCCACTGTTGAATAGATGGCGAAACTCGACGTAACGTCACATGTCCCCACCACGTGTTATATGGGTGCTTTGATTGTCAGATGAACCTTAAAACAAAGCTTTGGTTTTACGCATTCACATCACATTTCTTACTATATATAACATAACTAAAAAGGTAAATGCCAAAACAAACATGGTTAAAGTAAATTTTCACTGTACACATATTAAAGAGCTATACGTTATAAAATCTAATAGGAATTTTTGATTGAGAATAATTTTTTTTTCCAGCTTTCGTTTGTATTTTATAACGACAGTATTGCACAATCTGACCAAATACGATATGTGGATAAAATTCAATGTAGGTGAACTATTTTACACAGCGCTATTTATTCGTTTAGAGCTCGTTTATTGAATAGAGAAACGTTACACCCTGGGGGGGGGGGGGGTTCTGAGGGGTAATTTTGTATTTTTGTTTAGGGAGGTTCATATTTATTCATATAAATAAAATATAAAAAAAAAATTAGAGGTCATGCTTAAGAATGTACAGTCTAATCCCCAACTATACAGGAAGATCTAAATTGTAAATTAAACATTTAAATATTTAACTTCAAATTATCCCACGATTAACTTAAAGGTAATATAGATCTATATGAATGCAAGTTTTAGTTCATTCCAGTTTTATTAAGCACTAGTATCAAGGTACTAACTTAAGTATCAAATTAGTTGATTAAACGTTTTTCCTACTCATAACTTTTAAGAGTAGTTGTAGTTATATTTCTATGTATTCCTTGAAGAAAAAAAACTCTATTTTCATTTAAATAAAGGTAATAAAATTTCTTCGATTAAGATAAAAATCCACAAATGCAAAGCCTTGCAATTCAAATATCATCAGGCATTCCGATTAATTGTTCATAGTGTACACTAGATATTTTGTATAGAGACCAAGAATAAAACGTACAAGTATTACAGAGGGCATTTTTAGATTACCTTTTATTATTTTGGCGATTTTTTTCTTTTTATTTTGTTATTCAGTTAATAGAATACATAGAAAAATGCAGCTTGTCCAACAAAGGGTTGATGAAATATTAACTAAAATTATGTTTTGATAATCAATATTGTATGAATGGAAATAGTGAAATGAAAGTATTCTTGAAAATAAAATCGACAAGTGGTGTAATGTAAATATTGAAACGTTAAATTTAAAATCATGAAGAAAAGTAATTTTCGAATAAAAAAACATCTAAAGAAAAATGTACTGGAATTTGTTGATCGGTGTTCTATTTTTGCGTTGACATTCTTGGTTATAACAGAGTTTTAAAGATTTTATAGCGCTTGTTAAAGTGTTAACTCGTTGTGAATTGGGGAGCGTTTAAGAAGGAGCAACAGTTCCTAATAAAATTTTCCGAAGATCTTGAAACAAAAACTTAAGTGATTTTAAGGTAATCTGGCAACTTAGAAAAGCATAAAGACAAGTGATGCCATTATGTAAAAAAGCAACACCGACCAATAAACATGAAATTGTGACAAAAGTCTGAAGGACACATTTTGGAAAAACGGAAGTCAAACAGTAATATATTACATATATGTTTGGAATCAGCAGATTGTTTGCAATATTTTATAAAACCCTAGAAATTCATACAAAACAAATGACAAATACAATAACAAATAAAGAAAAATCTTCCATAATGCAATAAAATATGTACAATTTTATCTGAAAAGACCTCGACATATTGCATTTACGTGCATGCGTCTGAAAATGTTTTATAATACGTATAAAAACTAATGCTTAAAAAATACACCGAAGTTATATACTAGTATCAGGTTGACTAATCTCTTTCTTTATATTTTATATTAGGCTGGGTTGTAGAAAAGAATTTGCCTCGTGTTGGAATGAACTATGTTATATAGTGCATTAAATTATTGGAAAATTACTTTCTTGTCTTTGTAACATAGCAAATTATCTGTTTAAACTTTAAAGTTATGTACTTAATTATATTTACGTGTAATAAAGAAACTAGTGTCTGTTAATAAAAGTTCGAATCATTAATTACAAGAAGTTAATAAGTATATTTATCGAGTATTTTGCAATTTTATTAAATTAATAATTTTCCGCCAAAAGTTTGGTGAGCGATAGATAATTTGTCATGTGACTACACTGACCGGATAGACTGGTTTTACTCTGAGGGTGTTATTCATTTGTGCTTAGAGTCCAGGAAGGGGAAGGTGTTATAATTTGTCAGAGGGAATTACTAGTATTTCAAGATCTGGTATGTTTGGTTTTAGTTTATATAATTTTCTATTTCAATAGTTCAGTTATTGCACCTACCTAGCCTAAAATTATAGTCTAAAGCCTTGTCAGCGCCTAATTTCCATACTCTTTTGGTAAGTCAGTATCTCAATATAATAATTTGTAAATAAATTTGTAAATATTTCATTTTTTATCATATTATAAATAGGTTCAGCAGAATTCATTTTAATGCAAATTCATAATAGAATTTATGGTGAAATTTACAAGTGTTATATAATGTCTGATATACATGTATTACAGTTTATTTAATATTTGATGTTCATGGTTTATACATCAGATAATTATATATCATAATTAATGTTCCTTGTATTAATATATTTTACAGGGCCATTTATCGATCTATTTATTGATAGAATTTTTCATTTGATTGATGATGACGATAAAATTGCTGAGCCACAAAAAGGTACCAAACCTTTTTATTTATTGATCTAATAGCCAAGGTTTACATGCTAAATTTTGTGATGCTTCTTACCAATCTTTATAATGCAGAATACTATGTTTGTAGCAAACAAATCTTCATGAAATAACCCTTATGATGCGTATTCAGTTTGTTTTCTTATAGACTTAAACCGTATTATAAATTTAACAAATACGTCGAATATTGTTAACAACGAATCAAAAATATCAATTCTTTGTATATCTCAGCAAGCAAGTTTTATTCCATATTAATATCATATATCAGATTAAATATTTTTCCTATACAAAGACCAAATTCGTCATTTCTAAGATTTTGAAAAATAATATTTACTTGGTTTATATTTGTAAAGTCAAACCATTCTTTATCAAAATTATATCTAAAGTGCAAAAAGCCAAAAGCAACATTTACAACAAAACCATACCTGGACAGTAAGAAGCGCCACATGTAGTCGTATCAACAGTATTCCCCCGGCATGGAGCTCCACCATGTTGGGGAGGATGACATACCCGAGTTCGTTTCTTGCTTCCTTTACAGGTCGCTGAGCAGTGGCCCCAATGTGTCCATGCTGTCAGGTAGCCGTCAACTTCAAAGCAACAGCAAGATCCTTTAAAGCATATTCAGTACACGCGGCATGCAGTCTTCAAGACCTTATTATGATGCTGTTATTGGAAATAAACATTTTTAAAATAAGTTCTTTTTGAATGAATTGCAGAGGTTTTAAAGTTTGACGAGAATAAGTTTATGCTCTCACAAACATCTTGATCATCAAACAATTTTGTAAAACATCTTTGAACCACATTATGATGTATTAATGTGATAATATGTTATTTTCATGGTTATTAACAGTAAATAAAAATTAAGAAATAACATATTTCAATATCTGGTAAATAGTTGGCAAATTAATTAAACAATTTAAAAGTTAAACTATAAATGAAGTGACTAATTTATTATTAGAGTTATCTTTCCAAGTTTTTTAGAAATATTTATTAGGACCAGTTTTAGATAAGAACTAGTTTAGAGGTCAGTGGTATTCTTTGTTCATAACAAGTATCCTTTAATTCTATTGGCAAATATTAGGGTCAAATTCCTAGAGATTCAGTTTTTATTATTGTATAAATTGATTTTAACTGTAGCATTCAGAGTGTGAAGTCAGAAGTTGACTGTCAAGAGTTGTGGTGTGATATCATAGCATTTCATTTTATTAGACAATATGATGACCTTAAAAAGTAAGATTCTTTATTATAAATATTTTCATTAACATATAATACAGTATGAAAGGTATTGTGGGTGTGATTTAAATAATATTTTAGCAGTTCCAAGCACCCCCCCCCCCCCCATCACAACACAACATTTTTCAAAATCATTTCTTTAACTATGGGATAGTTATATTAGCAGTTGAATAATTCCGAAAATTATAGAGTTCAATTCACCACCGTTAAAAAGTTAAAGACATTTAAGGTATCCCATTCCTCAATGTTCTTGTATCAAGAATTTCTTGTGAAGTATATTATTGAAATCTGTAGACAAAACCTTACTAAAAAAAATACAAAGAAAAAGGTGGTTGGTTTTCATCCCTCTGAACTATTTAATTTGACCTTTTTGCACCTAAATTTCAATTTCAGCTTGATGAGCATTTCTTGCCAGTATTTTTAATTAAGCAGAATTATTTCATCAAAAATTGTTTTCAATTATGCACAATGATCATACTGATTAGAAAGGCTACGAAAACATTTTGTATGAAGCTGCATAATTTTTTGTGACCTTTTTGCATTTAAAATAGACAATTTCTGTGATAGTTACAATTTGATTTCAAATAAAAAACATTCAATATCAAGAATTTTATAAGATTAATACAGTTTGCTTAGATATGTATTCAGTATTATGTTGACATAATAAAATATTGGGATCAGTGATGTCAAATGTTAGATAGAGGCTTGAAAGGAAAAATGTTTGCAAACTTTGTCTTCAAAAAATTCAATTTTTTAAAAATATTTGCATGATTTTATGCTAAAAGTCTATCGCACTCTCAAGATTTAATTTTGTACATTTCACACAGAATCTATAGAATACGTTACATGTACAAACCTATGAAATGTTGAAAATATGCGTAATGAATAAAGTATAATAAAAAGAAAAGTATTTAAAAAATTTTTTTTTTAAAATTGCTTGTTTCTATCATTTTCTTCTAAAAAAAAAACCTTCCGCACAAAAATATAGTTTCCCCAAAATCTTGTTTTAAATAAAATGACCATGTGCCCAAAGAATTCATCACGTGACGAGAGTTATACCTTAAATAGCGCATGTACTAATGAGAATGACGCTGCTAAATAGATGGCGAAACTCGATGTAACGTCACAATGCAATGTACCTGGTAGTTTTATTTCTATTTCATGCCTTCCTTTGTATTCTTATTGATGCATAGGTGAAAGGATTCTAAGATCTACCATAAAACTCGTGATATCATAGGGAAAATGTATACATTGTTAAACAATGTTTGTTTATTAAGATAATGATACCGTCATAATTGCTGTTATTGTGGCTTAATTAATTATGTATGCCATCGTCAGAGTCTTTGCAAAAATTAAAGCACTCACGACATAAATGTTTTCATTCATATTTATTGCGAAATAAGGTATGTGGTAAATTATAGACAATCATTATCTACTACTTCAGGCAGGCCAATTAAATGATGATGCTAAATAAGGCATTGAAAAAAATCCTGCAGACTGTGACCGTAAAAAGTGCATTACGAGAAACCTGAGATTTTTGCAAAAACTGGTGTCCAATAATTAAAAAAATCGAAAGAAGTATCTGCCTCTATATTTTCAATTAACTTTAGTTTTTGATCAAATAACTCTTTAAATATCTGGTAAATTTAACATTACAGGTATACCAAGCTAAAATTCAAGACTTTTACTCAATGCGACAAAGTTAATACATCGGCATGTTTTGCTGTGATTTAATGCATGTTAACCATGTATGTGAAATATACATGCCCCCACCACGTGTTATATAGGTGCTTTGATTGTCAGATGAACCTTAAAACAAAGCTTTGGTTTTAGGCATTCACATCACATTTCTTACTACATATAACATAACTACAAAAGTAAATGCAAACACAAACATGGTTTAAGTAAATTTTCACTGTACACATACAATTATGAAAGCTACACGTAATGAAATCTAATAGGAGTTTGCGTAAGAATAAATCAAAAACGACACTCATTTTTCTCCAGCTTTCGTTTGCATATTATAACGACAGGATTGGACATTCTGGGCACAAAAACTATGTGAATAAAAATTTAGTATAGATGAACTATTTTACACAGCGCTAGTTTTCGGCCTAGAGAGAGGGAGAGATATCATGTGTTTATAGGGTAACTTTTCTTCTGGGGGAGGGATCTGAGGGGTAATTTAGTTTATTTAGGGAGGTTCAAATTTATTTCCGACGAAAATTCATTGAGGGTGGGTGGGATCGTGGACTGTTTTGGTAACATTGATGGTCATGCCTAAGAATGTAAAGTCTAATCCCCAACTATACAGGACTATTCAAATTGTAAATTAAACATTGAAATTTTTAACTTTAAATTTTTCCACGATTAGCTATTAACTTAAAAGTAATAAAGATCTTTATGAATTCAAGTTTTAGTACGTTCCAGTTTTATTAAGCATTAGTATGAAGGTACTAACTCAGGTATTAAATTAGTTGATTAGAAAGTTTTTGCTACTCATAACTTTTAAGCGTAGTTGTAGTTATAGTTTTATGTATTCCTTGCAGTAAAACTCTCTCTTTTCATCTGAATGAACGTATGAAAATTTCTTCGATTTAGATAAAAATCCACAAATACAAAGCCTTGTAATTCAAACATCATCAGGCATTCCGATTAATTGTTCATCATGTAACTAGATATTTAGTATAGAGACCAATAAAAAAAACGTACATGCATTACAAAGCGGATTTTGAGATTAATTTTTATTATTTTGGCGATTTTTTTCTTTTTATTTTGATATGCAGTTAATAGAAGACATAGAAAAATGAAGCTTGTCCAACAAAGGGTTGATGAAATATTAACTAAAATTATGTGTTGATAATGAATATTGTATGAATGGAAATAGAAGATAAAAGTGCTCCTGAAAATAAAATCGACAGGTGGTGCAATTTAGAAAACGAATCGTGAAAATTAGGATAAGGTAATCAAAATCATGAAGAAAAGTATTTTTGGAATTAAAAAAAATCTAAAAGAAAAATGTATTGGAGTTTGTTAATTTGTCTTCTATTTTAGCGTTGAAATGTTTGGCTATAACAGAGTTTTTAAGATTTTATAGCGCGTGTAGCGACATGTTAGAGTGTGAATCCGTTGTGAATTGGTGTGCGTTTGAGGTGTAGCAACAGTTCCTAATAAAATTTTCCAAAGATCTTGAAACAAAAACGTAGGTGATCTTAAGGTTAATAATATAGTAATCTGGCCACTTAGAAGAAAAAATAGACAAGTGATGCCATAAAGTCGAAAAAGCAACGCCGACCAAGAGAAATGAACGACAAATTGTGACAAAATTCTGAACGACACATTTTGGGAAAACGGAAGTCAGACAGTAATATATTACATACATTTTTGGATTCAGCAGATTGTTTGCAATATTTTATAAAACTCTAGAAATGCATACTAAACAAATGATTTATTTATTTATTTATGTCCCACACTGTGCCACCTTGCAAAGCTAGTTGTTACCAATTATTCTTTTTCTAAAAATAAAATATCAAGGGCTTTATGTATGACAAAGGTATCAAAGATCAACACATGGTTGTGTTATAAAATTCAGCTTACAGATTTCATGTTTCGTAAGCAGTCTACGTAATTTTGAAACAGCTCTCGTATATATCAAATTTCAATCACGTGCTAAACTCTTCACAATACAAAATTAGGAAAAATCTTCCATAATGCAATACAATATGTACAATTTTATCTGAAAAGACCTCGACATATTGCATTTATGCGCATGCATCTGAAAATGTTTTATAATACGTAGATGAGCTAATGCTTAAGGAATACGCCAAAGTAATCTACTAGTATCAGGTATACTGAACTCTTTCTTTATATTTTTGTTATAGAAGACTGTGTTGTAGAACAGCATTTACCTTATGTTGTAATGAACTATGCTACATATTGCAGTAAATCAATGGAAAACTTCTTTCTTCTATTATTTTTGTGATGTGTCTAACGAATCTTTGTAATGCAAAAAACTATGTTTGGAGCAAACAATTCTTCATGAAATAACCCTTATTATGCGAATTCAGTTGTTATAAATTTAACAATACGACGGCTGTCCAAAAAGTTTGTAGACACATTTAATTTTATTCTAAATAACGACGTCATATTCAGGAATGTATTAAAATATTTTAATGTAGCCTACAATAATGTATATGTATACAAATTGGAGCAATGTACATTCTTACAATTAAGTTATCACTATGAAAACATTGCCTGTACAGGCCGCACAGCCAAGTTACGTTTCACGACCTTTTTTTTTTTTTTTTTTACATCTTAGCCCTGTGGTTTTCATTACTTTTCAATGTAGTCACATCTGCACTGAAAACACTTCTCACACCTACTTATCCATGAATCTAACACATCTGAATACCATTTACTGTCGATTTTAGATACAATGATTCGAGCATATTTAAGTTCATCAGAATCTTTATATCTAACTCCCCTTAGCTGTGATTTGATGAAAGGAAAAATTGCAAAATCCATAGGAGCAAGATCCGTACTATATGGCGGGTGTTCAATAATCCTAGTAGTTCGATTTCCAGAAACGTGACATTTCCAAGGTCCACAGCCATGACAGGGCGCTTTTTTAAATTACCATAACTAAAACTACAGATAAGTCGCAGCGTATTACCTGTAATAAATAAAACCGATGTTTCTTTTGGTATGTGGCTTTAGAATATGTGAATTTATTCATATAGTAATTAAATAAATAAATATTGATATTAGAATGTCCAGATATTAAATTTATGAATTACGATATACTAAATGTAACAAAATGGAAGTTTTTAAATCCACAATTTACGATAAGCTAAATGTGATGAAATGGGTAGTAATTTACCTGAGAGTAGTATGTAGCATTCACCGTCTGGCCAGAGGGTACAGTGTGGACCAAATCATCCCGTGCCGATCAGCAAAGAGTGTGTTCATTTGTTTACCCATAGATTTCGCGACCGTTGCCTTTTTCGGTGATGGATCTTTTTGTTTTTTGTTTCTGGATCAAAATGATGCAACCAAGTATCGTACGAAGTAATTATTCTGTCAAGCCACACAACTCCTCTTTTAAAATTCCGTATGAACGACTTGCTTGTCTGCATTCGTCTTTTTGCGCTTATCGAATAAAAGTCTCGGCACGCATCTTGCGCAAACACGACTCATACAGAAGTCTTGAGTGAGAATATTGAAAACCGAAGACTTCCTTACATCACTCATTGACGCGACTTCACTTAACTTCAGACGTATGTCTTTCATGACTATGTTATGGATACGGGATTTCGTTATATCGTCACAATGCAAAGGCCTCCCACTCCTTTCAGCGTCTTTTAAATCGCAAACTCAATCCGAACATCGTTTGTGCAACTTGTAGATTAGTGTTCTCGAAATATCTTGATGCTTTTCTGTGTACTCCATAATTTGTTTCGTTCTGATGGGTTTTTTCCCAAGTCTACACAGAATTTCACGATGGCGCGCTGTTCCGTGCGGTCAGTCGACGTCGCTTTTTCTGGCGTTTTTAAGGACATGGTCTTGTTTTCAAATCCTTATAAGATCCTTTGCTCGTTCAATAACGGCTTCAACAGACGTATGAAAATAACGTACACAATACTAACTACGTCACAGTTGAATATTTTGACATTTTAACTGTTTTATAAATACTGTAAATATTCATATTTAAGAACTCAATATCGAAATTTGGACAATTTTTACACAGGTTCGTGCGAACTTTTCCCGACACTTTAATACAGTAAAATCTAAGTTCAATTTTAAGGAAAACAATCAAAACCACTTCAATTTGATTCGGAATTTTATGACAAATATTGTATACAATATGTGTATATAAACCCCTTTAAAATGACAAAAAAGCGAGTCCATGAACTTTTTGGACAGCCTTCGTATGTCGAATATTGTTAATTAACGAATCAAAATAAACAATTCTTTGCATATTTCAGCAAGCACGTTTCATTTCATATTGATATCATATATCAGATTAAGTATTTTCTCGATACAAAGACTAAATTCGTCAATTAGTAATCGCTTTTCAATTCTAAAGCGGACAATTTTAAGATTTTGAAAAATAATATTTACTTGGTTTATACATGTATTTGTAAAATCAAAACATTCTTTGTCAAAATTAAGCAACAGTAACAATAAAACCATACCTGGACAGTAAGAAGCGCCACACCCAGCCGTACTAGTGGTATCCCCCTTGCATGGAGCTCCACCATGTTCGGGAGGATGACATGCCCGAGTTCTTTTCTTTATTCCTTTACAGGTCGCTGAGCAAGAGCCCCAATGTGTCCATGCTGTCAGGTAGCCGTCAACTTCAAAGCAACAGCAAGATCCTTTAAAGCATATTCAGTACGCGGCGTGCAGTCTTCAAGACCTTATTATGATTCTATGCTTGGAAATAAACGTTTTTAAAATGTGTTCTTTTTGAATGAATTGCAGATGTTAAAAGTTGACGAAAATAAGTTTATGCTCTCACAAACATCATAAACATCAAACAATTTTGTTAAACTTCTTTGAACCAAATTATGAAGTATTTATGTGATAATGTGTTATATTCATGGTTATTAACTGTAAATAAAATTAAGAAATGAAATATTTTATCATCTAGTAAATAGTTGGAAATAAATAAAACAATTTAAAGGTTAAACTATACATGAAGTTTTTAATTCATTAGTAGAGTTATCTTTCTAAGCTTTTTAGATACATGTATTTATTAGGACCAGTTTTAGATAAGAACTAGTTTAGAGGTCAGTGGTATTCTTTGTTCATGACAAGTATCCTTTAATTATATTAGTAAATCGTAGGGACAAATTCCTAGAGAGGTAAGTTTTTATTATTGTATAATTTGATTTTGACTCTAGTATCCAGATAGTGAAGTCAGAATTCAATAGTCAAGAGTCGTGGTCTGATATCAGAGCATTTCATTTTATTAGACAATATGATGACCTTGAAAAGTAATTTTCTTTATCATAAATATTTCCATTAACATATGCTAGAGTATTTATATATTATATATTTATATATTTTCATATATGAAATAGATTTTGTTAAGTATGTGAGAAGTAAATTAGCAAATGAGGAAATGAAGAATATCAATGTGTTTGAATTAATTCACTATTGTAGCAATTAATTTTTGTTATATTGACAATATAAATCTGACATGAAAGATAAATATATATCATTGTACATAGACTGAATAGTGCCTTGTTACATATACAGGTCAGAGCCATGTATTGCTGAATATTGAAGAAATAGTAATTGTCACCTGAATCCACGATGGTTAACTATTGTAATTTTTGTGTTTACATAGAATTTGAGCTATATTCAAACACTGATTCTGGATTAATAAGAGTTTTTACCTTTGAAGTTTGAAGAGCAAATCCTTTATTCTTTATTCGATTAGAAATGTATCGTATATAATTTATGATTTCAGAATTACATAGTCGAAATTTTTTTATCGCAGGGATAAAAAAAAATGGAAAATAAGAGCATTAAATGGAAGATTCGAATAGATGCGATTAGGAATTGGATTTTAGGGAAAACCAATGAATGTTTGAAACACATATCTTTTAAAAAGTAGACGCAATTGTTATGTCTCATTGAACATTTTAAACACCTAAACAAAAACCAGATCCTGTTTAAAGAAAATAGAAAATCTTAAAATACTTTAAAGATTGTGTTCATATAAAAAAGAGTTGTCTTAAATATGTTGAGAAAACAAAAATTAATTAAATCAACACAGTACAGATATGGTTTTCTGCTTCGTTTAGATAATTATGTACTGCAAAGTATACATTAAATATTCGGGTACGTTTAAGGATAATGTCGATTAAAATACCTGGTGGACAGTGGTGAGGGCGGGGGTGACAGTGTTCGGTCCGTGAAGTCGACCCGGAGCATGATCCTGATTTACAGGTCCTATGGGATTTCTTTATTCCCGTCCCACATGTCACGCTGCAATGACCCCAACTACCCCATGTACTCCAATGTGCTATACATAAAAGTTCATTTTTATTTAAACTGCTTAATGCGTCAAATGGTGATAGTCATGTCGTCACAGTGATCATCAATAAAATATGTTTAAAATAAATTATCATCACATTGTTACATTCTTATGAACATTAAAACATAATTAAATTATGTCAACAATTCAACTTTTTCAAACGTCAATTTAAGGAATAATTGTCAATGTTAAAAAGAACATAATATAAAGTTGGTTTGTACGTGATTATATCTTCCAGAAAATTTCTTTTGGCTTCATTGGGTTTGACTATCCGACTGTTATACTGTATAAAACTAACAAAGTTGAAATCCCAATGATTTTAAAATAGCAAATCATTTCTTATCTATATGCATGGAAATAACGAAAGAAAGTAGTGAACGTCATATGGTATGGTCTCTAAATGGTGACTGCTTTTTCGAATTTATGTGATTTTGGCAAAATAATTTAACAAATAGATTTTTTTGAAAGCTTTGTTGGCTTCTTTATCACAAAAACAAATAGATTTGAAATAATGGCACACACGTGTCTAAAACATTTGGCTAATTTAATGGAAATAACTGATTGAGAATTTTCATATATTAAAGTGCTGTAAAAAAACCCAAAGATGTCAATGTAGCACACTTTTCGCTCTCATACGGTACTTTTATAAAATAGTAGGTCGATAATGGTTGTCCAAAAATTCCTTAGATAAGGTGGTATTATTCTGTTAATTATAGGAACACAGAAAGATAAAACTTGTGTAGCAATAGCTTTATGCATTTTGCATAAAAATATGCTTTGATATACATATTGTATGAGAATAAATTGGTAAAATGATAGCAAAGTACATGTTCAACGAAAACATTATTTTCCAGGACGACGTGTTGCCTGACAAAACTTGTCTTTAATCAATTTTCTTTTTCCTCAAAAAATGAAAGTATGAATTTAACTCTGTGTGTATTGTTTGCCAAAGTGTCACTGAACAAACATAGCTGTACTATGAAATTGCAATGAACATATTTTGGGTTTTGTTCTGTTAACGTAATTTTGATGAATAACCCTTGTATATTCTTACTGAATTTGTTAATTTTATTTTAATTTCATCTTTCTGTTTAAGCAACACTTTACTTGTGTCGAAGGATTACAGTACCTGCTACAAGGCCTGTTTCTAAAAGTCCCAGGAGGAAAAAGGTGCACAAAGAGTTCATGATTGCACTGTTCATGAGACGGATTTGAAAGTTAAGGTTCTTATCGGTTGTTATGATATAACCCTAACCCTAACCCTGAAGGTCGGCCAAACTTGCTTTGACATGTACATCATGTTTAGCACCAATAAATCAAATAGATAACTACAACTTGATAACTCTATTTTTAGATATATGATAATTAAATAGTGTTAAAAATGTTAACCGGCATTTTAAAAAAAAACTTAACAATCATTTTTTTTAATTTAAAAGTAAGAATATAACAACATGATGTGTATGCTCAATTTTCTTTTTTTACACTTTTATCATGAAAGTGCGGAAAATTATAAATTAAAAAAATGAGAAAAAATGAAAGTTACCAATCTTTTTTTCAAGCAACAATTTACTTGTGTCATAGGATTACAGTATCTTAAACTTATCTTTAAAAGTCCGAAGAGAATAGGTATGCAATGGGTTAATGGTTGCACTGTTCATAAGACAATTTTGCAATTTCTGATATTACTATCCTACTTTATTTACTATCAACTACATAGCTACTACTTGATATAACAATTTTAGATACATAATAATCAAAAGTTTCAAAATGTTTACCGAGTTGCAATTTAGAAAGTTAACAATCATTTTTTTATTAAAAGGTATACAGACTACATAACAACGTGAATTGCAGTATTGTATTTTGCAAAAGCATAATGCTGAGTCATCTTCTACCCCAAAGGTATTCTAATTATATAATTTCATTCAAATTATTGAGTTTAAAATTCCGGTTATGTATTTTTTCTGTAATGTCGCTACCCTCATAACCGCATGATTCACCCAAAAATAGTATTTTTAATTATTAACTGTACCTCACCCGTGAGAGAAATGGGATGAGCGCTCAAAGTTTAAAAGCCAAAATACACAATTCACGGAATACCAGAAACAGATTTACATGATAAATTTAATACTGGTAAAGTCACAAGGGGGAAAGAGGATCCATTAATTGTGGCAGAGGAAATGAGAAAAGAAAAGAGAAATGGACAGACGCAATTCAGAAAGTCTGAATTTCTTACAAGCCAGCAATTTCCAGTTTTTTTCTAGAATTACAATTAATGAGAAAAAATGGACAGACTTTGGCAGCAACAGAAGAGGAAAGATTGTTTCTATTCAAAAATGAAATCTTAAAAGACCTTTCATAATATTCAAATCCCGATGAACTTTAAACGTTGTCATTCATTTCTTATATTAACATTTGAGAAATTGTCATAGTATGCAAAATTATAAACAAAACCATTTTTATGTAACAGTCTATAGGCATAACCATACGCTTGACCAATGATCATTGCGATGTCATAAATTTGAACTTTTAACAAGTAAAAGATTCACCCAGAAATCAACGTTTTGGTCTATTTTTGTTCATTTTATTTTTCATAATATAAATGTCCTTTAATTAAGAAGTAAACAGCTACATGTACATTAAAAAGTTTATCAGAATATGAACTTGGTTAGTATATGATCCGAGATGCTTTCTCAGAAAACATAATCACTTATCAACGTAGTTCATATCCCTAAGAACTTTAAACGTTGTTACATTGTCATCGGTCATTTACAAAACTATTTTGTTGAAATCCATTCGGATTGCATACACAAGAACTCTGAAGACGATATAAAAAAGATGCTTGCGTTTCTGATTGACAACATCTATGTAGTTTTTGAAAATCAGTTCTTCCAACAATCTGTTGGAATACTCATGCACCAATTACGCTCCATTGTTATCAGACCTATTTCTATATTCATATGAAGCAGAATTTATTCTCAGACTTGAACCTGATAACAAGAAATCACTCGCAGTGGCCTTCAACTCCACATTTAGGTATATCGACGATGCATTTTCAATTATCAATTATTACTTCTTTTTCTACGTCGATCCGATATATCCCAGTGAACTTGAAATAAAAGATACCACAGTGTATCTATTTCATATTTATATATTTTACTGGAAAAAGGCATTGATGGCAACCTAACAGCAAAACTGATAAACGTGATGACTTCAATTTTTCTATCGTCAACTTTCCCTACTTATGTAGCAATATACCTTCATCACATGCATATGGAGTTTTTGCTTCTCAGTTGATTTAATACGCAAGAGCATGCTCTACGTATGAACAATTTCTAAACAAGTTGATAAAACAAGATTATCAACTGTCTCGATTCATATCATCATTTCGTAAATTCTATGGTCGATACAATGACCTTGTCACAAATACAATCTTCCGCTAGGGTGAATGCTGACTGACGTTTTTCATATTTATTGTTAGGCCATTATTAATCACCGAATTGTCTACTGATTTTTCCGTTTTTCCCGATTACGACAAAGGGCACACGGCGATTTGACCGGTCAGCAAGGGATGCTCACTCCTCCATGGTATCTGATCCTACCTCTAGTTTTTGGAGGTCCGTGTTTGCTCTGCTTTGCTTCTGGATTTTGTACTTTTCCTTTGGACTTTTGATTTTTCGAACACTGTTCGTTATTACCACATTTCATTTACATAATAACTTTCAAATACAGTTTCAAATACAATCGTAGTTAGTCATATGTGAAGTTAAACCTTGTTTAAATAGTAAAAGAAAAGTTCTGTAAGATGCTGCATGACACATGTATAAAAACAGTTAATTGGCATATTGGTGAATTCGGAGGGTTGGGGGGGGGGGGGCAGAATAACTTTACCATGACTTTATTTATAATTATATCTTTAAATGTGTTTCAAACACTCACTGTAATAATTGTTTAGGTGTGAAGTTTAAATTGTTTGATAAAGAAATAGAAAGATTCTGTATGATTCTTTATGACACATGTATGAAAACTCTTATTTTGTAAATTTGGCTAATCCGTGAGGGGGCGGGGACGGTGGCGGGGAGGATGGTCCAGAGTAATTTTATTATACCTTGGTTATACTATGGTTATACAGTATAATTTCAATGTGTGTTTCAGATAATGTTGAATAAGTAATGAAAAGATTCTGATTGAAGGAAGAAGGAATATTCGTGACCCTTTTAGATTATATTAATCACCTTTACAGAAATCTGTATTATCATATACGAAGACATTCAAATTTCAAAGAAACTAGATGGAATTGTCTTTCACTAAATAATAGTTTCTAGCTAATGATCAGTTTCCACTGGTAGGCGATCTGGTAAGTTTCTCTACAATTCTATGGTTAGGTACGAATTGATGCAAGTCGATACATCCTTATGCAATTTGTTGAGCTTCGATACGGTAAAGTCACGTTAGATATATTTATGGTGACGCGTTCTGTCACGATTTTATTGCCGGTTGAGATTCGAGAAAATACGTTCAGATAAAATTGCCCAGATAGAATTCCCGATTGGATCGCGATCTGATCCGAACATCACGGCACGAGTCCCCGTTTTTTTTTTACGCTTGTGTACGTGCATGTTCGTTCGTATACTCTACCATAAGTTCATCACAAACCGATCGCGGTGTGTTCTGTAGCGATGGGGGATGATAACGATTTTTTTTTTTACAATAAAAACGGAAGATGATCACGATGTTAGCTACATGTAGTTTCGACCCGAATCATGACAATGAGAACGTAGCTTAAAGTAATCATATCCAAAAATTAAAGGTCGATCTGACGGGTCATTTGTTGACCACCATCCTCTTCAGGTTAAATAATTGAATAATCATACGTGTATAATATCACCAGTTAACTGTGTTAAACAGCATTTCATCCGATAAATTAATTTGTTTTTCAAATCATTTATATTCATCCGATCACAAAGAAAAGCGGCGACTCGGTGAGCGCTTAACTAGGGAAAGAAAATAGCAAGGATACAATCTACATAAACAATAAAAAAAATTCTTATGAAATTGTCTTCCTCTACGTCTTTGATGTTCAATATTCTTTGGTTGTCTGTTTTAATACATATTGCATTGCTCTCTTTGTAGTGAAAACCAGACATTTATGATAATTAGCTGATGACTCTTAGCTACAATTCTTCTTACTGAAATTTAACGTTCTCATTGATATTTCGTCTTAACATTATACAAAAAGTCACCATTCTAAATTATATATTTAATAAAAAAATCGGGTTTAATTTTGATTATTTTGAATGAATTACAATCTCTTTTGCAAATCAACGTTTTGTACATCTTAGGAAATCCCCAGCTTATTCCGTACACAGGAGTCATCAGCACAGCAGAAAACTTCTCCATGTGTTGTCTTTGCCAGCATTTTAATAACAGAACAGTCGTCTTTCTGAATTCAAATTCATTAAAAAAATTAAAAATCAGAATCACTTAGAAAAAATACTTAGTATATATAAATATATATATATATATATATATATATATATATATATATATATATATATATATATATCGTCTTTCTGAATTCAAATTCATTAAAAAAAAATTAAAAATCAGAATCACATAGAAAAAATATTTAGTATATATGTATGTATATATATATATATATATATATATATATATATATATATATATATATATATATATATATATATATATATATATATAATCGTTATAATTAAGCCCCCTTATTGCGCCCCAATCGTGTCATTGATGAACTGCATTGTTTCGTAGTGTTATCAAAGACAAAAGACATTGGAATATGTAACTTTATTTCATGCTTAGTAATGTTGCATATGCGATACAGCTTTATTTATAATGCGTGTATCAGCCTCCAGGGCTGATAACGACCTGCACTGCTGATAAGGATCCGTATCATACCCGTTGCGAAACTCGTATGGATTTTCCTCTTCAGAATTATGTAAAACTCAAGACAGTGATCCATAAAGCACAAAACAATGTCTGACGTAATTCACGAATTATTACGTTTTGATTGAACTGAGACATAGAAAATGTATTCGATATTATTACTAAGTATGTAATAAATAGAGTATTGCATACCCTTTTCCACATTACACCCTGTATCATCCCTAGACCAATATCAGCCCTCAGGCCTTTGGTTTACTCGCTGATATTGGTGTTTCGGGCTGATACAGGGTGTTATATGGAAAATGGTATGTATTGTTCTCTATATATTGTGATTTGAAATAAAAATTCTTAAAATTATCTTTTTTATCAAACTGCATTGTACTAATTCAGTAAATTACCATGATGCAGTGTGTGGTGAATCTAAATCCGGTGATTGCTCGGACCATACATGTCTCCGACACCTGGCATGTGGTGTTCCATGTACACTCTATATTCTCATTACAAGTCGGACATGTTACGCCTAGGAGACAAATAAATTAATTACTTTGTTTTTAATTAGATGAAATGCTTACTGAACTATTATACATTACATTCCAAAACAGACACCTTATGTATACCTTTCATCATAAAGTACTAAATTGAAAATGTGTTTAGTATTTTAAACAGTTGTTTAACAAAAAATGATATAATCCAGAGATACAAAGAAATTAAAATAAATCATTCTTTAAGATTAAAACAATTTGCAAAAATGGCATTGAATTACAATTTCTTAAATTGAACATTACATAATAAGTTTTATTTTATTTGCTTGCAACTTTCATTTTATTTTTAAAGATAATGTCTGATTCTTAAAAAAACCCCATTAATTTTGCAACTAACAACGTTGAATACAATTCTGATTTAAACATGCCAAATCTTTCAAAATAGAATGAACAAAAATTAACTTGATCAACCATTCTAAATTTGTTTATCTTCCAATCTTGTTACAATAACACCAAATCTCAATTTGTTACTTTATAAAAAGTACTTATATGGTATCATATTTAATTTTGAAAATTAACAAAACCAACACTTACGTACTGGTTGAGCTAAATAAAAAATGAAAAAAAAAATAGGTAGATATTCAAAATGCATAGATTAAAAATAGTATGAAAAAAGATAGTTTTTACATACTTTGACATGGAACTTGACTACAGTTGGTCATCTCAAACAACGGTCCGTTACAATTGTGACCCCCATTCTGTGGAAGAATACAGGTCCTTGCCCTCACCCTAGAGCCGCTCCCACAGGTAACACTGCACGAGGACCAGTCCCCCCAAGCCAATGAAACACCATCCACTTTCAACAATTTCAAAAAGGTATATATCTATCTATCTATCTATCTATCTATCTATCTATCTATCTATCTATCTATCTATCTATCTATCTATCTATCTATCTAAATTTCTATTTATCTACCTATCTTTTTATATCTATCTATCTATCTATCTATCTATCTATCTATCTATCTATCTATCTAGCTATCTATCTATCTATCTATCTATCTATCTATCTAATATCCATATATATATTTATCTATCATTTATATCTATCTATCTATCTATCTATCTATCTATCTATCTATCTATCTATCTATCTATCTATCCATCTATCTATCCATCTATCTATCTAATATCCATAAATATATTTATCATCTATCTATCTATCATCTATCTATCTATCTATCTATCTATCTATCTATCTATCTATCTATCTATCTATCTATCTATCTATCTAACTATCTATCTATTTTTCTATTTACATTTTACAGTGTATTGTTCGTGATAACACTGCGAATCGACTTTTTGACGTATAGTTCAATACATACCATCAATGACTATCTTAATATTTATCTGTACAATTGCCGAAAATCATATCAATATAAGTAAAAAGGAATTATGAATTAATTTTGATTATTAGAATCATTTCTACCATAAAGCCATTTATGTTTTATTGGATCACCTCTTTATACTTAAAGAATGTTTCATTATTGCTTGAGTCTGTCTGTCTGTCTGTCTATCTATCTATCCATCCATCCATCCATCCATCCATAAGACTCCCGCAATATCTCTAATGACGACTTTTGTCGCGTCCTTTATAAACAAACATGGCGGCCCGATAGGTATTGAAATTCTATAAACATCGGTTGTTAAGCTGTTTATTGTTACTTGGTAAACGGACGTCTAAGCCAAACTCAACTGTCCATGTACATGTTCAAGTTGAAAGTTATGTAATTAGCACGTTTTTAAAAAAGAAATTGGGAGGGTGCTTTGCCAAATAAACAAATATGGCGGATTACGAGTCCGACATCATACGTGTATTTTAAACAGAAGTTTAGGTCAGATTAATAGATATGAAAACGTCTGTAAAACTATGCATGGCTTTAATATTGTTACTTAATTGGTAAACAGAAACATAAAGAAAACATCATAGATTGTTATGATGCAGAAATATAGTTAACATCATTTTTTTTACTTGCCAGTGATTAATACAATACGATGAAATCATACTGCCATAGTTCAATTGGTAGAAACAAAAACATACTGAGTTTACTAATATGGTCCCATTTATTTATCTAATAAGTGATTCTGTACAAAATTAAAAAATTTTTTTAAAGATGATGAAATTTCAATTTCATTCTATCAAAATAGGTAAAATATAATATATAAATTTACTATTTGGTACCAAGTATTATTGATAGCCAAAAGGTAGCTAAAAAGACTGTGAATTAGTCTTGGACTGCGTTATGTGACTCCCTGTCTTATGTGACTTTTTATATTGGTCCCTTGGATGGTCACATAAGACAGTCTAGGCTGTATATATATATATATATATATATATATATATATATATATATATATATATATATATATATATATAATCTGTCTATATATCTATCCATTTAGCGATCTATCTATCTATCTATCTATCTATCTATCTATCTATCTATCTATCTATCTATCTATCTATCTATTTATCTATCTATCTATCTAAGTAGGGATATGAGAGCTTTATGATATAACTTACAATATTATATTGTAATCTACCTATATATATATTTATCTTATTGAATAATACTCAATAAGCAAACTTTTTACATAGCCATTTATATGATAAAATATCAAATTTTGTTAGAAGGTATTACTGGTATTAAGTTCAAAAATTCAATTGCCTATTAAAAGGGACTCTATAAATTTTGTCGTTAGTAATTAATTCTTCTGTGAAATGTCTAAAATAAATAAAATTACCCGTATACAAAATTTACCAATCCTTTTATGGTCAAAAGATAGAATTCTTGCATTTAATCAATTCAAATTCATTAAATTGTATACATTGCTGAATAAAACAATAAAAGTAATTACAGGCGCAAATTAAGTAATGTCTTACCTTCAGAAAATTCGAGCGAATCACTGACTAAAATACTTTACTCTGTCCCAAGATATTCTCGCTTCACATTTTGCTTAATTGCCCGATATTTTTAAATATCTTAGAGAAACGCTACTTTCAGCTTGTGGGTTTTTAATACACAACGATATATTAAACTACGATGATTTTTCACTGCAACAGACATAAAATAACCTGGATGATAGCATTGAAAAATTGTGCGAGGTGTTCCGAATGACTTTCGAATTACTAAAGATGTCAGATTGTCCCATTATAAAACTCCGTAAGATTATGTTTTCCCCGTGAATTTCTCCGGGCATGATGTGTCAATGAAGAAACGTTGGCATCCATTTCAATTATATATTTTGACACGAATGTGTATTTTTAATAAAAATTGTCAAAATGTGACGGAAAAAAATTTGGTTTTTTTTTCTTGACCTTTAACTTAAACTTTCGATACATCTATATTGTTCTAAAGACAAGATCATTTTTAACAAAGTAATGTATTTTTTGGCTTTTGAGTTTCAATTGCAGTGCTTGATCGTTACTTCCATTCAATCCAAATTAACAGTTTAAGGAAATGTATCTGATATCCGATATTTATATTTAACAGAGATGGAGCGGTTTAAACAAGAAAATAAATCATGAGATCAAATGGCATGCAATGCTTGTCCGACATTGCACGTAATGTAAGCAGTCGTAAAATATTTCTGTTGCATGTTGTTAATGTTTTTGGTCTAGTCTGTAACTAGAATAGCGTGTAAATTGCTTCTGAATGTTAAAACTGTTAAAATTCTAGTCATCAATTATATGATAAATATATTTACATTTTATTAGTTTCGTCATTTCTTCTTCTAAAAAATTTAGATCATGGAAAATGGCGTGACCAAAATCTCTAAACGCAAAAAATACATGTACAGAAATATGGAAAGCCAAATGATTTAATAATATCTATATGTAATTGTGCAGGAATGTTTTTGAAATGCTTTATTGCTTTAATGCTTCCATGGCACCTGATCCTACTTCTATTTTTTTTATGAGGTCCGTGTTTGCTCTGCTCCTGTTTTGTAATATTTCTTTGGACTTTTGAATTTGAACACTGTTCGTTATTACCACGTCATTTTTATTTGTTCAATGTTAATTCTTAAATATGGGAATTATGTACTCGAAATTTGCATATATCGTCGTTTGCTATATTTATCGAGTTTCATTGAAATGTTGATTCTAAATCC
Source organism: Magallana nippona (assembly GCA_033439105.1). Classification (NCBI taxonomy): domain Eukaryota; kingdom Metazoa; phylum Mollusca; class Bivalvia; order Ostreida; family Ostreidae; genus Magallana; species Magallana nippona. The sequence continues at coordinate 1,252,159 of CM065926.1, read as the reverse complement.
GTTCGATGGAAGTTTGAATTTTTACTTGCGCCATTTGAGATTTGTTATTCAATATTTTTATGGAAATACACCATTACAACGTCAGATGGCGGGGCCTACGTCGAATTAATTGGGAAACATAGAACCAAGGTAATAATCAACGTTTGCCTGCGATAATTCATACCGGGAAGAATTAATTTCCCGATGAAAACATGTTTAAATAACCTTTTAAGACTCTTTGAAAAATATGTTGTCATACTTCATCACATAATTGACAATTATTCATCCGTCATTATCGATTTAATGCTTATTGATTTAAAAAAAAAACCAAAAATGTCATGCGCGGATCTAGAGATTGGGAAGGGGGCATATTAACCATCATAATCCGAGAATTTAAAGGACAGCTTTAAAATAACGTGAACGGAATAATCAAATTATATTTATGTATAGTTAATTAAGAATTACTTTCAAAGACGGGAGGAAAAACTGTTTACGGGAAAAAACTGAACTTTTCAGTTAAGAAACGAACAACCATGTAATGGTACTGACCAATTTGTTCTGAACATGCACGATTTTTAAAGATAATATAATGATTTCTGTTACCACTAAAACTCAATCAAAAAGAATATATCTGTTTTTTAGACATGGGTTTGAATTCAGAAATTAATTCTATCATAAATTATCGTAGGTACATACTGATGTGAAACCTTGGTTTTATGGTCTGCTTCCATTAGATTCGACGTAGCAAGCGCCACTTGTCATCATTATGGTAGATAACCATACAAATCTTGAATGACGCAAATAGAGTTGTCAAACTTGCATCGACTATTAACATATAATTGATAGATCTAACAAACGACGATAAGGTTCACACAATCTTGCCATAGAAACGGTAAAATACTTATCTACTCCAATGCATGAAATACTTGTAAATATTGTTACACTGAAGCAATTAAAGACGAAGTCCATTTTTATTCAGCTGTTCAAAGTATAATCATTTCAGAGCAATTTTTCAAAGAAATTTATGTACACGATTTCATGGAAATAATTTTTTTCAAAAATGTCAATATTCTTAAGGCGAAGTTTTGTTTTAAGAATAAAACTTAAATAGTGTTGAAAACATCTCTCTCATTTATCAACAATAAACATCATACAGAAATGGTGCAACGTCTAAAATGTCAGAATATCTACTTTCATGTAAATATGAAATTAATAATTTGTATTTGATCTTTATATGTAATATTAACAATAATAATGATTCTGTTGTGCATATGTCTGGCCTTTGCCAATTATTATAATTGTGTTTATGCCAATAAATGTTTGTATCTATTTGTAAAAATGGTTATACACAAAGTTTGAATATACAATTACAGATATATTTCTTAATTAACAAAAAAATATAACGCAATTAGAAAACAAAAAATGCATAATTACATAGATAATTGAAAAAAAATGACAACAAACCGCCAACCATCTCAAAAATCCATTAAACGAAATACAAATTCAAAGCAGAGCAACACGGACCTCCAAAAAGATAGAGGTAGGATCAGGTGCCTAGGAGGAGTGAGCATCCTCTGCTGTGTAAACTGATAAACTGTTCTGTTCTAAATGGCAATCTCTGCATGAACTGAAAAATTGTGCGTTCAAAACCCACCGGAGACAAGATGTTAACGTCTCAAAATGGCAATTAAATATTGTGTTAAATTGTTTTGTTTGGTTGATTATCATCGCAGCTCAGCGATAAAAGTATCGAGCTTCAAAAGAAACAGACGGTGTACTTTTCATTGTTCATATTTTAAAGATTTTATTATAAAGTTTTGACTTGTAGAATGTGATTGATATTCAATGTGAAGTTTGTGATAATTGAATTTTGATCAATAAAGATTTTAAAAAAGCCACACGTGACACTACACGGGAATGGATTTTGCCATCTTGACTACCCTCCGTTAACTGTAAAAATGCAACGTGTAGAGCTGTTTGGTTCGATTGATTTGACCATTTTATTTTTTACTCTGTAAAATGTTGCAAACACCGTATTCAACAAAAATCCGGAATATATTTATTTTTGTTTCTTTGTTTACAAAAAATGATTCAAATTCAGGAGTAACAAGACGCTGGTCACCTGACTTTTTTTTTTTTATCACGGCAGTTATTATAAAATATATAGTTACAGGTAACAAACATTGTGGATGTCAAGTTGTTGGAATCGTTTTTGTAATCTATAAATATGTTAAAGTAGACATATCAATTTTGATTTGAGCCCCCATAACTCAATTTTATCAGTCTTTTTAGAAGGCTGACATATTCTGATCAGTTGTACAACATAACATTTTCTAATTTAAGTATATAAATTAGGAGAATTTTAACGTTTATAGTTTTAATACTAGTAAGTGGTTTAAATGTTAATGAACAATGTAAAGAATGTATTACTTATTTGATGTTTTAAAACAGAAGCTACCACAAAAAGTCATCGATCATTCCAGAAATAGGAGTGATGCCTATTGTAGTAAAAGTCTCTTCGTTGGATTCAAAGAGAGAAAAGCGGCCATGACATGTTTATATCTTATAAAGCACATGTTAACGTTGATATATGATTTTTTTTAAAAACATTACATTGAATGTGCTATCACATTCTGTTCAAATTTAGAATAAAAAACTCAGAACTTATTGATTTTATTGATATTTTTTTTATAAACCTATGATTTTACCACGTAAAAAAAGCCAATATTAAAATAAATTTTTTAATAAAGTTCTTTTTTTTTTAAAATGTTTGGATAAAATTTGAAAATAAATTCAGTAAAATTAATTCAAAAAACTAAATTTGTCCAAAAAAATAACAAAACCAGAAAAGGAGGGCATTTCATAAAATCTCCCTTGCAAGGCAAGAAAGTGGTTACAAACATATATGTTGTAGAAGACATCTTAAGGTCGATATTAATGTGTATAAAAGTACATTAAATTCAAAAAAAATTTCACCGGTTTAGAATTTTCAAATTTTACACTTTGTTTTAATTATTTTTGTGGAAAGATAAAAATTATAAAAGCTCCACCAGGATTCGAACTCATGACTGAGAGATTCGTATCTAACACATTGAGTTACACTGTTAGGTAACAATTTTGGGAAAGAAAACATTTATGAAATCATACTTGATTTTATTTTTTATTTCGATAGGAAATACGTCACAATATGGAGGTGTCCCGTACCACCTTAATACCGATGTATAAAAGCAATCCCAAAACAAATCATTGACTAATAATTTTACACTGCATCGTCCTGCCGCCCCCCCCCCCCCCCCCCCCCCCCCCACTCTAAGAAAAAAATGAGACTTATAGGAACAAAAGCTGTTTTCATTTTTCTAATCTACGTATTTTAAAATCTGATCAAGCAATTTTGTATCAGAAATAAGAAAATTTGTTTTTTGGAATTTTGTTCAGAAAAAAGCCACTATTAAATAATTATGCATTGAATAATACATGATCACTGAATGATGAGGCTTACCATATTTAGTGTTCGCAGTATGGAATGTAGATGCATTTTACGCATTTTATATTTGAGGAACAAAAATTACCTGGACATGGATTCGTGCTACAAGATTCAGTCTGGGTCGATTCCCCTGGACAATGGTGTCCACCGTGAGCTGGAGACGGATTGTTACATGATCGAGTTCTGGTTATTACTCCCCCACCACACGAGACACTACATTCAGACTGTGCATGCCACTTTGACCAACCACCGTTTACTGACGAAAAAAGATATTAACTTTTCCTAATACCTGCAATGCTTCATACTTCATTTATATTTACATTGATCACTTAGGGAAACATCACCTTTTTTATGTATATTCATCCGAATTTCACAAAAGTACTAGAAATGAAAAAAATGTTATATACAAGAAACAAAGTCGTCCATTAGGAATTGCTTTTAAATTCTAAAAAAGACATTTCTTAAACAAAGTGTTTATATAATATTTACTTGATTTATAATTGTAAAATCAAAAATGGTATTATTAATTCTAAAAAGCTAAAAAGCCAAAAGCAACATCAACAAAAAAAAACATACCTGGACAATGCAAAGCGCCACATCGTGATGTGTCGACAGTATTCCCCCTGCATGGAGCCCCACCATGTTCGGGAGGATGACATACCCGAGTTCTTTTCTTAATTCCTTCACAGGTCGCTGAGCAGTGGCCCCAATGTGTCCATGCTCTCAAATAGCCGTCAACTTTAATGCAAGAGCAACATGCTTTAAAGCATATCCTATCCTTCATGACCTTACTTAGCTTATTATCATCCTTGGAAAGAAAGATAAAAAAAATATTTTTGTTTGGATTACATGTAGATTACAGACGTTGGACGAGTTGACAAGAATAAGTTTATGCTCTCACTGATATCATAAACATCTTAAACAAATTCTTTAAACCAAATTTTGATGCATTTTCATCTGTTACAATGTATGGACAAGTTATTTACAACTGTTCTATTAATCTTCGGAACAAACCAGAAAACGCCTAAGATATGCTAGATCTTGAGGTACAATACAATTTTGAATTGCGTTTGAGCTCGAGTGGGTGCCAATAGATTTTCAAAACACATGTTTCTGTGGGTTCTGTTTAAAAGAAGAAGATACAATATTTCTGTCTTTTTTTAACAGTTTATACACCTAATTAACAACAGATCGTAGGTAAAAATAGATGTTCTTGATTTGTTGAACTATTTAGACCAACCAAGTATGGTTGTGGTTTTCTGATACATGATTTTATAATAATATTTCTTAATATAAAGCCATCTCGTAAGCCATATAACTGTATAGGATTTAATTGACTTTTTTGTTTCATTGTGTAAAATTGGGGTTTCTTTCCAAATATATTGAAAGGTGAATATTGATTAGTTGAAAAGTTTTAATCCTTGTAGGAAACCGTATAACGCATAGGATCTGCAAGATCTCATGTTCTTTTGCGGTCGGGAATTTTGTTTAAGGAAATAGCATTAAATTATTGAAATCCATGTCTATTATCCCCCAAAAAAACCATTATAGCTTTCCTTTTAAATTTTGTGCACATGTTCATTTAAAGAAAAGTATTGTCCTAACGATTAATGTATTGGGAGGTAAACATCACGTATTTCGTTACACTTTGCAGCTAATGTCTATAAAAAAACTGAACTAAATACCTGGTGGACAGTGTTGGAGTCTGGAATCACAACGTCTGATCCTTAAAGACGACCCGTCACAATGGGTCATGGTTCCATGGGTCAAACAGCTTCTACGGGACATTACTATTCCTACCCCACAGGTCACGCTGCATTGACCCCAAGTACTCCACGTACTCCAATTTGCTGTACATTAAAGTTACAGAAAATAAAATAAGCAATATTTTGATTTAACAATGGCAATCGCGCTTCAAGTATATTGCTTTCTGAACTATCGGAGGTTTTGTTCTCCATAAGCTGCTATTTAATTTAATTTGAAGAAATTTTGTGCTTTGAATTATTTTTTCTCACTTGACAATTAAACGGAGATGTATGAGAGATTATAATTCTGACAAATTATACGTAGACAAGTAGCGTAAATGAATTGAAAGATGAAACTTGTGCCACCAATTAGTGCTCAAGTAATTTGCATTGGGTACATGTCCAAGTAAAATATTATTTTCCAAGACATTTTCGGAACTAAAATGTGAATGTTGTGAATGCCGGGCGTTTTTTGATTTTTTGACGAAGTGCACTGGATCAAAACATATAGTTGAATATTGAAGTTGCAGTGAAAATATTTTTAATTTTGTGTTCTGTCTACGTAATTACGGAACAACCTTGTACATTCTCTTAGTTAAACTTGTGAAGAAGAAAACAGAGTTATCACTGTTTTGTTCAAGCAACAATTAACTTGTGTCAGCAAATTACAATACCTGTTATAAAACCCGTTTTTAAAAGTCCAAAGAGGATAAAGCGGCAGAAGGCTTTCATGGTTGCACTGTTCATAAGACTGATTTGCAAGTTCTTATCTCTTAATGTCATAAAGGAAAGACGACCGATCGTGTTTTTACGTGTACTTTATGTATATCACCTTTGATATTTAACCACAAAATCAGATAGATAAATACAACCTGATAGCTCATTTAAAATGTATAATAATCAAATAGTTTTTGAAATGTTTACCGAGTAACTTGTTTTTCTTAAAGGGGCATGGTCACGATTTTGGTAAAAATTTTATTTCCGAAAATGTCCTGGAAAATAATATTTTACTTGGACATGTACCCAATGCAAATTACTTGCATTTTTAATAGTCAACCAAAATTTGAGTGTCATTCGTTGAATTATAAGCGAGTTACAGAGCTTACAATTCTTTGCTATGTAAACAAAGATTTTGTTTACATTTTTAATGATGAAGTGAATATTCCAGTTTAAGACCTAAAATAAATGTGTTAAATGTTAGGAACTGTTTATTTATGTTTAAAATGTATAAGGAGATAGACAAATCAGCTTGAAAAAGACTTTTTTCTGGTATATTGAACCTATGTAAACAAGAACAGGGCACGAGCCTTGTTTACATGACAAAGAATTTTGAGTCCTGTTTATTGCTTATAACTTTAAGACTGACTTTCAAACTTCGTTTGATCATTAGAAATACATTTCTAAAGCATTGTAAATGATAAAACAGAAAAATAGAATTTGACCAAAATCGTGATCATGCCCCTTTAAATTAACAATCATTTTCTATTTAAAAGGTAAGCTATATATAACAACGTGAACTGTATAATGTTTCGCAAATTCAAAGTGTAATTATGTCAGTTATCAACTACCCCACTAATAATGATTTTTTAATAATCAATTTTATTCTACTTATGCAAATTGAAATTTTACACAAACAAATGGAGTTGATGAAAATCGTTAGTCAATATTCAGGCAATAATGTAAAAAAAAAACTGATGAAAATCATCTAACATTCGAAAAATACTTTTAGTTTCCTACAAACATGTCTAATATATTGAAAATCCTAAGTTTGAATTATTGAAACTGACAATGCAAAAAAGCCATTTTATCTCAAAAACGTAATTTTGAATTTTTTGGTAAATGTCAAATTAACCCGTTACAACTTGTATAGGAACATCACCAATAAAATTTAAAATACTGAGTATATTAAAGCGATAAGTAAAGCAAATATACAACAACTTTTCATAAAAATAATATGAAAAAATGCGATTTTACTGAAACAATTTTATTGGAGATCATTTAAAATTCTCGCATATTTGTTGGGTTTTTAGTTTGCCCCGGTCATACCATATTGCCAACTGTAATTATTTTTAGCTATACAGTAAAGGACGCTTATAGAGAAGCACCAGGGCAACCAATTTCGATTAGTTATAAACGTAATTCGTTAGAACATTGGCAATTATAAGGCGTTTTAGAATTAGAGGGTAAGTTCATTTATTAAACTCAAGACAATAAATTATGATGCATGAAGTACAGAAAAGACACCCCCCCCCCCACCAACCGACCCACCCACCCACCCACACAAGGATAAACAATATACATATGTAGTAACACAGGTGTAAAGCGTATTCGTTATAACCGTGATTTAATGTATATGCTTGTCCACAGTCTGTGCCAACATGATTTTTTTTCTAATGAAAACATAAATTGGATATTGAGAAAATCATATTTTGAACAAATCATGCATTATTCTTTCACAGCTTGTTTATTGGTAGTGTAATCTCAAAGTTATGACAAAAATTTCCATCACGTATTGAGGCAAAAATAAGGAAATTTATGTTATCATGTTACGATGTTACCTTATTATTCAAACTGAAATTAAAAGACATCAATATTAATATTTGATTTATTTTTTTGATAAAATCTAATCAAGAAATTTTGAAACATTAAAGTTTCGTACCGTGCTTTTATAAAATGGATGGGTCTACCCTCGTATAATCTAGTTGAACTTGGCAAGAAAAAAATAAAAAAAAATATTTGTGTCAAAGTAGTACAGTACCTGCTGCAAAGCCTCTTTCTAAAAGTCCCAGGAGGATAAAGGTGCACAATAAGTTCATGGTTGCACTGTTCATAAGACGGATTGCAATTTCTTATCTGTTAATATCATAAAAGAAGTTCAGACAATCTTGTAGTGACGTGCTTAAACTTTTGATTTTTAACCATAAAATCAACTAGATAAACGTAACTACTACTTCATGAACCATTTTAGATGTAAACTCATCAAATTAATTGTAAAATAATTTGCGAGTAGCATTTAAAAAAATTATAATCATTTTTTTTTAAATTAAAAGGTAGTCTGTATAACATCGTGAACTGTAAGTTATTTTACAAAAGTATAATGATGAGTTATCAACTGGGGTACCCCATTACTATTCTAACTACTGTATACAAGGAAACAGTCGCCCCCGTTTTATTTTCGCCGCATACACCCTTGCTGTCAGTGGGCGAATTTAAGACAGGGCGAATTCTTATGTCTCAAATTATCTCTCTTAAAACACAACTGTGTCTGGGCGAATTCAAGACGGGGCAAAATTGCTTCCAAGTGTAGAAGGGCGAAAATTACACTGTAAAACAAAATGTTTATATATTCCAAGATTTGACGATACATAAGAACAATATATCGAGAATCATTATAATCTACTTCTGGGACATATCTTAAGTTTTAAGATGCATCAACTGACCAATCTTATTATTATCCTAGGCGTTAGAACACCAAAGATAACAAAATTAGACATTAATAATTATAAAATGTGGAAAAGAGGTTACTGTGACCTTCTTTTGAATAAAAATGTAATAAAGTTTTAAGATACGCCCAAATGTCACTGACCTAATAATATCAAATGTAAACATTGGAATAAAAATAATTATGAAATACCAAAAGTAGATCGCTGTAATCTTGATATAAGGATATTAAGATATGAGGATTCTTGCATAGTAAACTCACAAATAATAGCAATGTAGATCCAAAGGAATATGTTTTTAAACATTTCCCCTACAGATTGCAATAATGAACCCCTCCTGGAGCCCCATTGTTAGTATTGGGGTCACCGTTTGATCAGAAGCTACGTTAAATGAGCATGCTTCCATAGTTACATCACAAATTGTAGCATTGTAATTAAAGCGAATTGTTTTTACATATTTTCCCAATATCTTTCTATGTTGAAGTTTGAACTTCTCCTTGGCGTCATTATTTTAGATGTACACTATCTGAAGATGCTTGCAGAGTAATATCACAATTGGAACAATGTAGTTCTTGGGAAGTTTAAAAAAAAAGTTTTCCCTATATATTTCTATGTTGTACTTTGAATCCTTCCCTGGAACCAGTATTGATCCTGGTGTCACAGTTTAAACAATTTAGAATCTACACAAGAGGAATGCTTGTATATTTAAAATGTCTTAAAAAGTAGCATTGTAGTTTTAGGAATGATAACTTTTACATATTCTAGTCATGGTTTGATCAATTTATTTAGAATATACATTATCTGTGAATAATCATGTAGTAATATCAAAAATAGCAGCATTTGAGTTCCAGAGAAGACGATTTTTAACATTTTTCTCTATATATCTCTATGTTAAACTTTAAACTTAGAATCTACGTTGCATCAGGATGCTTGGAGAGTAATATAACTAATTGCAGCATTGTAGTTCTTGAAAAGAAGTTTGTTTTCAACAATTTACCTACATATTTGAACTCCTATTGATCATGCGTCCACAGTATTGGTCCAGAGGTAATAGTTACTACACTATGCGTGGGTGCTAATATAACAATAACACAAATAGAAGCATTGTAGTTCTAGAGTAGACTATATTTGTCACTATATGTTTCTATGTTGCCCTAGCACTGACCCGGGGGTCAAGGTTTTAACAATTTAGAATATGCATTATTTGAGGACGATTACAGAGTAATATCACAAATTGCAGCGAAGTAGTTTTTAAGATGAAGTTTTATTAACATTTTCTTAATACACAAAGATGAAATTTGAACTCTTTTTGAGCCCCAAAAATTGGCCCAGGCGTCAAGGTTTTAACAATCATCTTCAGATAAGAGTAGATTCTAAATTGTTAAAACCATGACCCCTGGACCAATACTGGGGGTTCAAGAGGAGTTAAAATTTCAACATTCAAATATATTATTCATAGGAAGAGCTAAGATACAAAGTATGCCCCTTAGGTTAAAATTGTATGTGAATTCCATTTTTAATGTAGATCTTATTGTCACTAAAATATATGTGACGTAGGTATTTCCAATGGTTCTCCAGAACAGAGATACTACTACATATTGTATGTGGTTGGCCTGGACAAGTTACCCGACTACACTGATGGGCGCCGTGGTTAGTTAAACTTTAAAATAATTATTGAATACTAAAGACATTTTAGGTGGGCTTTACGAAAGCCCTGCTTGGTGATATGCAGGTAAACTGCTGATCATACATTGTACGTTTATCACTTTAGGGTCTTGAATTAGTTAAGTTCATATATTCCTTGAACCAAACGAAAACATTGTATAATTATATGAAATGATCAATTGGCAAAACACAGCTCAACGTGTACAGATGTATGCAGGTATATGCAATCTGGAGATGTACAAAACCCGACTGACTTTCCATAAATAATTTTCTAAAATTTTAATTAAAAAAACGCAAGAAAAAAAATTCCTGCTATGGAGTACGTCTACTATATACTAGTAGTACCCCCCCCCCCCCCCCGGAAAAGACTACTATATTGTATATAGCTAGTTTTCCAGGCCTAGGGAGAAAGCTGCTATGGGGGAAAGCTGTTATACTCAAAAGAAAGATAAGCATACCCACTATTGCGTTAAAATTCACAAAAATTTAATCATAAAGAGTGTTTATTAAATAACGTTAGATATTCAGAGTCTTCAATGTGACAAATATATGTATACACTGAGCGTTAATTCTCTACATATTACTTTAAAGTGATTCCATTATTCAAAAATTGAAAATAATTTTAAAATGGGATATAAATGGGATATAAAAAGATAATAGGTAGGAATCCCTTGTGGTACCCTTACAGTGACTCTACGCTACTGCTGGTATTCAGCACTGTATAAACTGCTAATACCTACCTTTCTAAAGTGTGAGTCACTATAAACTGTACTCTGAGAGAGAGAGAGAGAGAGAGAGAGAGAGAGAGAGAGAGAGAGAGAGAATCACAGTTTTTAACTTCATTTGACATACACATCTGTATTTCCTGGTATTCGCAGTAACATTTTCACACGGAAATGAAGTATTTTCAGAAACTTAATTCATTGTATAATCGAAATGTTCTGAAAATTCCTAGAAGTTGGATTCTATCTTTTTTATTTATATTTCGTGTAAAACAAAATTGACCGATACCATGATGATATAATGCTGCTGTTAACACGTCATTGAGAAAAGATATGCTATATTGAGCTACTAGTATTCCGTGAGAAGCTAACGCCTGTAATTTTATTATACACAATGTAACTAATGCATGTACCGCAATTGATGTTTTAATTTTATACATGTAAATAATGTTGCATACAAAAATTAAGATCATTGTTTTGATATTTCCATTTGAGAGAGACGCCATGGCAGTCTAGACTGTTTATATTTTCTCTATTTCGTTTTAATCTTACCATTACGTCGCGATCGATGGAACTTACATGTAATTTTTTTTATAAAAACTTCACATTAATATTTAAAGAGGTTTAGCTTTAAACTTCTGATTGTTTAATTTAGCTCAGCAGAAATCAGAATGGGTAATAATTTATGAAATGAAATAAAATTTTTAAAAGAAATTGAAAATCCACACCAAAAATAAATGCATACTAACAAAACAATATATAAACCACTTTAGTTTGTTTTCTCGTTCCAGTGAAAATAAAGGAGAAAACAATACAAAACAAATCTGTGAAAACATTAGAAACTGTGCATATGATGAAGCTGCTTCATTAATTCAATGTAATGTATATGTGTGATATAATTGACGTCAAATTATATAGTACACATTTCATACGATTGATTCATCGTCCCTTGTCAGTGGTTAGATGGTGACAAAGCCAAGTGTCATCGACTCGGAGACGTATCAAAGCAGGCTTAGTAAAACAACCGGAAACCAGCCAATCACGTGACCAACATGTAGACAGAACCGGAAACACTTACATTAATATTGTCCTTAATTCATCTATGTCGTGGTATGGTTCGTAGAATTAATTTAAGCACTGTATCTACCGTACCACGACAAAATATAAAAAGTACGTAGTTGCAAATCCGTTATAATGTGAGAGTTGGGGCTTGGTTACAACCAAGAACAAAATATGTTCCATTCTCAATTACCTTCAGACTCTAAAAACAATGATCTATTTTTAGATTTAAATATTTACTTTTGTAAATCTTTGTATCCTTCAATTTTTCTGTGACAGACCTTCATATCCCCCCCCCCCCCCCACCAAAGAAAAAAAAAACAAAAACAAAAACAACAAACAAACAAACAAACAAACAAACAAAAAGTCCTTAATCGAGACATCACACCGATGACTGTTTTGTAGATCAAAAACATGTTCATCGCCATCTACACCTACAACAAAACCAGGATAATGACACGTCTAATGTATGAAAGTTTTAAAAAATTTTGAGAGAGTCAGTTGATGTCAATAAAACTAATAACTAATGCACCAGTACTATCGAGTACAGAAGACTGTATTGAATATGGTTTTCCGATCCGGTCGCACACACGTAAGCTCGCTGGAGTGCGGTGTGGTGATTTCCTGAATAGTAAGGACAAATACTGCTCTCAGGAAGTGTGTCAAAGGTCCCTATGTCGCTGTAATATCATCAACAGAATCTGTACAGGCCTTCATCTAACAGGTATTTAAGCTAAAAAGTCGTGAATTTTTTAAATCAAGCAAATTAATAACTTCTAAAACAAATAATATCGTTTTAGAGTAAAGTTTTGAAGCTTTCATTAATGCTCTAAAAGAGAGGATGATTACATGTAAGTACCATTTTGCGTTTAACCCTAATATAAGGTTGTTAACCTTGTTAAAATACTTATGATGCAGTGTAATGACACTATTGACCACCGTTCGGTTGGTTACAAGTATTGGTAAGGTTAACAAAGGATTGTTACACACGATGGATAACAGTATTATAGTACAGGATAGTACACTAATGGTAATGTGCACGGTAAACTGTGTCTATGTGTAAACCTTAAATCCTTGTACTCACATGATACGGATCGGAACTAATCCACGTGTGTCAATATATGTGGGTGACTTATAATGGTCATTGCACGTGCAGCCTTTTTTTGTTTGAGTTATACATTGTGTTTGTCTTTTTTCTGAAAGAAACTCACCATCACGTTTTGGAAAGAACGTAGTCAACATCCTTCTTGAATGAAGGGTACCTATTTATGTACATTGCAGAATTTTATTTCACTACTTTGTAGTTACGACTTGTTGTATCATCCTACTTTTACAATGATCTCGGTCACTGGAGGACTTACAACACAGATGACCATTACTACATACCGGGTGACAACTAAAGACGAGCGATACACTACAAAAGGTGGGTGCTGAATATGATCAATGAGTATGAACAGTTTCTCCTTAGTGATATCGATACAATATTTATTTCTTAACTCTCACTAAATTGATTAGTTTTGCCTTTTTCTAATCTACAGCGTTGGGTGATCAGAACTTTTTCTGACTATGTAGCCTCCTCAAAATAAGTTTTGAATGTATAGTACTAAAGGAAACTATTTGGGTTTAAGCACACTTACTTTGTTTCTATCCTTTACGTAAGGGGGTTGGGTGGTCAATAACCCATGTCTGCCTCAAAATGTTAAAAATGATTAATTCAGCTGCACACTGTTTTCTAGAAATTTATAAAGTCGAAAAATTGCCACGACGATTCAGCCATTTTAAGAATAACCAAAGGCACGCAACTCTGGATAAAAAGTTTTAATTAAGGAATAAGGAATCATCCTTTGAGTGTTATGAGGTGAAAAATACGGTCAGGGTGATCAAATCCAAAGTGATCAAAGCCCGAAAGGCTTTATGTTAGATTTCATCATCCCTGGCCGTATTTGATCACCTAATAACATTCAAAGAATGATTCCTTATTACTTATATTTATATATTTTTCAGCAATCGTACGATTAAATACAATTGTACTAAAAAAAGTCATTGATGAAATGTATTCGACTTTACAAAATCGATTTGTAGTTTTATCACAGACATAGCCACTGGAAAATGTAAATATATGAATATCACCGGTAATTAGATGACCACCCTACCTCCTTAAAAGTAGTATTAGGCCACAAAGTGACTTTTTTCACATTTTGCCACAAAAGTACACAATTGAGGTATTCATTTAGATCATAAAATTATGTTATCATCATTGAGGCTCATGCGCGGATCCATATTTTTTTTCCATGGGAGGAGGGGGTCCGAAGGATAATTGTGTTTACCAGATCAAGAGGGGGGTCCGAGGAATAATTGCGATAGTTTTACTATGTGAATTTAGTAAATTTTCATTTACCAGGGGGGGGGGTCTGGACCCCCCCCCCCCTTCCTCTAGATCCGCGAATGAGGCATTATCTTAAATGAGAAATGAACGTACAGAGAAGACATTTAGCCCAGTTAATCATGCATTACTAGTATTATTTATTTAATAGATATGACCACTTCCAGCGATAACAGGCTCAACACTAACATCACGATGCCAGCATCAGGGCCGCAGAACGAGAGTGGGAATGATCGTACAAGATGGCGTCCGTCACGTGAGTTATAAAGACGTGAACATGAATCTTATAAGTTTTACTTTTTTACATTGTATTAAGAAATAAATAAGAATTTTTAAACAGAAATTTTAACTTAAATTTTAAACATGCAGTAGTTACTCAAAAATCTACGGATAAACTAACAGTTGCCTGTAAAATGAATTACCATTGTACACGCTACCAGATTTCTCTGATGTGATAAAATACGGTTGAAGTGACAAACAAGAAGATAGCGATGCTTATAATAGGTTAATTCTAGGAAGGAGAGTTGGATGTTACTGTGTGTTTTGTAGAATGGCCTACAGCAGCGGTCCTGGGAGGAATTGTTCTGTTGGCATTAATTGGAGTAGTTGTGGTACTGTTGTATCGGAAGAGAAAACAAAGGTAATAGACCCGTGCTCACATTATCCGGTTTTTAAAAAAATCTTTTTTACAATATTTTTGTATCTGTAAAACTGTAAATTTGAAATAAATTAAGGGTTGACAGTCCATAGAACAACAGTACCTTATATACACAAACGACGCAGAAAACGGCGCTAGTTTAAATCCTTATACATTCTGTGTATTTTTTAAAATTTAAAGTATCTTACTATAGAAATTTTACATTTATTTGCCTAGGTGTTTCCCTTTAACACCATCAGCAACTCTTGAAAGTGAAGTGTGTAAAATTGTGCATGCGCAGAGGTCTCTACTTTACCTGTTAACAAAATAATATCACTTTTGTTTACGTTGCTTGAGCGTATGTTGTGACAAAAGGTAAAGTAACAGCATCAGTAGGTGAATGTACAAAGAACTTTGGGTATCAAATATTACTACAGAATGTTTAGAAATTAGGTTAGTAAAGTTAACCTTAAACATGCGTGTGTCTGAGCATGCACCGTAAATTGCAAGTGTTTTAAGTGTAAGGAACTGGAACTCTGGGGCCTGTCAACACAACATTTCCGAGGAACTGCAGATCTGCAACTATATTAAATATTTTTAAAACAACGCAATAACCCATTGTTTTGCCGTTGCAGAGATTACCACAAGCGACATAAGAGCTCGGAGGAGAGGGTGGGGTTTATAGACGCTGAGGCCGAGAACAGACGGAGTGACATCGCCCTACAACTTCTGCAGGTCACCGACCCATCCTATTTTGAACTTGAGGAAGCCGCTCAGAACGCCAAGTTACAGGAGCTTCAGGGTCAGAACGATCTCAACATCATGGACATCATCCAAGGGCCTGATGCCCAGGGGAACGACGAGCAAGGGCCAATAAATACCAAAGACAGTGAAAAGTGTGATAAGAGTTCTACGAATAAAGAATTAAAAGCCGCGAACAGAGCATCTAAAGGCAGCATTTCTGGTGCCCCAGTAAATGACATCAAACGTAGACCAGACGCTAGCGTACCGGTTGGTAAGCAAAGTGAACAACCCATCGAACGAAAATCGAACATCAGTGTTGCCAATAGTAACGAAAATAAAACCACATCGACAAGATCCTCCAATACTGGCACAGTAAATAATCCATCTGCGAAACGTAACTCAGAAAAAATTCGCTCGACGCGCTTATCGTCCAATATTCGGAAATCTAACGTGGAAGACGGTGACCATGGAAACAGTACGACAGGCCAGGACTTTAACCCCCGGCACAGCGTCAATAATAACAAAACCAATACCACGAGTGATGAACATCAGACGGAGGAACGGATCAAACAGAGACGGTCTGCGAGATCAAGTGGGGGCTACTCCTCGGACAAAAGGGCCAGTGAGAAAGTGACCCAGAACCCCTCAGTACAACTTCCGGTGAATGGTGTTGCTTCCGCAGCTGACGTCACACGACCCATCAGCACGAGAAGCAGTAAGCACTCGTCTGTCAGCTATGAGGAGACCATTATGCAACTGAAACATATTGATAGTGATCCAAACCTGGCGAGTTAAATGTGTACAGTGACTGTTCACAGTAGCTGTGCTTAAAAATGTTACCGAATGTCGTGGATAGAAGCAAACTTATTTTTTGATAGCGTAACAAAACCAGATTTGGAATAATATGAAAATCCTGTTTGGATAAATTTGCCTGTCATTCAACATTTCTCACGCTTTGCAAGATCTACATGGAACGGCATCAATACTTATTTGTAGGTGTAAAACTATTTGATTAAATTCATTTATTTCCAAGTGTGGTTTCATTGTACGAAAGACCGTGGATCTAAGGTGATCAGGAAATCTCACTTGAACCTTTGGTTCCGGTGAACTAAAAATGTAATAATGAATAAAAAAGAACATGCTTAAAATAAAATCTATTTGAAATATGGACAACTTACATGTATAAAATGGACTACACGAAGAATTCCTCTTTATTTGCTAAAATATTAGTTTGTTTGCTCAAATCATTTTTTAAAGTACTGTATCAAGTTCCACTGTATACTTATACATGTAGGATACTGGTATTTATTACACACTGTAAAAAAAACTTGAAAAATTGACCTCTTGTTTATTTGTCTGTTTGATGGGAACAAACCCCTGGCTTCATAAAACTTACCTCATGACTATAGTAGCATCCATTGCCTTCTACATATTCTAAGTCATAAAAAAAAATGAGTCAAGACCTAAAAACTGTTCACATCTTATATGATGTTAAAATTACAATTTTAAAATTAGTGATAACTTTAGAAAGGGCATAAGAATTGGCAGGTTATGACACTCTTTGTGGACTATCCTTCCAACTGATCAACAAATTCAAAATATTGGGATATTTGTCAGTCCTTCAATTTATATGCATTTTTCTTTAAAGAAGATTCTGTAGATTGATATTTAGAGAATTCAAGGCGAGAGAATATATCGAATTTAATTAATTTGAATATAATAAATTAACCTTTTAGTGAACACAATTAATAACTAAGTTTCATAATATTCCATTTTTGCATGCAAACAAATGTCATCATTGTGCTTAATTTCAAACTGAATATCTCCTTTATCTTGTTCAGACACCCACGAATTCACATTTAATTCATCCCCCATTGATGACTCTTTCCTAAAGCCAGCCTCAAAAGATTTCAAACACTTTCCAGCTAGCTGTCCATCAAAGGATTTGTTCTCGTTCTTAAACACGCTGTCATAGAAAGCTTCCAGACAAAACCCCACATAACTCTGCCAGTTCGTGTGCAGGTACGCATCAATATCAGAATAAGAGACTTTAGTTCTATAAGTTTCAACAGTTCTTGGTTTCTCTAGATGATGCATGATCATGGGTTGTCCCCCTTGTACAAATGGAGCATACTTTTCTCTCCACCAATCAGGAAAGGGGGATGGCTTCCTTGTTTTGGAGTCCACAAGAACAGTTTGAATTCTGCAAGTGGCATAAGAAAATGGCTGGGATGGACATTCCAACACACTGGTAATTGCTGAGGAGGATTTTCCTATATAGTCAAATGTTTTAGTGATGGAGAGTGGAAATTTAGGAGAAGTTTCTTCATAGAATTTTCTGTTGATGTCTATTCTAGCAGATGCAATGAAATAGAGATAGTCTTTCAGGAGCAAGTGACTGTCCACCAACGTCCCAGTTTTACTACTGACTGGCCAAAATGCATACGATCGAGCCGACTCAAACAGAAGGAAGAGACTCTGGGGCAGAGGTTGACCATCTAGGAAAGAAAATACATTGCTTTGTTTCATACCAAAAATTTTTAATTTGATAATCAATCTTCATATTATTGTATAAAGGTATAGCAAATTAAATTCTCATTTCAAAATTACCATGTCATTGACTAATATTGACATTTTTCAGTGTCTTTTTCTGTGATAATACTACGAATCAATTTTGTACTATACAGTCCAATAAATTCAAATGACAGAATTGTTGAGCCGCAAGAGGGGTGTGCATGATTGATATTCTAATATTGCTGAATATTATATAAATATAAGTAATAAGGAATCATTCTTTGAATATAAGGAGGTTATAATATCGGTCGGGGCATGATCAAATCTATCATAAAGCCCTTCGAGCTTTATTGGATTGGATCACGCCCCGACCAAAATTATCACCTCATAATACTCAAAGAGTGATTCCTTATTCCTTAAATCAATCTCTGTGAATGAGCTTGAGTTTGCCTTGGACCTGCATATACCAATAAGATTTCCTTGTAGTTTACAACAACAATTCTTACCTACTGAACTAAAGGATTCATACGCTAGACCTCCAGGGATATCTATCTTCATCTGTACTGGACTAATTGCAGTTTTTGAGTAAGCAAGCTGCTTTGCAATCCTGAAATTAAATTAATTACCCTAGTACAGTATGGATCTGCATGAATCATGGGTTTATGATGAATACCTGTAACAAGTAGATTTAAGTCAGTTGATCCATGCATTGGTTTATAAATTGAGAATGACTAGGCCTGAAATAAACTGGGAAGAAGTTTTCTAAAACAAGTGAAACCCAAAAATAAAAAATCATACAATGCAAATACAAGCGTTTTTTATATTGCTACATATTGCATATAAAAAGGAGTGCATCTTGGTAGAAATTATAGTTACAAAGAGGAGTACATGTATATATGCTAATCATATTTAGTTGATTTGGCCATGCATGCATTGAATAAGAATTTGGAAATGTTTTTTTTTAATTGAATAAAACATTGACTACTTATTTATCTATAAAGCATAGCAATGTTTTTATGTTTACATGATATGTTTTTTTTATTCTTGTAATGAAGAAATATATAGGATTTTAGTATTTTTAAAGGCTCTAACCATGGAGCCTAATTAGCATGATTAGTGACTTAATCTTGGAGCCTATTTAGGAATCTAGAAGATATATAATTAGATGCATTAGCTCACAGTCTTGACACCGAATGATGGTGGAGCCTAATAGTCTAACAGGTGCCCCAACTAATGTACTAACAGGGCTCGGGCCAGCCTAAAGTATAGGTACATATATGTATCAATCACAGTATATACATGTATAAAGAGATATGATCGAGAAGAATGAGAGAATGGATTGGCCTGCATGTAACTTGTGAGTAAATTGTTATTTTTGTTTTAATTCACTTGTTTCAACAGTGTGCTGGATTTGATTGGATCAAGGCAGGATCCACAATATTTTATGATGCAGAAACCGAGGATCAGACTTAAAGTTCTCACTAACTGGTTCCATAGGAATGCAAAAATAAACATCACAGCAAACACCCCACCACTCCACATACATATATACATGCACAGATATAATGAAACCAACTATGGCATGATTAGTTAAATTATAACTGCATCAGCATGTACATAATGTATATACATAATGTATATATACATGTATAAAAACTTTCATGACGCTTCTTCAGGCAATTTTTGTGATTTGTTTTTTATTGTAAATTATGAAATTGTATGTCAGAGCCACTCAGAAAAATGGGAAGTGTTATTACTGTATGTATATAGGCTGAGGTTGTATGATTCTTAATGCAGACATTGACACGATTGTCTTGATGTATATGTAGTCTATATTAATGCTTTAAAAATTATTAAACATGTATAGTTTACTTTTCTTTACCATGTTACAATATGTATATGCGCATAAATATGTATAATTAAAACAAGTATAAATATTAACCTTACGTTGACCAGGATTTCAGGAGATTCCCTGCAGCCATGATAGTGTTCTGGGGTCATTTAAATATGTCATGCAGTAAATGCATGTATGTATGTACACGCATAGACCAGTGTTGACCTACATAGTTTGGTAGTCAGGTATAGGTCTACTGCAGTGTAGTAGCAAAATCGATCCTCCAAATAATATCTGAATAAACTTAAAAAATCTCATAACCATTGAAATAGATGTTGTGAACAACGAACAGTTATTTACTTACGCCCATCTCCCCAAAGTGTGTCCTTTTCGAGCAGCCAACGACGCCATTCCGGATATTGAGCGTAAATTTGGATTTTAAATTTAGTAATCCGCAAGTATTTCCAGTTTTGATTTTGCATTTATTTTGCATGGGTGAAAACAGCCCGAACAGTGAACATAATTTATAGCAAAAGGAAATGGATTTTCCCGTGAATAAAGGTGAATTATCTATTTTACATGTAATTATAAAAAAAATCCATTTTTTCAATGAAATTACTTCAGAAAAACTTTTATATACATGTAGGGAACCATGCTGGATGTGGCGTGTGTTTGAAATCAAGCATAGGTTTTTATATGTATGGATTTTTATATGTATTTGTATGTTCTGGAGAAGACCATTCCACATGTGTTAAATTATACCTTGAAGGGTCAGTCTTGTTTTATATCAGTACATCTACAAGTAGAGCCATAGATGGTTTGTGCATTAACAGGTCCGGTACAGTCTCTTGATTTAGCTATATAGCTTGAATAAGCTATATAGCTTTATTAAGCTATTCAGAATAACTTGATAAAGCTATTTATATGCAGTTTTTCACAAATATGCCTGTTTACTCAAATCATAAGCCAAAGTTAAACTAAACGTTGCGTGCTCAGTCTACAATATGCTGTCATGTACATGTTTCATACGTAAAACTTAAAAGTTTGTCTTTGGAAATAGCCAAAGAAAAATTCTTGATTCCAAGAATTTTTTATTTCTTCTTTCAATGCTTTATAATTTTCCAAAGTTGATGAATTGAATTTTTTCTACTCTATTCAGTCTCTAAAAGATCGTTCCTTGATGTTAATAATTTTATTTTCCATCTAACGATTTGATTAGACACTAGTGAAACTAGTCGTATTTCTTGATTAAAGCACTGTTAAAAGTTGTATAGTTTGCACAGTCAATTATTTTCATCTTAATTGCTTTCAATTAAATATTGGAAAGTTTTTTGATCGAGGGCTAGAAGAAAAATTTTTGGTCCTTAGTACCGCTGATTCAACTCTCATTTTTCACTGATTTTCTTATATACACTTGTTACCATTAAGCCTCGCTTCGCCAGGTGGGCTTAGCCCATCTCTGGCTGTGCTCGGTATACATGGTATAAGAAATAGACAAAAAATCACAGTTACATAATTAACTTACTACTCATATTTACATTAAAAAATAACCCTAATTAAATTAGTTTTAACACTGCAGCTTTTAAACACTTTTAAGCAAAAGATATATTTCCATTGTTTGGGTAACTGTCCACCACTTTGTTTGCATTAAGGCATGGATAAGAATGATTTCTTCTCATTGTGCTGAATGAATACCAATCAATTATCTTGTTTGCCAAGACTGACCTCCTTTATATTTCATTCAAGAAGTAACTGTGTGGTCATGAATCAATTGCCCCCAAAAATTTTAGAACTTTAAGTGCAAAGTCTCTTAACATGCTTAAGTAGTTACAATTTGATGAATAATCTTTACATGCATTGTTTACAGAACAGTTCAAAGTTGAAAACCACCACTGCACTAAAGTGCAATTTTTAGCTCACCGAGACGAAGTTGGGGGGAGCTTATGCTATACCCTCAGCATAGGCGTCCGGGCCTGGTTAAAGGTCCTGTATCTAAGTTATTACTTGTTCTATCTTCACCAAACTTGCAAGGATGATGCATCTGGACCTACTTATGGACTTGAAAGACTTGGATGCTGAATCTGGGCCATGAATTTCAGATGCTGGAGGAGGTTAAGGTTTTTGGAGCAGGTTAAAGTTTTTGGTGCAGGTGCCCTTTGATAGCAATTTTTAAGTTACTACTGGTCCTAACTTCACCAAGCTTGCATGGATGGTGGGTCTCATGATACTGATGCACCAGACAGGCTTGAATGCTGAATCTGAACCATAGGTTTCAGATGCTGGAGGAGGTTAAGGTTTTTAGAGCTGGTTAAAGTTTTTGGAGCAGGTGCCCTCTGATGATTATATCTTAGTTATTACTGGTCCTAACTTCACCAAACTTGCATGGATGGTGCGACTTATGATACTGATGCACTTGACAGGCATGAATGCTGAATCTGAGCCATAGGTTTCGGATGCTGGAGGAGGTTTAGTTTTGGAACAGGTTACATGTTACATGTTTTATACATAATAGTACTATTTCAAACTTGCATAATTGATTTAACTATAATATAAATGAATCGCAGAGGTAGCTTCAGATGCAGAGCCTGATCTCCATTATCAAGGATACTAAAAAAATCTCCTACCTCACTCAAACCTGCTTGATAGATGTGTTTGTTGTTAAATTATATAACATGATTCCTATGATATAGTATTGTATGATATGATACACTATTTTTTTATATGATACAATATTATATCATATATATTATATTGTAAAAAGTAATATGATATGATATGATATTCTATCAATTTTTTGTACATTATGATATGATATTGTATCATGATATTGTTAGGTATAGTATTGTATATTATGATACAATATTGTATAATATGACATTGTAATATATAATATGTTTTACGGTGCTACCATTGTGGCGTGCGCAGCAAGAATTACACATACCTTGCATCATTGTCAACCTAGTGATATTTTGACAGTTATCAACTAACATCAAAGAATTTGAGAGAGAGAGAGAGAGAGAGAGAGAGAGAGAGAGAGAGAGAGAGAGAGAGAGAGAATTATATAATATTTCTAAGTTTAAAAAAATTCTTACAAAATACATAGACTTGCTTCCCCCTAAAACCGTTCTTTACTTTTGGAGAAAATTGATCAGTCTGTAAAATGTAATCTGTGTTTAAAAAAGTGTAAAATGTAAATACAGTATTATTTTTCTTTTGTACCTTGTTGTTATCTGACTTTTATTTTTTTTCCCTGGTTCATAATTTCCTCTCTACTTACACTTACTGTTCATGCACAAAAAGTAGCTTAAAATTGGATCGATATGACAGTACAGTATGGCTCTTGCTTATATACCATATATATATATAATTATATGTAATCTCTCTATCAAAATTTAAAAAAAGCAAAAATAAAACAAAACACAAATCATCTAAGGCAGGTATCGCAGTCTATACTGAAATAGCTTATAGTACACGCATTACAGATGTTTGATCCACCTCTAAATTTATCGCGGGAAATCTAGCGCGAGATCACTGTGATGTCACATTTTCAAATCTACATTCATTTGTTTATGTATCTCGACTCGATACGAAGGAATGGTAGCATGTAAAAAATCTCTTGGGTCTCACCGAAGCTTTTGCGGTACTCAGAACGTGTATTCAAACCTCAAGGCATCCTAAATTACGAGTTAAATCCTAGCCATTTTTGGCATAGCACCACGGGAGAAAACATAAGAGAGCATTATGGGACGTAGACAAAAAAAATTTCTTGATGAATCTGTAGGTTTAGCTCGTTCTTTCTGATATCATATCATATCATATGATACAATATTGTATAATATATAATATCATATCATATAATACGATAATGTATAGTATGATATTGATTTATATAATATATCATGATATATCATATCATGATTTTGTATTTTGTTTGATCACATACAATTATGTATAACACGATACAATTTCATATCATATGTTACAATATCATATTGCATCATTATTTTTTACAGTATTATATTGTATAAAATGACATATATTTTAAGTATCATAGGATGCAATATTGTATTTTATATTATTTTATTGATAAACATTGTATCTTATAATACCGTATGAAGTGAGCATATGATTATCATACAATTTTTTAACATATGATATACGATATTGTGTCAAAACAGTATCCATGAATATCCAAGATCATTCACTATGATTTTCATATAATATGATAAAGGTGGTCTCATATAAGGGATACCTCATAAAGGTGATGCCTCGTCTTTGTGAGCTTTGTAATCTGTGATCACCTATGTTTTAAACATGCTGAAAAAATTACACTTTTAAGAAAAATGCAAGACAAAATAGTTAAATCAAGTTACCGGTACTCTGATTAGCTTAATAAATCTATATAGCTTATTCAAGCTAAATAGCTAAATCAAGAAAATGTACTGGACGTGCATTAACTTGCAATTCACAGCACACAAAATGATTATTGAAATTAAAACCAGAAAACTAGCTCTACAGTAAGCCAATGCAAATTCTCCTTTAAAGATACTTGTCAGCAGCAGTGTTTGGTCACTAAATAACCTATACAGTGCACTTCAACCATGAACCTGTTTGTACAAGCAGGCTCTTGTGAGCTCTTGCAAAAATTTGTGTTGTAGGGGTAGGGAATTTTAGTGCAAGCTCCTGGTCTTCTGAACAGGCTTTCGGTTTGCAGATTTTTTTAATGAGTGTGTGGGAAAACATTGACTTTCAAGTACTAATTAGATTGATCATGACCTCTCTTTAATCTTCTTTTGACAGTCATGCCTATTGATTTGGGGGTATTTTAAAAGTTAGCCGAGTTGAATTCTGTACAAGCAATAAGCAGTCTACATGTAACACTAGAGTTATGGGTAAATGGGATAAGCTTATTTAGACAACATTATTCCATTAACTAAGATCAGAACTAAAATATCAAAAGAATCTCATTGGTCAGGTGATTTGACCCATATGGCTTAAAAAATTGTAATCAAAATACATAGGAAACATGTAAATGATGGTGTTTTATACAATAAGAATTACTGATATCTTTTTCCACTATCAGGTAAACAGAAAGGGAAAAGGACAGTAAATCAAGAAGAACTGTTGGAAGTTCCAGATGGATGGAAAGAGCCAGGAATCTCTAAGGAACAGAATCCACATGGCGTAGTCAGTGAAAGTTCCTTTGCCACACTTTTCCCAAAGTATCGAGAAAATTATATTAATGAGTGCTGGCCTCTTGTGAAGAAAACACTAGGAGACCATGTAAGTCCCAAATCGTTATCAAGGATTTTTGTTCTTGCAGTAATAATAAACTTTTTCTTTTCTATAAAAAGGAGGAAATACTTAAATATATATAATGAAAATATCTTTAAAATTTTCTTTATTTGATAGAATATCAAGGCAGACTTGGATTTGGTGGAAGGAAGTATGACTGTAAGAACAACAAAGAAGACGTGGGACCCCTATATTATAATCAAAGCCAGAGATCTGCTAAAACTCTTGGCCAGAAGTGTACCATATGAACAGGTATTTTCATTTTTCTTACTTAAATGATTATGATATTTAGATCATATTTTTTTCATATTTAATTGTTAACTAACAAAAAAACCCTGTTTATGGATTTGTTCACACATAGTTCTCAAAAGATCTTGAAAGTCTTAACACTCTTTAAATTTTACACTGAACTTGAAGTTTTTGAAGACAATACAAAGTGCTTGAAAGTCTTTGAATATAAGAAATTCTCTTTGAATATTACTTGAAATTTCTTTTAACAATTTGGAAATTAGGAGTTTAAAACACAATTAAGAGGATTTAATTTCAAATAATTTTTGTTCCTATATTTTATTTTGCTGTTGCTTTTTTAAAAATATATAACATATAGTGCATTATTCCTGACCCATATATCAGTAAGTTTGAATTTATGGTATGGAAAATTAGAAAAAAAATGCTTGAAAAGCCTTCAAATTTGAAGTTGCATAGTTATTACGAACCATGTCACACTATTATTTTATTTGCTAACTAATTTTGTCATCCATCATTTCAGGCTGTTAGGGTGTTGGAGGACGATACCGCCTGTGACATCATCAAGATTGGTTCTCTGACAAGGAACAAGGAAAGATTTGTGAAAAGACGACAGCGCCTCATTGGACCAAATGGATCCACCCTGAAAGCCATTGAAATTCTGACGGATTGTTATGTTCTTGTTCAAGGAAACACAGTGTCAGCTCTTGGGCCATATAAAGGATTAAGAGAGGTTGTTAACTTTAATAAGGATAAACTGCTTCTATTTACATCTTAATTATTGAGAGAGAGAGAGAGAGAGACAGACAGACAGACAGACAGACAGACAGACAGACAGACAGACAGACAGACAGACAGACAGACAGACAGACAGACAGACAGACAGACAGACAGACAGACAGACAGACAGACAGACAGACAGACAGACAGACAGACAGACAGACAGACAGACAGACAGACAGACAGACAGACAGACAGACACAGAGAGACAGAGAGAGAGAGAGTAGTCTATTGTTTTTAGTTTTGTTATCTTTAAATCACATCCTTGTTTGTTTTATTAACTTGTAAGAGTAAATGTCTCTCAATTTCCTGTATGCATTTTAGTTTGTAAACCATTCCTTACTTTTAAACATGTAACTCATTTAGATAAGAAAAATTGTTGAAGATACTATGAAGAATATTCATCCAATCTACAATATCAAGGTGTGTATTTTTTTGTGTGTATTCACAAAGTGTGATCTTTTCTCATGGCTCATGTCTACATGTAGTTACCGTAAATTTCTTATTGATTTATCTTGTTTATACAATTCAAATTTTATTTACAGACACTGATGATCAAAAAAGAATTAGCAAAAGATCCAGAGCTAAGAAATGAGAACTGGGAAAGGTTTATACCCAAGTTTAAGTCAAAGAATATCAGTAAGCGCAAACAACCAAAGAAGAAGAGGGTCAAAAAGCCATATACACCATTCCCTCCTCCCCAGCCAGAGAGCAAGGTCAGGGTCTTGCTAAATCATAAAACCAGTAATTAAAATGAAGTACAAATTATATAGATAGCAAGATCAGCAAATAGCAAATGTGAAACTATATATGTTTCTTTGCAGTGTAGCTGCCATAATTTGTCTAATAAGCATTTTATTTGATAAAGAAACAAGCTACAGACAGAGTGAAGTACGTAATGTCCATGTTTAAATTTACTTTTGTGACAAACAGGTTGACAAAGAGTTGGCATCAGGGGAATATTTTCTTAAACCTCATCAAAAGAAAGCCAAAATACAGCAGGAGAAAAAGGTGAGACTTAAGATTATTAATACTTCTTTATCTTTATCATATTGTCCACTTTTGTACAGTAAAATCTCTCTCCAATGTCTAAAGTCCAATAAAAATAAATTCATGCAATAAGCTTTTATTAGAGAAATCACATCAATGTACTGTAAACCAACTTTTATTTGCGACAATTTGATTTTTTTTATTTACTGGAGATAAACTGGTTTGTGGCAACTAGTTTTCGCAATAAATCTTTATCCACTTCCATGTTATTATTTACACCAATATGGCAAGGATTGGTTTGCGATGAGATAAATTGGCGAAGAAGAGGCTGTCATGAACCTTGCAAGAATTTCTAGCACGCAAATAAAATTTTGTTTACAGTATCTTGTTTCCCATAAGTGTTTGATGAAACAGAGACATCCTTACTTTAAGTATATTATGTCAGTACATGTACTTATTACAGACAGTTTAAATTCTCATTAGTCATATTCCTAAAAATACTATATGGAAGATAATTCCAAGTGTCCAATGAATGAGTTTTGATGATTGGTTTAAATATCAACACGATGACAGAAATTGAATTTGTTCTTGTCTGTTATAAAATCCTATTCAGTCTTCAAAAGCATTGCCCAGTATATTCTGGTATATTCTATACATGTATGTACATGCAAATTTTCAACTTCATCAGGAAAAACAGATGAAGGCGGTCCAGAAGAGTCAGGAGAAGAGAGCTAAAGCCTTTGTGGCACCCAAGGAGGACACAGCGCCCCCAAAGAAGAAGCAGAAAGTGTCAGGTATCATCAGTTGTTTCTTAATGTTATTGAGTTAATCTTGATAATAGACTTATAGATGACATTTTAATAGAACTTAGAGTTAGCTTCCTTCCCTTTACATTGTTGTCAGTACCTTTTTTTATCTTTAAATTTAATTTTTTTTCTCAACTTTTTATTCAGATGATGTAAATGTAGAGGAATTGAAGAAAAAGATAAAAAAGTCACAAGTAAGTACTTCACTGGGTGATGTAGATTTGATACAGATTTGATACACGTCAAAAGGTGGCATTAAGGGGTAAAGAGTTAACTCTTTAATATATTGCTATCAATTTGATAGGGTTTAAATTTGATATAGTGATCTAGATTGGATATACATGTATTACTCTCAATTTGATGTAGGTTTAAATTTGATATATTGCTCAAGATTTGATGTTGATAAAGATGTTACAAAATTATCTGATCTGATATTTGATGAAATCTTTATTTGATCTAGGATGAGATACTTGTATATATTGATTTCATTTTGATACATTGTTATGGTTTTATAAACTTGATATGTTTATGGTTTCAGAAACTTGATATTTCAATTTTTGTCACAGAATGTAGAACAGTTATATAAGCATGTTCATTGTTTTGCAGAAGAAAAAACTCGGAAAATCTTGAAAGTTTACAACCTAAATTGAAATTCTCAAAGGGCTTTCAAGAAGAAGTGTAAGAAATAACATTGATCACTGCCACCAAGGGGCAGACAAACTGTAAAGTGTATAGAAATCTGTTTTCTGTGAATACTTGCACATATTTTCATTATCTAATCAGTTTGATTACAAGCTGGACTGACAGAAATATGTTTTCATCTGAGATTCGTGCTGATATTTTGTACAAATGTGACCGCATTTGAATAGAGATGATTGTATTCAATTATTATCAGTTGGTTATGTTGATTAAAGGTGAAATTTAATTTTGTTAGTCTTTTATAATTTTATGACCTGATTTGTAGATGTTAAAATTCAGTTTAGTTTTTCAGACCAAAAACATGTCTTTTATCAACTTTTCGCTTTCTATCGTTTCCTTACCACTGGGCGAAATCAACCACATTTGTATCATCTTAACTGTTCTTGAATCCTAGAGATCAATGCTCTTAACTTTAGACTTGGCGCTATGGAAATTTAATATGGGAAATGTTTACATCTTTTCACCATTCGAAACTCACCCGGAATACCTCGCACAATTTTTCAACGTTATCATCCGGGCTATTTCATGGCTGATGCAATGCAAAATCCCCGTAGACTTTCTATTTCGGGTTATGTATTGAAAAGAGGGGGCGGTTCAAAACAGATAATCTGGACATTTTTCATATTAGTGGATGAACGTAGATTTAGCACAAAGGTATTTATCAAAATATCAAGCGAAAAGTGGTGGAAGCAAAATCTCGGGACAGAGTATACCTGGGGAGTAACCTGTATCTTGTATAAACAGAGGAGGCAGAAAGAAAGCTTCCTGATGACTATTTAGCAAATATTTCTATACCCTTTTCTACACTTTATTCAAAATATTAAACAAAATTTGCTAAACCGACCCATAAAACCCAACCTAACCCCAACCTAACACACCAAAAATATGATACAATCAACATTAACAATCATTAATAATCATGAAGATAAAATATAAGTTAAACCACCAGAATCGATATTATTAGAGACGAGATCTTCAAGAATCAGTGGCTTGTTTCGATTGAAGATGATTGCTGAACATTAAGCTAGCGCTGCGAAAGCGATTTGTTTTAAAACGTCATTTTGCAGTGCTAATTGAAATGAAAAGTGGTGAATGTATGGAGTAGTGTACGCATAAAGTCTACACAAATTTGTAAAAATGATGATGTTACATCAGTTCGTTGTCCTGAGAGAACTGGGTACTCCATCTTTTGTGAAGACTATGGTTGCTGCTTCATCTAAAGCGGCTTGGCTTCTGCAGGATGTTGCATCAGTGGGATGTTTGCTTTATTACAAATCACCATATTAAATGAACTTGTTACCTTGTTATTATATCCCCGCAAACAAAGTTAAGGGGGTATATTGGAATTACCTCGTTTGTCAGTTCAATTGTCATTAGACACAATTTTGTCCCCACAAAAAACTTTAAAACAAATGCATGGAATAGTCTGAAAATTTCTGAATATGTTGATCATCATCAGAAAGTGTACACCTGTAATTTTTATTTCAATAAGACAAGATTTCAGGACTTTATGACAGTTTATGTTCTTCTTTAGTCTATATGTTGAAAAGTAAGGGAGGTAATCCTGACAAAATTGATAATTTAATCAATATTAAACACTCTAAATTCTATATATATATTAATATATCCAGATGTTTGTTTGTCCTTATTTCATAACTAAATTTATGTTTTAGAGGTATTCTATCAACTCGCAATACAAAAAAAATAATTGTCTCATATATTTCTATGTTCTTATGATCATGGGTTAGTGAGAACATCAAAGACAAGTGTGGACATATTAATTTGTCCCAAGGGGCCATTATCATAGTGTTCAAACTTAGTAGTCAAATAAATGTATGAAGTGACCCTATGTCCTATTAATGCAAATGGGATTAAAAATCATTGATATAATTCTAGTTTTTTGGCATTTAAACATTGCTGTAATATTTAATTCTCTTTTTTACATTTAAATGTTTGAAGTATGCACAGTCTGATAATGTTTTGTGAAATAAGCCCATCAAAGAAAATCATAGTCCTTAGGGATCAATTATCTGAGACATGGAGTAACATTATGGGAAAATGTGAGTGAAATTTTTTCAAATACTTGAATTGCATCCATCAAGACTCAGAATAATGATATTAGAAGCACATTCAAGGTTTTATCCACAGAAAAGCTTTGCATGACTTTTTTCATTACTTGAAGGGGGAGGGGCATTGTAAGTGTGTGCTCTATTTCTCTAAAACATATTGGATACAGTTAAATGTATTAAATGATCATGACGTGTATTTACAGTGATGTTCTAAAATTGACATTTTTGATTTATTCCCATGAGGACAGTTCTTGTTTTGATTTTGGCAATAGCTCTACCACATGGATTGTCACAAGCTGAAATAGCACCTAACTGGTAGGAAGTATTTTCAAACGTACCTCACCCTTTTTTTCTTCGATGTTCCTTGCAGGGTTTGAACATAGGGTGTAAAACATCTTTTGTATCCTCAGATTTAGATAACTGTCTCAACGAGAAATCTCTAAGATTTTTTTGCTATTGTGTTCTTGATCCCAACTGACCATCTTAAGGAATATCATGATTTGAAGACAAAATCTTTTGCAGCTAAATTGGGACAAGTATTCCTTCACAGTACACTCTTAACATCATTCTATTAATTTCTTTCATGATTTAAATCTGGTCCTGCCCTTTACGTTCATCCACTGCACTCTTCTTGAAATGTTCTCAACTTGTTCCTGTGTCCTTTCTTCTCTCGACACTTTATCAAGTCCTACAGACTCTTGTCTCTGTATTCAATATTTACTGAAGAAATATTTTGTAATTATCTCTTGGTAACTTCTACAATGAAGCTCTGGATCGGGTTGCTCAAAAGTTGGTTAGGTTCATCTTTCCCTAACATTGCATATGCATCTAGTGCCTTACTTGTCATTTGTATCAGTCTAACGGCCCATTCTGGTTATGCCGTATTCTAAAGGTTGTTAAAAGATTAAAAGATTTTATGAAAACATTGATGTCTTTATTTTCAACATAAATGTGCAAGATAATACTTTACAAACGTGCTTCCATTACTAATTACAACTGGGCAGTTCGTAATAAAGGACAGGACTGAGGTTAGTGAAGTGAAGTTTTAACCATAATTTATTAGAAAGAACTATCTATAATCGATTTCGCACAATCTGGCTTATAGACCCTTTACGTTTACTCAGTATTTGAACAAAGATTTCTTGGGATTAGGCCAGTGGCAGGTTGCATATAAATGTATATAGATATGTTAAAAAATGCTGAGGAAATGATTTGAAAATTGTTTTGTAAAAACGTTCGTTCATTTAATAATGGAATTGTCTTTAAAATATGTGTGTACGGTTAGTTAAGGGTTTTCTTTTTAATATATATACAAAAACTCACTGCACGGTGAGTCAGTCACCATGTACAATATTCAATCCGGAGGTAATGTAGGTGGACTCTGTAGATGTGTATGGTTGTACCTCCGGATGAATGTGAGTGGAAACTATGAAATAAGTACATTATCAAACATATATTTTTTTCTTTACATTATATGTATCATAGAGAACATGTATACCCAATATTTATAAATAATACTGCTGTAAGTAGAAAAATTAAAGCTACAAAATCTGACTTATAAATATATATTATAAAATATTCTTCTTTTTTGTAGCATTTATACTATTAATATATATACATATATAAATACTATCTTTAAAGAAAAACAAACAAACAAACAAAAACAGTAACAAGAGGCCCATGGGCCACATCGCTCACCTGAGCAACAACAGACATAATAAAATCAGCTTTATAGAGTCAAATACAAAATATCTGAACAATGTCGTATAATAGATCCTGTATATAAAAAAAATTCCCCTGCATATTCTTATGTTTATCATTGACCCCCTTTGTAACAGGATGATTTTACAGTCATATCACATATTGATCATTGCAGTTCTCGAGAAAATGATCAGACTTAAACAACTATTTATATATGGACTATAAACCTACATCAAACTTTGAACCTCTTGTGAGGCCAAAGAATTGTCCAGGGGCCAGAGTCTAAACATTTTTTAAAAAATCAACAATATGTCAAAATGCTTGCATGTAAGTAAAACCACATATAAAAACCATTTGAATTTTTGTGAACAATTATAAATGTTTTCCTTTGTAAAATTGGACCCCCCCCCCCCTCCCCAATGTGGCCCAACCCTACTCCTAAAGAATATGATTATGACAAATTTTAATCTAGATTATTTGAAGACTGAACTGACTAAAGTTAGAGCTTTTCTAGACAATTCATGTTTTAGAAATTTTTTCCCTATATATTCCTATGTAAAAATTTGACACCCCCTCCAATTGTGGCCCCACCCTACCCACAGGGATCATGATCTGAACAATTTGAATCTTCCCTACCTGAGGATGCTTCCACACAAAATGCAGCTTTTCTGCCCAATCTGTTTCTGAGAAGAAGAATTTTAAAGATTTTTCTCTATTTTTTCCTATGTAATAATTCGACCCCCCCCCCCCCCCATTGTGGCCCCATCCTACCCCCAGGGATCAAGATCTGAACAATTTGAATCTTCCCTACCTGAGGATGCTTCCACACAAGTTGCAGCTTTTCTGCCCAATCTGGTTTTTTTAAAGATTTTTCTCTATTTTTTCCTATGTAAAAATTCGACCCCCCCCCCCCCCATTGTGTCCCACCCTACCCCCAGGGATCATGATTTGAACAAACTTGAATCTACATTACCTAAGGATGCTTCCACACAAGTTACTGACTCTATATATTCCTATGTAAAATTTGACCTCCCCATTGTGGCCCCACCCTACCCCCAGGGATAATGATTTGAACAAACTTGAATCTACATTACCTAAGGATGCTTCCACGCAAGTTACAGCTTTTCTTGCTGATCAGTTTCAAGGAAGAAGATTTTTATAGATTTACTCTATATATTCCTATGTAAAAATTTGACCCCCCCCCCCCCCCCATTGTGGCCCCATCCTAGCCTCAGGGATCGTGATTTGAACTAACTTGAATCTACACTACCTGAGGATGCTTCCACACAAGTTTCAGCTTTTCTGGCCGAACGGTTTTTGAGAAGATTTTTTAAATATACTCTATATATTCCTATGTAAAAATTCGACCCCCATTGTGGCCCCATCCTACCGCCGGTGATCTTGATTTGAACAAACTTGAATCTACACTACCTGAGGATGCTTCCACATAAGTTACAGCTTTTCTGTCTGATCAGTTTTAGAGAAGAAGATTTTTAAAGGTTTACTCTATATATTCCTATGTAAAAATTTGACCCCCCCCCCCCATTGTGGCCCCATCCTAGCCTCAGGGATCGTGATTTGAACTAACTTGAATCTACACTACCTGAGGATGCTTCCACACAAGTTTCAGCTTTTCTGGCCGAACGGTTTTTGAGAAGATTTTTTAAATATACTCTATATATTCCTATGTAAAAATTTGACCCCCATTGTGGCCCCATCCTACCGCCGGTGATCTTGATTTGAACAAACTTGAATCTACAGTACCTGAGGATGCTTCCGCACAAGTTTCAGCTTTTTTGGCCGAATGGTTTTTGAGAAGAAGATTTTTGAAAAATACCAACAAATTTTCAATGATTTTTAATTATCTCCCCTTGAAAGAGGTTACGACCCTTCATTTTAACAAATTTGAATCCCCTTTACCTAAGGATGCTTTGTGCCAAGTTTGGTTGAAATGGGCCAAGTGGTTCTGGAGAAAAAGTCGAAAATGTAAAAAGTTTACGGACAGACAGACAGACGGACGCCGGACAAAAAGTGATCTGAAAAGCTTACTTGAGCTTTCAGCTCAGGTGAGCTAAAAATACTAGTTCATTCATGAAATGTCCTATTGAGATCAAATTGGGATTACAAAAAAGAAAACCAACCAAAGAATTTTACACCAAAAAAAAAATGTTTATAATTACTAAAGTGTGTACACAATAAATTGTAAAATGAGAATTTAAAAAAAAAAACGTTTTCGGGTTTTCTTAAAAACATCATTAACATGAGTAAAAGAAAGGAACGCAGTGGGTCCAAATACGTAGAAAATAGTTCACTTGCAGAATATGATGGCTATGTTTAGAAAAGAAAGAAAAATGGAAAAATACATAATAACAAGCTAAATGGTATCAACGAATACAACAAAAACTACAAAAATCACAACGAAAATCTAATTGGCCTCTTATAATGTTACACAAATTTCTCAAAAACAAAAGTGGTTATATGCTCTCTAGACAATGGTCTATCATTTCGTACATATGGATATTTACGAAACTGCATCTTATGCGGGTGCAAAAATGCCACCTTGGCACTGGCATAATTATCCGGCACAATGTTATAATTTAGACACCAATTGTGTTAACAAAACCTTCTTATTCACCTCCGACAAAGTATCATCATTAAGAACTGAAATTTTTTTTTGTAACTGGTTCAAGAACAAAAGTAATCATTAATTTAAATTATGACCGATACATTGCCTCTACTTATTTCTACAATGAGTCATTATTCATTATAATGATAATTCTTACATTTACTTTAGCGTTATCTACAACTCAGGGTGATATATAAATATAAGATTTATATCACTTTATCTCATGCGTGTGGTGTATACTAGCCGTGTGATAAACCTTTGCTTTATCAAACGGGTGATGCTTTAGCAAATACTTCCGGTCCGAACTATTTTTGACACAGCCCTCGCTTCAACGATTCAGTGACCTATTTTAGAAGACTTTCTAGTATTTTCCATATAGCTATATCTACTACCAAAAATTGATTTAAAATGGATTTTGTCGAAGATTTAAATTACAAATATAAAGGAAAACACATAACTGTGAAGTTTATAAAACTGCAAATCACGTTAGCTATCAAGGAGTTCATTCTGACGACGAAATGAAAACAGAACGCTTTGGTTGTGTTTGTATACAAGAACTTACCGAAATAATGCCTCCCAAGACTTTTATTTCACCAACAGTAAGCATCGTTATTCAATATTTTCAACTTCGAATCATTAGGCTTGTGTTCCTATTAGCCTATAAACCATCAACAACTGTTCCTCGTTCGAGTGAATTCAAACTAAAGAGCATTCGTAACTTTGTGTACGTCAACAAACTTGATTATTCAAGTCTTCTGATCAGTATTTCCATTTAATTAAGTGATTAAGCTTTAAGAAAAATTATTTAGAGATAAAAAATTATTTCAAGGTTTATTTCAGTGAAACTTTACATTAAAACAGTTATATTTATCTCCGAAATGACGTACTAAATTGTATTGCGCAAGGTCACAATAACCGCATAACACAACGTTGCATCATCGTTTAATCTTTGAAAAAATCGATTCGGGTCATATTAGGGACTGTTTCAAAAACTTCCCGATATAAATCAAATTGTATGAGATAAATAGAACATCTATAATTGTGTGATTTTATATTTGCCTTATCCAACTCGTTGAAATGGTTATATTCGCTCGGCAAGCCTCGCGAATATATAAACCATTTCAACTCGTTGGATAAAGCAAATATAAAATCACACAATATAGATATCCTCTATATATACAGTAGATGTAAAATTATCATAATTATCAATTTATGTTAAAAATGTTTGCAGTATACGCTCCTTTTTATCGTTGCATCTTCAACTGCCTTTTGTTCGTAATAATGTCTCAGTGTTGACAATTATAGATTGATGATGATAATCTAGTTGATAAATAACCGGAGAATGAGGTTTATCATTCTAAGGTTCAGAACAAGTTAAATTCTCAAGCATGTTCATGCTGGGCTGTTTGACTGCCACCTTTGCGAGAAAATATGTCGTATGCAAGGTGAAGAAAGGTGTTAAACCGATGAATCACCATCCCAATCAGCTGGAGGAGTAATGTAAGTCCAAAAGTAAAAATGAAAATCATGGATATTGGTTCCACTTCAAACACTCCATCTTTATTGGGACACGGTATTGAAATTTGGATGTTTCCTTTAAATTCGTTAACTTGCGTCATCATGAAGATTGACGTCACAAACAGGGCGTTAATGAGAAAAAAGAGGAAGTAGACGTTGTTTCTAAGTGTCAGCATCATTTCATTGATTTCCTTATGTTTTTCGAAGCTTTCCTTCTCGGGAGATATACATTTTTTAATCAATTTCTCCCATATTTTTCTTTCTTTTTTACTCAACTTACAACCTTCAAAATAAAAAGACAATCAATCAAATATTATTTGATACCTTTGGGGTTTTCTTATTGTCTAGTTGGTATCAACCATTTGATATTTTATATATGTATCAGTTACTTCAATACATGTTAATCTTATATTGTTTCTACTATTAAATATTATACATACACATCCTTTATCTAATTTTTTTTTTATCTTAATCATTTTTTAGTTATTTGATTTTGTTATAGACTTGATATAGCAGTACATTTACCTATAGACTTGGATGCCTCTAATTCGGTGCCTGTTTTGGTAATCACTTTACATGTATATCTCCCAGCATCGTTTTTGTTAGCGTTTGGAATTTCTAGACTTAGTTCACATGTTTTGTTTTCGCTTCCTTCTTCAGATAATATTTTTTCTATTATTTTGTCGTTTTCCAATCTCTTTTCGTTTATGGTTGAAATCTTAGTATTGTCTTTTATCCACTGCACTCTTTTAATGCTTGCTGTACTTTTGCAAGTGATTCGTACAACACCGCCTGATTTTAACAATGTCAGACCAGGTCCCTCCATGATAAGTGATGGCTTAACTATAATTAAACCAAAAATTACTTAAAACGGTACATAAAAGACAATCTAGGTTGTCAACGTCAAATTATTCACCTGTGTTTTATTTGTCATGTTGTATGATTAACTGCTGTCAGCAGCCCCTTTTTATAACAATGAATTACAGAAAATCTACCAAGATTTTGAGAATTTTCCAATGAGACATAGAGATGACAAAATGATTTGTATTAATAGCTTTCATTGATTTTTATTGTACTGATTGATATATTACCGTTGACATTGCAGACCAAGTAATAGTTTGTGACCCAATGCAATGAAAAAAAAAATGATTAGAAAGGGTGGGTGTTAGTACAATAGTGGATATGTATATAAAGAAATTGAGTAGATCGAACAAAAATCATTTACATATCCCGTGACATTGTCGCCAAAATCTCAGCAGTTAAGAAAGGACTAAGCAATCGGATATAACACCCTTTGAAAAAAAATGAAAAAAAATATATTTGCATAAAAGAAGATTTATTGCATATATATTCACATCGAACACGCTTACCAAAATATATGTCACGTGACACGCATGGTTCAGATGAATAGCATAATTAAAGGTTAAACGAATTCACAAAAGGTACACAGCATCAGTTTATAATGGGGGAGGCCATCTTGACTTTTGCAATTTTTTTTATAAATTACATATGAGCACAGTGAGGTAGATTTTTTTCTTTTCACATATAGATGTATTTTGATGAAATACAGTGCCCAGCTGAGGAAGAAAAATGTTAAGGTATTCAATTTATAACGACCACATTTTGTACCAAACAAATGAATGGTCTGATATTCTTAGCCATGATATCATGTTGAAGCTGTTATCAAATCAACATACTCCACCAAAGGAATTTTCAAAATTTTGATTATTGTCAAATTAATTGTACCTTGCATTATACATTGAAGTCTATGGGCAACGCATGTTTTATTAAATTTTGTATAAAGTATCTTGAAATTCATACAAATCTCTTGGTTAATAAATGCATCATAAACTTTCTTTTCATTAAAATCTGAAATGAAATGAATCATTTACCGCAGATAATTTGACAAAATTAAATTTTTCTTCTTTTCATCAATGGAAGAGATATCTTTTAAAAAATGTAAGGTGTGAAATGACCGGCTTCTTATGTGTTGTCAGTCATGTGAATTTGGTTCATTTCACTTATATTGTTATATAGCAATACATATTTATCTAATTTATCCCTTCATTATACTTTGAATACTTCAATGTACTTAATTGCGCTCGAATGTTTTAAAGACTTTGAAATTCGCTAATCGTCTCTGGGGGAATAAATGTAAACAACGTAACCCTACCATAAAAATGATGTATATATCTTCCATATGATTGTTACAGCTGGACAAAAAGGGATTCTAATATGTTTCACATATCAAAGATCAGGTACATAAAATAAATGAATCAGGAATTCCGGAATTTTTAATTTCAATCTAAAGGGAGCCTCATTTCACATCGTCCTTGATTAATTTGCGGATATATAAATAAATATTATACATTTGATTATACGGATACCTTTTCATGAAAACAGTTGAACTATAAATCAACTATAAAAATATTTGTGAATATTACCTATATCGATTGCGATGCTGTCTGACTTTGTTTGATGTTTTATAGAACACTTGTATTTGCATTTTTCATTTTGTTCTTCTGTTAAAGTAAGAATTACTGATCCTGTCTTCTTTTTCGGAAGTGTTACGACATCACCCGTGTCCATTTTATATTCTGTCCATTTTATTTCAGAATCTGGGAATCGTGA
Source organism: Magallana nippona (assembly GCA_033439105.1). Lineage (NCBI taxonomy): Eukaryota > Metazoa > Mollusca > Bivalvia > Ostreida > Ostreidae > Magallana > Magallana nippona. The sequence goes on along the minus strand of CM065926.1, from coordinate 1,212,592 downwards.
TCTCATGCTCTTCATGATTCTTTTATAACTGTTGTCTTTGATTTTAAACTTTCTGTTTTCTAAGGAGTAAATAATAGTAAGCGCGTTTAAAAATAACATCAGGATGTTAGCTTTCAGTGATCAAAACAGAGAAAATACCAAGGTAATTCAAAATATTAAAAGCTTTCTAGTTGATTGACTCCTGCTGGAACAAAATACTATTGCAAGTTTTATTGAATCGCTTAATATTTCAAATCTTTTTACAAAATAAGGAAATAGATAATTACTTTTCTTTAATAAGATAAACAAAGTATTTTATAAAGTGATCTTATTGATGTTTCAAAGCGTTTTGATAATCTACCATTCTGGTTTGAACAGACCTTTGCAAACAACAGATTATGTAATTGATTTCTTATCTTTCTTGCTTTCATATATGAAACTAAAAAATATGTAGTCTAAAAATCTTTTTACACTAAAAGTAAAACGTGACTTACAATAACCCATCATTTAATGTAAAAAACATCAATGTTAAGTTGTCTGATGTTAATGGCTGGCACATCAAATTATGAATAAATGATAATTATTGAAACTTATTCAATTCCAAAGGACAAGTCAGTTTCATCACCTAATTTTATAGAACTTCATGTATATTCACTGTTATTACTTGCACAAGAGATTTAATGACAAACATTTTAGTAATCTTTATACTTACTTTTATAAATTTCAAATTTGTCCGTTACATCAAGATAATCTGTTATGACGGTGCGTGTCACACGGTGATTGTGTCCTCTGTTTAATCCTGCTGTCTCAAGTTTTAGATTTGCATCATCGTCGATCATCGCGCAATCACCAAACTGTTGGATTGTCATTTCGTCAATCTTCCACTCCACAGAAGGCGTTTCTTCACATCGTCTTGCTTTAATAAGTGTATAGTCTCCTTCCTCAGTAACATTTGATCTTTCTGTTTGATGAAAAAAGACTAGTTTAATTAACAAAAATTAAAATACGTCTTTGTTTATAAAATAAATATACACTTTTCGATAAAAATCAATTAACCTAACCTAAAACTATAAATTAAAAACTTTAATAAAACAAATGTTCAAAAAATTGAAATATACCTAACAATTCACTTAAACCTATCTATGCTTGTTTATGTCACTAAGTAGATTTACAGGGATTTAAAATGGTCCAAAATCATATTAACATTCTTTTATAAAGATAAGGCATTTGACATAAATATATTAAAACAATATAAAAATGATTACACTTGTTTTTAGCATTTGTCAATTTGTCTACAAGTGACAAAATGTATGTTTATAACTGACATACAATGACCAATGGGATCTTATGTCGATATAAAACGCACCCCAATGATGATGATTACCCAGAATGTCCTGACGAACCATGGATATGAAATACTAGTATTCCAAAATGATTTATTTTTAAAGTATTTAAGAGTTCTTTGAAATTAAAAGTAGACGTAAGAACTGAACAAAATCAAACATAAAGGCTAGGACAGGATTCGGAGTGTCTACAATTCAGAATATTGCAGAATGACCTTCGAGGTCGATCAATTATAACATTTCAAGAACGAAGATGATCCAAAATGACGAGAACTTTATTCCTGTTCTACTAACTACTCAGAATTTTCTTCGCTGAATGGTTTCTCATCTTGTAAAAAGACAAAGGAGATCATTCAGATGGCTGTTCTGTGATATTCCAATTGACAATCTTCCATTGTGTCGCATGCTGACGTTTTTCATACTTATTGTTAGACCATAATTAATCACCTAATTGTCTACAGATTTCTCCGTTTTCCCGATTACGACAAAGAGCACACGGCGGGTGTGTCCGTTCAGCAGAGGATGCTCACTCCTCCATGGCACCTGATCCTACCTCTATTTTTTAAGGGTCCGTGTTTGCTCTGCTCCTGTTTTGAATTTTTCTTTGGACGTTTGATTTTGAACTCTGTTCGGTGTCACCACATGTCATTCAAAATGTTTTGTGAGCAAAAGTTTTCATTTGTATCGATTCTAGTCAATAAATTGGAGTGGAATGCAGGCATTCATTTTTCGCTGGGCGTAAAATACATTTGAATTTTTAGGAACGCTAAAATATTAGTCACCATATAGCCATGTCTACCATTGTAGGTCTTACATTCTCAAACATTTATAAACACTTGAAAACCATATTTTACATGCATGTGATTTGTGCTCACTCTGAAGTAGTCATGAAACTATAAATGGTTTTCTTTTAAATAAGGATAATGCAAATAATATTTCTAAATCTCTAATCCCCATTGCGCAACTTTCAATCGATATAATTTTAACGATGATATACGAAAAGATACTTCAAAGTACCCTTTTACAAGAGGTTTTGTCTATGGATAGGAAGATATTTTTCGAACATAATTGCATTTAGCATTGCGCGGGAACAAATCTCTTTCCTGAGATCCAGTTTCTCTATTACCATTTCACCTGATACATGATTGATGAAACGCTTCTATAAAGAAGCGCTGTAAGTTAATGAACGTACATTAACCGTTCAACATAGCATAAAATAAAATATTTGATACCTATCATAATCTCGTCCTCAGTTGGGTTGAATATCACTTCACATGAATATGTTCCTGCGGCGGACGCCTTTGCATTTTTAATCGAATATGTTTTATCTTTGATGGATTCTTCATCTTGTATCGAACTGTCCTTTTTCCAAATGATTTTGTTCTCTATCTCCTTTGATATCGTGCAAACAATCTTGTCATCATGACCCTCTACTATCGTGTCAGAACCTGAGGCAGTTGATAACTTTACTGCTTCTTTACCCCTTTTGCCTATGAAAAATGATAAAATGACATTTATTCTATAAATATTTTATCAACACATGGCATTGTTTCTTCTAAATAAATAAAGTTCAACATGCAAAACCAAAGAATATACCCTTTATCGTGACGTTAATAGGTTTAAAATCAATATGGCCACCGGATATCTGAATTACGTCACAAGAGTAGGAACCCGAGTCGCTGATCTTTGCATTGTTGATAACGAGTTTAGGAAATCCATAGTTTGTCATTTCTATACGGCTGTCATTGTTGTTGATCTCTCTTGCATTTTTTTTCCATACAACATTACAATTCGGCGGTACCCGTCGGCTACACTTTATATCTATTTTTCCACCAGCAGGGGGCGCTGATTCGTCACAGAGTAACGTAAACTCATCTGCACCTAAATCAATCAAAACTATATCATTATCACATTTTAATGATTCTTACTGGATAACAGTCAAAATGGTACTGTATGCGCATTCTGATTTCGATTGTATACAAATATCTTTAAGTATTATATAAAAATTAGGGAGGAAAATAGCATAGTTGTATGTTAATAATAAGAAGCTGATAGTGTCGGGGGGGGGGGGGGGGGGGGGTTCTTATTTTCATCAAGCTTTGTTAAAAATTAAAAAAATTGTTCAACTGTATGTAACAAGCGATATTTTTGTTGAATATCATTAAAGCTCAAAGGTTAAAGTATGATGCTTCTTAACCGCAGATCAAGAGTTCAAATCTGCCTATAGCTTTGTCATATTTAAATTTTTTCTTTTCGAAAATCATTACCTTTTTCCTAAAATTGTATCTTATCGCCTATTTGATTTATATAGTTTATATAGTTTTATCCATTTTGATAATCAAGTGATTTTCCGCTGAGTTAAGAAGATTGAAAAAAGTACAATAACAAACTGTCAATCATCTCAAAAATCCATAAAGCGAAATAAAAATTCAAAGCAGAGCAACACGGACCTCTAAAAGGATAGAGGTGGGTCAGGTGCCTAGGAGGAGTAAGGAGGAGTAAGCTGAGTTAACAAGTCATTTCAAGGTGTAGTGAGACATTATTAGAAGTGCTATTTATAAACATAGCCAAATTAATGCGAAAAACTAATTGTTTTCCCCAATGCATTTTCATCTTAACGGAAAACTTGAGACTTTCAACATCCTTTTTATTAAAACTTCATAGCATACCATATCACCCGGATAAAAGCATCAGTTATACTTCCAAATAATAATTTACGTAACCCGTCATCTAATTGGTCTAGACAGACATGTTACAGGGCGAATAACCCAACGAATCTTCCGGGGAATAAATATTATATCTCATTCCTTCAGAATACTCTTTTGATAATAATGGCAAAAAAGCCAGATGACTAACAAACGACGTAAAAATATTAATGATTTTTATCAACAATATTTGAAGGTTTATTCGTCTTAAATTGAATGTTTTGTCTTACTGGAAACAAAAAATTAAACAAAAAAATGTACCTCTTTCCTCTTTCTCCCGACCGCAGCATCTTTAACGAAATATCAACTTCATAAATAAGATAACGACAGTTTTGATTAAAAAGAATGCTGAATAATGATAGATATATTATCATTATAATTGAAAACAACTACCTTTCAAAAAATGATACTTTGCTGTCATCGATGACGTAATCTGACCGTTTTTCTCGTGTTCCCCATCTCAGTATATGTAAACTTCCCAGAGTATATATCACCAAAATCATGCTCACTGCGGGCACAGCAAAGAAATACATGGCCCCATAGAATAGATATGTGAACTCCTGAAAGATGAAACATTCGTTTTGTTTGTGTGGATGAAATTTTAACTTATGACGAAAGAACTGGTTGTTTCGAAACTTTGACAGCTTTTATTGTTCGTTTATATATAAGCAAACGCTGTAAAATACATTGGCTTAATAAGGAATTACCGTTGGATGAAGAAGCGCCGCAAGAAAAAATACTCCAACTACGAATGCAAAGAAAAAGGTCGAAATCGAGCAGAAATCGCTCTGCTTGGCTTCTATTATAAGACCAATTAGTAGAACGATCATGAGAAGACTGTAGATTGTCGACAAAACTCCGCTGTAGTAAATCTGAAAGCAAATTAGGTTGTGCGAAACAGACTGTGAAAAATGAAATGTCCATTTTGTTAGATGTTGCACAGACCCCGGCAGTTAAGCGCCTTGGAATATCCAAAATCTTACAGAATGGACGATATTTGGCTTGTTACCATGACATAGAACAATTAGAATAATTTCGAAAAAATTTCGGGTTTTTTTTAATGCAGCTAGCATATTTTCATTGAATTTCTTTGCAAAGATGATCATTCTTTTTGGTTTTAGAAATTTAATCAGTAGTTTTGCAACTGAATTTTTATACATATTTCTGTCAACCATAAAAATGAGCCTTAACGAGCTTAAAAGTATCAACTTACAGGAATCTCATCTTTATCAGTCATGACACAGATTATCATCAGAAATGCTATTGGTATAACATTAAGCAGCAGAGCCACCCACAGAGGCAATTCGGGAAAGGCTGTAACCAGCGCCCCAAGGATAACCAGAAAGATGGTTCCAGGAGTCACGATAGAGGACACCAACAGGTACGTTTGATACAGGAGATAAAGTTTATTGATGTAAGGGTTTATTTGCCGAACCTCCTCGCTGTGTTTCCAAATCACATCCAAAATGTTTGCCAAAGTTGAAGGTGTCCAGCGCCGTCTTTGTTTACAAAATTCTAAAAAACTCTTCGGGGCAAACGTTTTGGCAGTAGCTGCAGACATATACTCTACCTTATATCCTTTTTTTAATAACAGAGTGCAAAGCCATCTATCCTCACCTAGAAGAATGAAACTTTTCCCAATTAAAAGAAAATATTTTTGATTTGTTTTTCAAACTTTTGTATACAAACACGTATATATACAAAAGTTTGAAAGATAAAACATAAACATATGTCCAGGCCTAGGGTGATCCATTAATTCTGTTATCATAATGAAATTGTAACACCAAGAGGCATGATACTTTATTAAAGCTCCAATGGCTACTACAGTAAAGATATTAAATAATAAGTAAGATGTGGTAAAATTCTACATGAAAAAGATTCAGTAACGCCATATCTATGCATTTGCCAAAACTCATTACTTCATGGAAAGGCTACAGAAATTGTCAAATGTGTTAACTTTAATCTGTACTTTGCCGAATAGATTGCAGCCTCACTTTTTTTTTTTTTTTTTTTAAATGGAATTCAAGACTAGGAAAAATATTTGAATATACAGACTCAAGTAAATGAAAGAAAACAGACTTGAAAGTTATGGATGTCAACTTGATATCAAGAATTCTTCTGTGTTTATTTAAGAAATAAGCTACCATTTTTTTTATGTATATCGGAATATAAATACGGGTTGGTCACGTGATCAAATAACATAAAGCCCAACTGTAGTGTTTGTAATTTGTATTAATAAGCTAAGAGAGATAACTCTATATCATCCCCTATTGTGTTATGTTGGAGTATTGCCCCTTTATTGTAAGTGACGTTGTTTCCAGTTTTGAATAAAAGTCTTCAGTGAAGAACGTGTTATAAATCTGGTTTAATCCGTAATGTAGCATGCAAGGGCGCTACACCAACTCGTATCTATATCCCGATATACATCCGAAAATGATACTTATTTTTTATATTCAGATTTGTTGCGAATTATGACGATAAAATTGCTCCATACTTCCTTCTTTGTGATGACCTAAAAAGCTGCATTGATTAACATGACGTAACAAAAAATAGTTCAACTATGTTGCAAGTATTAGTTTTGATTATTATAATAAATAAACATAACACGTCTTTTGACAAGACAACAATCAAAATTCACTTGTATAATTGTTAAAAAAAACGATTGAAGCTTTGCAGATTAGTACCACTTCCGTTGAAGTCACAGAGTGGTTTGAAATTTGAAAACAAAGCGATTGAAAGCTGAGTTAGAGTCTACTTAGGCATTTCAGAGGAAATTCTATCGCAGATTCAGATTCAAGAGCATAATTATTTTCCTCGGACATTATAGAGGCAAGCTAGTCTTATTCCTTTTATGGAACAAAACGGACAGGGGAAAAGAAGGAGTTAAATTTGACCGTGAATGGACTAAACTCGAAAGGTCGGTGATATTGCGTTTACGATTTTGATCGAGGCTTGTTATAAGAGTGCAGCCCTAACCCTAACTCTGAAATGAACTATAACTGATTTTAACTACTTTGACAAATTATGATTGTGGTTTTTAAGAATTCTTTGTTACGATGTCAATCCATAAACATTATCTTATGTGAATCTAAGACATGATCATTTATCCCCGCAATTAATGATATATGTTGAAAAAAAAATGAATGAAACTTCGTATAACAAAATACAGACAAGTTTCTTTTATGCCTTAAATTATGTTTTCAGTGCAATATTAGGCCTTAGGTGTGTTTTAACGTACGTCGGTTATTTTGAGTAGGCCTACATAGAAAAAGTAGTGACTTAAAATTTTCATGCTTTACTTTGACCTCTTAACCCAGACTGATGTTATGTAGGAATAACAGCGGATTGCACAAAGAGTGTTATATAAGGGAAAACATTTGCAAGTGTAAATATTTTATAATCGCAAAACGCTGCATAAGATAGCAAAAAGCGCAGCCAATGATATTCAAAATAAAACTATTTTAAATAAAAAGTAAATCAATGTTTTTAAAAAAAAAATAGAAAGATGTGCCTTAAATACACATTAATGTTTAAAGTATGGTTCGTAACAATGAATGACTAATGTTTCATTTGCTTATATAACATATTGAATTTGGTCTGATATTTATATAAAATAGTTTATTAAATTAACATTAATATAATATGATTGAATTGTTATACCAATTATGTTTAATACAGCATCATCATCAATTCCAAAAAATTATTTGTAAAAATGATTTACCGAGATCGTACTGGATATGATGAAGCGCCTTCTCTGGCTTTTCTGTGTAGATATCAAGCACGTCGTTAAGAGCACTGCCACGAAAAAGACTGAAGCAGCCTGGGGAGCACAGACAACACCCGAACACGTGCTCCGTGGACTTTTGAAGCCAATGACTTGCCGCGTACTCAAATTTTTGGTACCAAATCATTGGGCCTTTAATGACACAAAAATAAAGAATTGAATCGATAGTTTCTTCTACCATTATCTTCACCATTAAAATACTTATGTAATATATCTTGATACGACCAAGATGATAAAGATATAAAGATTCACCATTCCCCTCTGGAAATATACGTCCACATGCAGCGCCAACATTTTCGTCTCTGTCTAACAACTCCGTTAAACGTTCTACTGCTTTGGGTTCAAAGTCGACATCTCCATCCAACGTTAGAATATAACAATTTTTTAAATCATTTTCTTCAGATTGTGTACTTTTTCTGAGGAAAAAGTGCATATACATAACCTACAAACATAAAATGTCACAAAGTATTGATTTTTGTCGATCGGTTAAACACACAAAATTTTAATGAAACCATTTTTTACCTGGAAAATAATGGTAAAGCAAAGTTATGTTATTCCAGCTGAATATACCTGTAGGCATTTATTGATACATGTATTTCTATCAACTGAATGCATATCCGCCTCAAAAACACATTAATACAAATAAGAAAGAGATAAAGAGAGAGGCAGATCTAGAAAGAATAGATAGGGAGTTTAGTCCTGTACCTGACTCCAGCGTTTCTTTGTTCGTATTTTGTACTTGTTTTTTAAATGAACACATAGTAATGATACTGTTTCTTTTTCTGCCTGTCTGTTTATTTTCAAGTATTCGTATTTACTTCCATAGGGCGTTGGGTATTCAATTTTTTGATACGAACTAAAAATAAAAAAGAACACCGCAAAATTATTGGACAATATTTGAATTGTATGTTCACTGTTCTGCAAAGTGCTATTATTTCTTTGTTTTTGTTTCCCTAAAGAAGTAATTTCAAGATTGATACTTATCATAAAATGTGCGTTGACCACCAGGTATTTTGAAAATTCAAACAATTAGGTATTTTGATAAACGAATGAGTCAGACATTTTCATTTCACTTCGATTGTTTCTTATTTCTGTTTCAATATAGCGGTATCAATTTATTGGTACTGTTTCCTTCTGCGTATTAGCGGAAGTGAGTGTTTATCGCGAGGAGGATAACTCCATAAACAGAAAAGTTCCCAGTGTATACGAGAACAATGAAAAGGTAAGGAATTTACGAACTCGAAAAAAGTACAATTCTTTAGAAGTATGAATTCTTATCAATTTAAGCCACAAAGACTGAAGGCTTATTTATCGTCTTGGGTTCAGGAACACATACTGAGTATATTACAATTGAAGACATAAAAGAGAAATATAAAATTAATGTTACGAGTTATCTTCCTTGCGATAAACCATCACTTCCGTTGTTTCTAGATGGACAAAGTTAGCAACCTTCTTGTATTGTATATATAGAGGGTCTGATTTTTTTAAAAAAATGGTTTTTTTCTGTTATTTTGTGCAATAAATATATGAATTATATTAAAAATATGTCATAAAAGGATAATTTAATTTTGAAAAAGAGTAAAGTCCCGGGGGTCTTTATACCTGGGGGGGGGGGGGGGGGGGGGGGGGTCGGTCCTGTACTGAAGCACATGTGGTTAGTTTTGGCAAACTGTGCTAGAACCTCGCACAATAGTGGAGTGTGTGATGTCGGTCTGTATTGGATTTCCGCGCGTTGGTATTGATTTTGATTTTGTGAACAGAATTGTGAAAAGATTGTCACGGCTTTTTAATTAAGTTACATACTTATACATCATTGATTCATTTTTTAATGCATTGAAATAGCAGCAAAGGTTTTTTTTAAATTAGTAAAGATTATTATAAGTAAAATAGGACAAGATGTCCTCATGCATTACCTTGTACCGGTAATTCGGTGAAGTTCGCTAAAAACAAACAATATACTAATATTAGATAAGAATTTGAAATTAGTCGGTATTTTAACAATCCCGTGTAAAGGGGGATTAAAACAACTTGTGATTTTATTATAATTCTAGCCAACATATATATTTTATTTCATATAATGAAATGAATTTAAAATCAAAGTTACTCATACTCTTCTATTATATTTTCCAATCGCTTGACATATTCGTTTGGTACCTCGTCAATGAAGGCGTCATCAAAAATTATGTGAGCTGTAAATAACAAATTCATCCACGCCAAGATATATATCTTTAGTATGTACATAAAGCTAAACAATTTTCACAAAAATTTATAGACTATACTTAATGACCATGTCTGATTAATAGCAACTTTTCAAAAGATGTATTCATAATTGTAAATGTTTCATGATTAACATATGTTTTGATAAGACTGATTTTACTGTTTTTCTAGTGTGTGATAAACAGTTTGCTGCATCTTGATATTTCTACGTTTATGCTCTTTTTAACAGAATTGCCATATCACATAGTTTAAATTTATTATCTGACTACTCACATTCACACGTGCAATTGACAGGCGGGTTTTGTTGCAATCTAAAAATACAATACAGCCATTTATCATCAGTAAAGACTTCTTAAGTGCAAGAAAAGTTTAAAATTAAAAACTGAAAAGTAGTTCATAGATAATTATGCAATATTTTTTCCCTTTGCAAATTCAAAGGAAAAACTAACATTATATTTTATGAAAAATGAAAATGTAGGTTATCTTTTACTCTTTTTACCGTAACATGGACGAAACAAGGGTCTTCATTTCCTTCCTGCTTTCATGCATCATTGTAGAACAGACATACATTGTATTGTTAACTATATTGTTATTTTCTGTTATTTTCTGATTCTAAAAGAAATTTATTAGATTAATAAAAACATGCAAAATTAATCTGAGTGTATAATACTATCATGTTTATGTGTTGTCATACATACCAGATCTTTCAAGTAGGAGATTCGACTATTGATAATTGATATTCCTATTCCAAATGATTCGAAATATGGGTAACAAAAGAAGCTGAAATCAAAGGAAAAAACTGTGATTGCAGAATATAGAAACATTTATTTATTAAAGCTTTTTCTATAAAAGTAAAACAGACAAACGGAAAGACCGACAGACAGACAGACAGACAGACAGACAGACAGACAGTCTGACACAAAGACAAAATAAAGTTTTGGGCTATTAATTTTGTATCCATCTGGTTTTATTATGCTCTTAATATATTATCAGAAATGCTTGTCAAGTTCTAGCGTTCGAAAGAAATAACAATCAATTTAACGAAAGGATGATTGGTTGTATCTTGTGTCTAATCTAATTTTTCCTCTAGCTTTTCAGGTTGAAGAATGCGGCTAAAAATAATAAGGCAGGATATTTTGCATTGTATTTGCCCGAAAGTACCCGGCTGATAATGTTGAAAACATATGCTAGGTGTTCCAAGTGATTTCCGAATAATAAAGTAGTCAGATGTCCCCACTATTAATTTAAATTAGAAATCGGTTTTAGTTCTTGTTAAATTATCCAGTTAAAAAAGAAAACATGCCAATGATGAATTCCTTGATATTTTCCATCAAATAAATTTTCTAATTGTATTTCTTTGACAGGCTTGTACTTTCTTTTCAAATCGTCAACAATTGCCAAAAACGGTAACTTGAGACAGCAATATCCGTGAATTTTCAAAGTTATAAATGTCTACAAGTATTGATGATAGATTCTGAACTAATTATGTATGTTACCTTTACATGATCTCTATAGTTTTTATAAGTCTATGATATTTTGTTACTTCTCAACATCTCATTTACCACAAAATACATTGTTTCTTGATTAGAATGCTGTTATTTTATTAAAGGTTGTTTATTCTTGATAAACAATTCGGCTATTTTAAAAACAATTCGACTATTTTAAAAATATGTAATGTTATTAATATGTAATGTTATTAATATGTGAGGTTAAGTACCTTTCTTGATTTTCCAGTCGTTTTGCCTGATACTTTCGATGGTTCCAAAGAAAAAATGGAGGAACAAATAGAACCAAAATCATTGCTGAAAACGTTATACATAGCTGAGCTATCATTTCCTCTTCTTCATTGAATCGATATGGCAAAATAATGTCTCCAAATAAAGAGCATTGTAAAATGGAGACACATGCCATCGTTATCACTGTCATAAAAGTGCTTAAAAGCAGAGGGACGAAACAGCAAGAAAATTGGGCGTTAATGGCGCAAGCGAAGTAACACATTTTAAAGCAGACAAATGATAATACTATGCACAAAATTGCAGACACAAATGCCTCTGTAATGTCTCCATCATTTGTGAAATGAATATCGTTGTCTTTAAAACGACATTTCACAGAAAAGCTCGTTCCAAATAAATTAAGGGGTGGTTCACAATATACTGCAAAAGCAGCGAACACAGCACAAAACATGAAAATAACTTGAAAGATAGAAACTGTCACGAAAAATGTGCGTCCAAGCTTCTGCTCTGATTTGCTTCCGTTTTCATTTGATTCAGACCAAACCTTGGTTTTCCAGCAACAACGGCAACATGTTTCTAAGTATGTTAAAATTGAAATGAAAATTGCGACCATTATTACTCCTATTATTATCGAATCTTGTGTGCTGTTCCATGAAAGGTACATGTGTACAGCTATGATTGCCCCAAAAAACAAAACACAGAGTACACCAGTCCCTACGGTCATTAAGGTCGTCACATTTCTACCCAAATTTTTCTTATCTATTTGGCTGAAACAAATCAACGAAGACTGTAAAAGCAGAACAGTCGAAAATCCCGTCATTGCATTGAACCAAGGTAAACACAAATAAATAAAGAGCGTCCAAGTTGCAGCTCTCAGAGACTGCAATAAAATCTGAAAGAAAATCTGAAAAAAAGAAATATTCATTATTATTATTATTATTATTATTACGAAAACAATAATGATTAAACTTTTCTATGTCTTGAATTCTAAACTTTAGGTCCGTAACAATAACTGCTCTAAATAGTGTGTGTTTCAAGAGACAAGTTGTTTACTGAATCATGAATTTTCCATTCACAGTTTAATCATATCTTATATAAACAAATCAATTCACGTAGTCAGGTTGGTATATGTATCTTTGTTACCTACTTACAAAAGGCTTTCGGGACAATATCTTTGTCTATAACATTGGATAGCGCTTCTTAAAACTTCCAAGAAACACGAATTGAAAATGAATGCAAGCTTGCAATATTACCTGACGATGAATATTTTATTTATTTAATTATCAGATTCAAGTTGTAGAATAAATAAAATACGTAGATATGACCTTAATATTATTTGAAGTCTTACTAGTACATGTATGTAATTAATATTTGACATTTTTTATGAAGTTTCATAAACCCTTTCCCGATTATTATAAATATTATTCCTTGATTCTTTTAAATGTAAGAAAAATATCTGTTTATAAGAGGGTTGTCCAAAACGTTCGTGAACAATCGCGTTTTTGACATTTTTAATGGATTTATATATACACATTGTATATCGAAATGTTTGTCATTAAATTTCCAATAAAACTAAAGTGGTATTCTATGTTTTCCATAACATTTAACTAAATTTTAATGTATCACAAGGTCGCGGAAAGTACGCACGGCACAGTGTTAAATTGTCCAAACTTTGTAATTGAGTTTTTAGATATGAATATTTACAGTTTTTATAAAACACGTCAAAACTTCATAATCTTCTATTGTGGTGCAGTCTGTATGGTGTACGTCATTTTCATATGTCATTTTAAGCCATTTTCAAACTAGCAGAAGACTTTTAAAGATATTACAGCAAGAACATGTCTTTAAAAACGCCAAAGAAAGTGACGTCGGCTGACCGCACGGACCAGAGCGCCATCATAAAATTCTGTGTCGACTGAGGTAAAACACCGATAGAAACTAAACAAATGATGGGGGAAACAGAAAAAACATCGAAATAGTTCGAGTTAACTTATCTAGAAGTTACACAAGCGATTTATTTGTTTTTGAGTATCATTTGAATTAAGACCACTTCATAACACGTAAAGAATTCTGAAGTTCTGAAATATGTATTATTGAGGAGACAAATTGAAAACCTTGAGAGTTGCAAGACTTTGTTTCCAATCCTGTTGTTTTTTTTCTAAATAAGATAAGTTAAACAAAACATATTAAGCTTTATACGCATAATTAGTGGATATGGTTAAGATTACGATGGATTATTAGAAGTTGTTTAAGAATTGATATCTATTTTATCATAGTCATTGCTACAAGAATGAAATTTTGCATAAATGTAAGTACAGTAGAGAAATGCTATACTAATACGTGTTCAATGAATTCATTAAAATTTGTTTTAATTTTTTAATTAGAAGACGTAAAGTAAACTCATTCATTGCATTAAGGATACAATCAAGTCAGCTGACGTAAATATTTAACGATTGTGTTTATTTGCAAAAACTGCAACGAACAAAATCCGGAGTCAGAACACTTAACAGTCATCAGTTTTACCTGTTTTTAAAATCCAATCAAGAATGAGCACAAAACCTTTAATTTTTTTATCACAGCTAACGTCTTTCAAATTTAAATTTCGTGAAAGTTTAAGGAATATGCAAAGTTTTTTCATTTTTTTTGTACGGAAATTAGTTTTAAAAAATTGATATTTTTCTGTCCTTAGTTTTAACCTTTACGATTACTTAAAATATGTCTACAAGATTAGACTCGGTGAAACGAGGTAAACAGATACTTTAAAACAGTATTAAAAAGGTAAAAATAAAATCAGGCAGAAAAATTATAAATATTTTATGATTTGAGTCCACTTTACTTAATAAATGAAATCTTGCTTGATAATCTTACCATTAGTTTCTTATAATTTTTCCCAGCACTAATATTGTTCTTGTTGTTGCTGCTGTTCCTGTTGCTGTTGTTGTTGTTGCTGCTGTTGTTTTTGTAGTTACTGTTGCTGTTGTTGTTGTAATTACTGCTAGGTATGTTACCGTTGTCATCGTTTCTGTTTCCTATGGTACTATTGCCTTCATTTTGATCACCAACCGAGTCATTGACGGTAGCCCCTTCCTCATTGTTATTGTTAACGGTAGGGTTGCTGTCGTTTATATTCTCGTTATCATTGCTGCTGCGTTCATGGTTCATAGTATTACTGCCGTCATTGGTTTCATAATATTTTTTTCTGTTGTCTTCGTTTTTTATGCACATCTTCCATAAACATGATAGAATTGTATAGATTTGGGGAAATACGAGAACAAGAAATATAGCCCATATCCAGGCTAATTGAACTCTATATCTGGCGTTTGTAGCAACGATACTACTAGTTGAATTATATCCAAAAAAGGTATTTGAAGCCAAATCTGTTCTTGTCGGATATAGTTTGCTAACCATTCTATAGAATAGAACAGTGACAAACCCGTTGATGGTAAAAATTGCGCCCATAAGAAACAAAGAAAAAAAGATAGCAGAGAGTCGGACCAAATTCGACGGTTTGTTTTTGCTGAAATAGAAAAAAGTATGTTTTAAATATTTTGCACGTTTCAATATCTCCTCTTGCTTTTTCAAACAATTGTTATAACTTACTTTTGTTTTGCCATGATTTCTTTTCAAATTTTGGTAAATGCTAGAAACTTGTTCCAATCTAAACTCCAGCAATGACATGCATGTATGTTTGACCTATTTAATGAAAATATAATTTAAAAAACGTTATTATTAATCTACATTCAAATGAACGAGAATTTTTGTGTTAGCCGAAACATCTACTTGTTGTATATCAAATTAAAAGACTGGTGCTATCTAATAAATCTCAAATCTATTCTAACTCTAAATACATTTCTAAAACATTTCTAAAACACAATAGTATCGATGTACACTCAAACAATCGTGGCTTTTTGTAAAAGACAAAACATAAAAATGCTTATTTTTTTTATTTTAAATCTTAAAGACACATGGTGACGCACAAACCCATAATTTAGCAAATATCGAATTTTTACACGATTTCCACATTTTTTTTATTTATCATATGAAAAGGTGAAATTTTAAAAAATTACAGTGTTCAAAAGTAAATAAATCAAATCAAAAAGTGTTGGGCCAACACAAAAATATTGAGTTTCCCTTCCGCTTCATAGACACGCAAGCGCAGAGGAATGTAAATAATGCAGCATGGCATATATCATGAGCTAGTGGACTCTCATTGAAACCTGGTGTCTTCAAGAACTATAAATTTATTAAGATGCACTCTATATGAATGCATATTTCTTACCACAGACATCGATAGGTTCACATTCAAATTCTTTTCTCAGTGTGTCAATCCCACTGTAAACTATTTTTTAGACAGCAATCGCAATCACGTGACACTAAAATCAATGTCCAAAAACAGCTCGGTTTATTTACACATGCATTTTCCGGATGAGTTTTATTGACTTATTAAATGATAAATGATGACTTATGATGGGTGAAACCTTCCGTATGATGAAATTTAGTATATTTTTTCAGATTTCCGTTATCATAATCAGAAAATAAAACATGTATTTTGAAGTATTCGATTTGATAGTACTAAACTATGTTGCACATATAACGCAATCAAAAATATTTTAATCCTAACATAAACATCTAATTGATCTGCTGAAAAGACATTTTAAAAATATTTTTATCTTTTTAATTTCATATACATATAGTATGTCCACAAAACAAAAATAAAAAGATGAAATAGTATGAGCCAAATATTTATCGTTGTTAAAGGTTATACGCCAGTAGCTGCATAACAAAACAAAATAGAGTAGTGTTATTTAAGGTGGAATAACACACTTGGAAAAAGTCACTCAAATTGGCAGTAAAGTTTAGAAAGTGCTTACACAACAATGTTTGTCCCTATCGTGTACTATTAACATGCTATCAACATGTACTATATTCATTTCGGTATGCAATTCATTCATACAAACATTAATATATATTGTTTGCGTTGTCAACCAAGGGATTTAAGACTTTCCTTTCGTTTGGTTTGAACTTTTCTTGTAACTCTCAATTAACAGCTGTGTATTTTGCAGCATCGCTAAATGGCTACTTACATGAAGCATAGCTTAATTCTCAACAAGAATACATTTTGTTTAAATAAAACAGTTCTTAAAACATATGCAATAAAAATTACCGACGGTGTGGTAAATGATAACAAATAATAAAAGACATAAAATGAGAAAATATTACGTTTATTTGCTGATGACCATCATGTTTTGAATTAGACCTTGTACAACTCATTTCAGAGAGATAACATATAAAAGTAATGTTTTAACAAATCAGATATCTTTGAATAATGGGTTATTTATTTACAACATACAAGGTAAAACTTCCGTATGTGAAAGATAGAGGAGATATTTTGTTTTCGTGCAATTTGGAAATTAGAAATTGAATTTTAAATGAAAATTTTAAGAGAATACATCTCTTTTCAAGATGATTTATCATCATTTAGTGACAAGTAGAACTACTTGTTGATAAATTATTTGAGAAAAAGAAAAGTGAATGTTTAGCAGCATTGGGAGAAGAAAAATCTACGAGTCATTCTAAGCATGGGTAGTTAAAATTGATTTCTATTACCGTTTCTATGATCCCAAGACAACAAATCCAACGATCATTTGAACTCATTATAAACTCCTCATAAAATTGCGATGAAAACCAAAGGATTATTTAAATGCCAAAACATTTGCAAGAGAACGAAAATTTCAAATAACAAAAAGTCCATTGGCAAATTCGCTTAGCTGAACAACAATGTCCAACTTTTACTCAAATAACTGACTGCTCTATCGTATGAAATTCAGCTCATGCACATTTAGTTCCCTCAAACTGAGCACTGTCTTCAAATAAATAGCGAAACACTTCTCAAATTGACTTTATTTACATAAAACCTTATTACTTCCCACTTATGCTATAAGCTCCTTTTCGCTTACGACTATAGAAAAGGCATAGAATAGTTTCGTAATCTTATCAATATCTTATTTTTTTTTTCATGAAACTAGACTCTATTTTTAACCATAACTAATTTCAGAGTAAATGACATAAATCAATAAATCAAGGATTTTACATCTATATAATTACGTATTGACACGACAAATGCCATTTAGTCACTAACCGTGACAAAAATGCAAAATTTATTTCATAAATTATAACTATGCTAGTGCTTTTCTCATAAATATAGAGTAGTTATTATAAAAGATTGCGAAGAATGCCTCGATCTTAAAGAAAGTGGGCGCTCAAGATGGTAAGTTTGCAGGAATCATCGACACGAATCGATTGAGATTTAATTAATGAATAAGGAATCATTCTTTGAGTATTATGAGGTGGTCAAATGATTGGGGGTGAAATCAAATAAAGCCCGAAGGGCTTTATGATAGATTTGATCACGCCCGACCGTATTTGATCATCTCATTATATTCAAAGAATTATTTGTTGCAACAAATATTTATATAATTTTAGCAATTGCACAATAGAATATTGAAATAGTCATTGATGAAATGTATTGGAAAATACATAACAAAATAGATTTGTAGTGTTATCATAAACAAAGACTCCGGAAAATGTAAATAAACAAAAAATGATTACTTAAATATTAGAACGTATTACTTTCTTGAAAATTGAAGTTTATTCCTTACTTTTTAAAAATTTACAAACTTAACAGACAAAACACACATACTCTTCCTGTAAAACCACTCTTTATATATATATATATATATATATATATATATATATATATATATATATATATATATATATACACAGTTGCCAGAAAGCAAAAATGTAAACGCCTTTAAATTCGGCAATAGGCCAATCAATCAAAAAAAATGTGTCAATGAAAAATGAAAATAACAAACTGTCAACAATCTCAAAAATCCATTAAACGAAATACAAATTCAAAGCAGAGCAACACGGACCTCTAAAACGATAGAGGTAGGATCAGGTGCCATGGAGGAGTGACCGGTCACACCCGCCGTGTGCTCTTTGTCGTAATCGGGAAATAAACGGAAAAGTCCATAGACAATTTGGTGATTAATTATGGTCTAACAATTAGTATGAAAAACTTCAGTCAGCATGCGACTTAGTGGAAGATTGTATTTGCTGACAAGGTCGTTTATCGACCATAAAACTTACGAAAAGATGACTTCAAACGAGACTGTTGATAGTCCTGTTTTATCAACTTGTTTGTCAGTAGCTTGCCTCGCCTTAGAAACAGTTCATACAAAGAGCATGCCCTTGCGTATCGAATTAACTGAGAGACAAAAACACCATATGCAGGTGATGAAGGTATATTGCTACATAAGTAAGGAAAGTTAACTATAGAAAAATTGAAGTTATCATAAAGTTTTGTTGTTAGGTTACCATCAATGTCCATTTCAAGTAAAATATACAAATATGAAACAGATGACGCAGACTCTGTGGTATCTTTTATTTCATGTTCACTGGGATATATCGAGTCGATGTAAGTATGGAAATAACAATTGTTAATTGATAATACGTCGTCAATATACCTGAATATAGAGTTGAAGGCCACAGCGAGTGATTTATTTTTTTACGTACGTTTTTTAATAAATTCTGCTTCATATGAATACAAAAATAGGTCTGCTAACAATGGGGCACAATTGGTACCCATGAGAATTCCAACAGATTGTTGGAAGACTTGATTTCCAAAAACTACATAGATGTTTATCAGAAACTCAAGCATTTTAATGTCAACCTTAGAGTACTTGTGTGTGCAATCAGAATGGTTTTTAACAAAATAATTTTTTAGATTTCCAATGACAAGGTAAGCATTTTTACGAGTTCCAAACAAGACCATTGTTGAAAATGCCAATGAATTTTTTTCCAAAAACGAAATAGTAAATTCAAATAAAAATTAACAAAAACAAATAAAAGAAAACACCAGCAGGATTATTAAAACTTGTACACAAATCCGAGATTAAAACTGTGAGCCATCCGAGACTACATGAATGGTATAAAGAAGTTTTGTTTGAAGTCATCCTTTCGTAAGTTCTATGGTCGATACAACAACCTTGTCAGCAAATACATGGCACCTGATCCTACCTCGATTTTTTTAGAGGTCCGTGTTTGCTCTGCTCCTGTTTTGTAATTTTCCTTTGGACTTTTGAATTTGAACACTGTTCGTTATCACCACATTACATTTTTAAAACAACATTGCCATATCTCAGGACTTCGTTTATTTTCCTTCCAAAATTTAATTTAATTTAAAAAATACATGTTTTGTCATTTCTAGGTCATCTCTTCATTGTTTTGTAAAAATCAACATATTCTATGTAGAAATAGGAAACCCGTTCACGTTCCAAATTCGTGGAGAAAAGACCCAGAGACAACAAACTTGATTCAGGTTTTTGACCCTCAGCCTCAAAGTATTATTTTTTTTTATCATCAAAATGTTATTTGTCCTTCAAACATGATAAATGAAATGAAATAAAAAGAAATTTATCGATGATATTTATGCATTTTACAAAGTTCTTGCAAATTTGCCCTCGATGTATATAATGGAATAAATTTAGATCAAATTTTAAAAAAAAGTGTTGTACCGGTGCATCAGTGGTTCGAACCCCTTTACCTAAGTGTAGTAGATCTCCGTGGAACCACTAAGCAATGTATTTTGCTGAATAACTGATCGTAATAATAACATTAGAAGATTATTTAAAATTGTCTATGGAACAAAAAAAACAGGATAATTTAGAATTCTCGAATATGGCTGAGGATTGGAGATCGTTGAAAACAGCTGTAAATAGGATTTTGCATTAATTGCCTCGCATTGCTATATTCAGACCCATATTTTGATAAAAATAAATACATTTCAACACTTTCGTCATCGTAAAGAAACAAAAAAACGATTATAATTCGAAAAATGTGCAAAAAATATCAATGAAATTTTCACTCTTCCTGTGCGCCAAGACTCCTGCAGAATTTACGTCTTATTCGCCCACTTTCATCTGTGCTAAACAGCGAAAAATAATTTCTAAATGACCAAAAAGGAAAGAACCGAAAAAAGGATTTTTCTATTCATTTTAAACAAGGTTTAAGTAGCAGGTTTTCTTAGTAATCTTAATCTAAAAAAACTATTCATGTGTATAATAATAAAGACTAGGGGTAGAATTTTAAAACAGCACTAGTTGAAATTAAAGAGAACCCTCAACCTGGGCGTAAAATTCAATAAAGAGCAAGACTCTCGAGATCTACCAAAGAGTATTTAAAAATCTCAGAGACCTTAAGATATCGCCATATAAATAATCTTTTGAAATATTTGTCCAAACAGGTATCGAAAAATTTTGACATTGTTCAAAGTTAGGTCAAGAAGACTTAGAACTGAAAAATCATTGTTGTTTTGTTTTTGGTTTTTTTTTTTGGGGGGGGGGTTGAGTTAAATTATTAAGTGTGCTTAAGAACTGTTGGGTTTCTGAAACAGTTTATGGGTCGGAAAGAAATAGAAAATATCCTTAATTAAGTACACTGTCAAAAATCGCTAGAGATCATCTTTCAAAACTAACGAATTGCCTTTTATTTCAAACGGCATTTATATTTACGTAACACAGAGAATATGTCAAATTAGAATTTAAAAGGTTAAAAAAAATATGGTTGTGATTCCGTTAGGAATATCTACCCAATCTATTCTCATGAACTGGGTTGAGACTTGGGATAGTTTATATATATATATATATATATATATATATATATATATATATATATATATATATATATATATTAAAGAGGTAATCAATTAATCGTTAAAGCTTATTATGAAAAAATATACCCTTATTGTTCCTAGTTTTTCTTATGCGCTTTTTCCTAGCATAAAGGGCCAAAGAATAAGACGACATATATTTATCTATATAACAACATACATGTATTGTTGTTGGATGATACGCTTTTTGAATGGCATTTTCAATTTTGATGGTTTTTTGAACAATCATTTTTGGGATTGTTTCAAAATAAAACAATTCCTAATATTCATTTAATCCTAAAAGCAACGAATCATACAAAGCAAGTATAAACATATTATTCTATCAGAGGACAACGTGCAATTCCAGTTAGTGTGTGCCATGAACTTCCAATATGTATTATTTCAAAAAGAAATATTTTCCAGCACCAATAAAACCATTAAAATCTCAAGCAACACTGTGACTATTTTCAGTAAAAAATATTACCTCAAATGACATTTTTATTTCTTATTAAGTTAAAATTTCCTATCTTGGTCTAACAAAACACCAAGGGATTGACTTAACTGTCTTAACACAGCTACTTTTCTTTCTACACTTTTTAAGTTGCCTACACAGTACATGTTAAACTTTAAATTGTAAATAATTTTCAAAGTGTACTTGCATGCATCGTATGTTTTAGTAAATCATATAAGTAGGTAATGCAACAAATGACTGATAATATATTGAACACAAATATATTGAACATTACTTAAAATCAATTTCAAAAAAATTTCAAACAAAAGTTTTTGAGTTATTGCACACTTTTAAAAAGTTTTAAATTTATATGAAATTAAGTTTTCAGAAAGTTTCCTAAGTTTTTAAATCAGTATTACAGTATACATACCTTAGCGGTTTCTCAGATCTCTGAAGTGGATGTAGGTTTAAGTTTTAAATACTCTAGTAACATTTCAATTAACTACACGCAAGATTCTACAAGCGTTGGAGTTGATAATAACGTTCGCGCTCTTTTATCTACGTAAATGCGATGTACGCTGTAAAGGTATTTAACTTGCAACAAAGATTAAAATCCCTTTTTTTTCAAGACAACAAATCGAGCCAGACGATCGGTTAGTTTTTTTATTTAAACGTCTATTTTCGCAATAAAAGTTTGTATTTTAAACCGTTTCAACCCTCTAGATACTATAGCGTCAGTCATTTCTAAAGAATACAATGAAATGAAAAACGCTCTCTCCGATGCACATAAAACAAATAAAGTCTTTTAATAAAGACGAACCACAAAACTTCAAAGAATAATACATTGAACCAGAACTATGTGCAAGAGTCGATAAAGTTTTCTCTGAAACAAAATCGAAAAATTGAAAAGCATGCTGTTTTTATCATTGACTAAATTTGAGTTTTGCATATTGATAATAAAATAAAAAGTAACTGTTCAAATAACCGAAAGTCTTTCATTGAGAAAAGGACTAATTTGGCAGCAGTGTCCGTCCCTCTTCCAGAGTCGCTAGAGTCGTAGTGTTAAATTACCTCATAAGCTTAAATGAGATGAATCGAGAATCCTGTAGAATTTTTAATTTTGATACTATTCTAAAATATCATATAACTGATATGCTTAGAGATACACTATGGAATGGGGTATCAATTGAAACAATTGTTGTTAGATTTTTTATAATGTCACAACTGCGATCTGCACTATGCTGAAGAAATTGTAGCATAAATCTTTCTCGAGTAAAAGGGAAGCAAAGACTTAATAGCGGGAAAACAGATTCGACTATACATTGGAAGATGGACTGAGGACAACCATGAATAACAATGAAAATCATGGTCTCTTCTTTGTCAAAGCGAACATCTAAAACAAACTGCGTAAATTAATAAGAATGGTATCCAATGATATTCTAAATAACACAATTCAGTAGATTAAGGTATGAAAATGTACATAAATGATGTACCTTAAACACATACATTAAGAATGGCTGTATGGTTTGAACTAGAAAATGGAGAAAGATTCGTTATACCTTTAGGACAGAACCCAAAAGGCAACCTGCTGCAGTGTTACTGAGCATAACACTAGTGTCATCAGCCCGGGGCTCATAGACTTCAATATTGTTAGTGCAAAACGAAAGACGTTAAAATACCATATAGTGTAATGTTGGTGTTTTGATGTTAATTTTTAGTCCTTTATTGTATATTGAATTTCATTGAACATAAATGTGCTGTTTTAAACTGTACTCGTCATTCAAAACAGAATTAGAATTTACGGATTACCCTGTACTTAAAATTAAATGGGAACTACTGAGTATCTTTGGATAAACAAATGAATTACTGTGCCTCACAATCATTAGGATATAGAGTTCACTACACATTTCGATCTATTCGTCATGGTTGCAATTTAAACTATTGAAATAAAGATAAATAGGGCTATGAATGGTTTTATATTTTGAATATCTACAATTTCGAAGTTTCGAAACTTTGTTAGCCGGGCTCATTGTGTATGCAATGGCCAGGCTATAGCAACAGTGCACGGTGTACTGGATTTTGATCGAACAACAGCTAAAATCGTTCTCCTCACATAAATGTAGTACTAACTGAAAAGAGAATATAGAATGTATAGCATGCTAGTGTATGTGTAAATCTGATATATTTTTTTATATTTTAAAATTATTTTAAATATCACTTTGTAACCTAATCTTGTTCTTTGTAACAGTCTAAATCGAGTTTGCAGTGTAAAGTTCCTGAGCGACGGAATACATTGTTTACAGAGTGCGGGAATTGTTTTAAGAGCATGTGCAGTTAATCTTTGTATGGATGTTAAATATCCTCCCACGATTTAAAAAAATATTTACGATATTAATATGTATTAATTAGCTTATAACTCTGTTAATTCATATATATAATGACTCAAATCATCTATTTAGTCTGGTATAATGCCATTTCATGACAACGTTTCAATACACATCAAACGAGCCCGGATATCCGTACTTTCAGTAATTTGTATTTTTTTTTATAATTACGATCTTTTCTTTTAATTTCGATATCTTTTATCTCTATTACGAGAAAA
Organism: Magallana nippona; assembly: GCA_033439105.1. Classification (NCBI taxonomy): domain Eukaryota; kingdom Metazoa; phylum Mollusca; class Bivalvia; order Ostreida; family Ostreidae; genus Magallana; species Magallana nippona. The sequence continues at coordinate 1,188,063 of CM065926.1, read as the reverse complement.
AAAATCATATTTATTTCAATAACCAGATATTCCTCGGGTGGTTCATAATTCACAAACAATAGTTAACCTTAAAACTGAAAGTAGTTGTCAGATGATTTGAGCATTTATCATATTACTTATTATGACTATAATCTGACCTAATTTCGATTTAATTGAGAGCATCATTCACTGTTACTTTCACTTTTATGTTAAGTCAATACATACCAGTGAGCTTGAAATAAAAGATACCACAGATTCTGAAACATATGTTTTATATTTGGATATTTTACTAGAAAAAGACGTTAATGGTAACCTAACAACAAAACTATATGATAAACGTGATGATTTTAATTTTTCCATCGTCAACTTCCCTTACTTATGTAGCAGTATACCATCATCACCTGTTTATGGGGTTTATGTCTCTCAGCTTATTCGTAATACAAGAGCATGCTCTACATACGAACAATTTCTTAAACGAGGCAAACTTCTAACAAGCAAGTTGTTGGAGCAAGAATATCGAGAATTTCGATTAAAATCATCTTTACGCAAGTTCTATGGTCGATGCAATGACCTTGTCAGCAAGTACAATGTTTCATTAAGACACATGCTGACTGACGTTTTTCATACTTGTTAGACAATTATCGAAGATACCTGATGAATAAACTGAGAGGATTGATTAGGACTAAATACTTTATTATGGTTTGGCGTTACTGGCCGCAGTGACTTTAGGCTACGAATGGGCTGCCTCATAACAAATCAAACAAAACAACAATACGTGACGGCCCATCATTAGGCTCATTGTGCAGTGGGTGAGCTCAAATGCACAAGCGTCACAAAATATAATATTCTGTACAGTGGGTAAGCGCAAATGCACAATGTGGCGTAAGAGTTGTTGCGGACTGGAGTGGATGCCTGAAAGGAATTATTTGAATGACTCGGGGATGGGTTAGCACTGTTGCACAACATAGATGGATGGGTGCCGTTGCACTTAAGGCACCGGTGTGTGTACGGACAATGGAGCTTGTAACAGTTTGCTTTGAGATTGTAATCGAAGCACTTGTGGTGGGGGGTACTAGAATGTTTATTTAAATTTGCAGTCATGTATAGCAACCAAAGCTCATTATCTATGATTCCCCAGTCCTGTGACGGGTTGTGTCGATCCGCAACCTAAATTGTTCATCGTACAAAACCCACCAATTATAATTCTGTGCCCCTAAACGAACGTCTTGCATATATTTAATAAGTTATCGTGACTTAAATGGGTGCACTGCAGTGTAAATGCTAAAATAAATGAGAAATGCATCTGTCCATTTTTCGAGAGAAGTTATTCTGGTGGTGGGTTTTGGTTGTGATATGATGTTACCCTGTGCATCAATTGTGAGAGTAGATGTTGCATGGGCACTAGTGGGGTCCCTTACCAATAATGTTCCCAGATTGACAAATTCGCCCTGGATTATTTTTTGCTTAATTGCTTGGTTTACATGATACCCAGTGGGAACTGTCATAGAGTTGATTTGTTCAGGAGTAGGCTGATGGGTTGCGGTGATAATAGAAGTTATCCCTGTATCGTGGCATGTAGATGTGCGACTAGTATTGACGGTTGAAATGAGGCCGGGCATTAGAGTACCGGTTTGTTTTGATGTTGCTACAGGGGGATTAAAAATCATATTACCCGCATGATCCTGGGCTTGCCTGCAATGGTGGGGCTGCCTGTTGTGGTGGGGCTACCTGTTGTAACAGGGCCGCCTGATGCTGTGGTGCTGCCTGGGGTTGTTGGACTGCCTGGGGCTGTGGGGGTGCCAGTTGAGCCTGGACATCTTGTCCATTGTTGTTCGTCTGTTGTCGTTGAGCCCTGCGCCGACCTGGCCTGCGTGCTTGTCCTGGGTCCTGGAAATCGCAGGCAGCCGCCCGTTTAGGTTGTCTCTTTGGCCTTGGCATTGACCCTGTTGACCTCGTGGTATTTTAATACAAAAGCGAAAATTGTTACGTAATTAATTTGTAAATAAATTAATGTTAATTAATTTAATAAAATTGTATTGGTAGATTGGTAGCTAAGCTGAGATAAGCAGTAAATTTAAGAACAAGCAAGAGTAATGTGCGCCATTGAACATTGCACTCGAGAGATTGGTGCATCTAAATCCAAACAATCAAAGGGCCTCTGTGGCCATCGAGCAGAAATCGGCGGTAGATTTGCCTTTTCTCGCCTTAATAAAATTGATAAAAGTTTTAATGAACAATTAAATTAATCTAAAGAGTATACTTTTTTTTACAGACAATTAAAACATGGTTTACCAGTTTCAAGAAGAATCGAGAGAGGATGCAAAACGAGGCCTAATTTTAAAGCGAGTATATTCAACCCGAAAAATTCCGGAAAAACATAAAAACTATTTATAGGTCCTTGGATAAATTTGCATATCTTTGACTAGCCAAGATATGCCATATCATTTATACACCGGACTGACTACGCTTTCTTCCGTTTTTCATGATCTTGACAATGAGCACATGGCGGGTGCCACCGGTCGGCAGGGGATGCTTACTCCTCCTAGGCACCTGATCCCACCTCCAATGTAATGGAGGTCCGTGTTAGCTTAACTAAACTAAATACAAATACATAGAAATTAATCTTAATTCCTGAACCTATCTGCGCACATATGTATTTCATCGACCTTTTAATTCCCCCCAGTACATGGACACGCAGCAAGCAAAACATAAACCTTGTAAAACGCCAAGCATCTAGTGGTACATGGTCCATCGAATGTCAGTCTTGTCCTTTTGAAAATAAGAGATGTTTTGGGTAGCGCTGTTTTTCGAAACGAGAGAACAAGTAGAGCTGCGTACAGTATTTGTTCATAGATGGAAAATACGTAAATAACTAATATCTGGAGGGACATTATCTCGATTTTTATACGGTAGTAAAGAAGAATAAGTTTATACTCGTCATATCAATCTTAAAATCTTATAATTTCTCACTTGAACATTTTTATTGGATCAAAACAGTACAAAAGTCGCAGAGTAGGCATTTTGTTGTGTCGCAGAATATTGAAAGATAAGTCGAAGTTGAAATAGTGATGTTTGTGGGTCATAGGTCAACAACAATAGATTCATAAGGCGATTAAAGATTCAGTATGAAACACAGGCACGTAGAAAAGGGGGCTCCTCTTTTTTAGTTCCTTTTTTATACAGCTATAAAAAATTTGGAGCTCCCCTCGAAATTCCTGCCCCCCCCCCCCCTTTAGAAAACGATGCTATAAAAAAAACTATTTTTATTTGATTTTACGTAGAATCCCTCTACCTTTTTAAGGGATTATTGTAATGAATATCAGTCCATTGATAACTTGCTTTTTGTAAGATTGAAAATACATGTAATTTATATTTCTTTTTTAATCACTATCTAAAATACCATATCACAATAATAAACAACGTAAACCCCCATGCTTAGTATAATTTGTTTACATCAGTATCTTAACCTGCAACGCGTAAGGATGTCAAAACAGAATTTCCCCCAAAAAATCACCCCCAAAATATAGTAGAGGATTAACATTTCCATATTCACCCTTGATATTAAGAGTGGTTCTGTCTGCGAATGGAGTTGAATAAAACAGATGAAAAAAAAAAACATGTTAGATATATGGCCCCTCCGTCACCAACATTTTGAAATTACTCAACTCAGTTCTCAACTCAAATCCACGAAAGACGGGTGCATAAATCTGAGGTAGACTAATTCTCTAATTAATAGTCATGAGGAAAGTTGGACGACGATCCTTATTTTCCTGACTTCCGTAATAAAACGAGGCAATATGAATGATTACTGTATATGGTTAATTCCGAAAAGGAGATTATAATTTTAAACACATACACAACTACATATATTATCAGTTCAGCTTTGGTTTGGTTTTTCCGATAGCGTCACGGTCAATTCAGTCAGCTACGTCATGCATAAACAATACACTGCCGGTGTTAAAACTTTCTGATTGGTCAACTTGTTTTCTAAGGCGGAGTTATTTATGCACGCTTACGCATTGCTAGAGCTTATGGATATCTCATAACAGTCCATTTTCCCACATCATTGACTCTCCCCTTGTGTTTACATTACATGCTTAACTTTCTCTCTCTTTCTCCCTCTCTGTCTATTTTTCTCTCTCTTTGTCTCTCTCACACTCACTGTAAGCAGTCGTTAAGCCACGGTCCAGAGTACGCATAGCTCTCTCCTAGATGGGAGAGGAGCGTACATGTTGGCCGTGGTTTGCGACGACGGCGTTTAACAAGATGTAAAGTTGCATGTTCTCCGCGTTCATTTCGTGTATATAAATGTATAATGTACACGTAATACCTACTTACTTACATGTACCATTCGAAGTAAAAGGGAAGAATTTCTCAATTTCTACACCTTCCGATCGGCAATCGACAGTCAATAAACGAATTGAACGATATGAACGAGCTAGAGACGGAAGTGGAGAGTGCAAAACTGAGCCATGTTCGCTAGGCAAGTTTCCGATTCATTTATTCTACTTTTACCCTACAACATTCTGAGTAAATAATCTATACCAAAATATCCTCATAAATTTTACTGCAGATGTTATTTCTTCACTTGTCTCTGAAATTCTTTTAAACAGCATCATAAGCCCTATACAGTGACGTGTTTACATATAAGTGACGACTCTTGATCTGCTTTCCGAGGTCTATAAAGTTTGTTATTAGGAGAAAGTTTAGGGCAAGTTAAGCGACATTTACATATATGAACAGTAGTAAACTGAAAGAAGAATTTTTTAATGGATTATTTTCACAGAATGTGGTACGATATGTTAATCTGTTCAAAACTAGCGTATATTTCGTGCGCCGTAAATTGCAAGTTTTTCGTAAATGTATCGTATACCTGCACTGTAGCGATATATAGTCTAAACCCACATTTTCTTCGTAGAGCTACAGCTATATGTACCGTTGTATGTTTTGTCACAAGTAAACACTTTCATAAAATACCATAATTCCGACAGTCAAAAGTAACCCGATGAATTTTTCATTCTCTGAAAAGTTCAGTGTTTTGTCCGTGCATATATAATTAGTCTGCAACAGCAGCCAATCAGCGGTAAGCTGAATCCACCAATAAGAAAGTTTGTGGTTTAGGAGCGGGTACTGTTTATGCATGACGTAGCTGACAGACTTGAACGCGACGCTATCGGAAAAACCAAACCCAAGTCGTTCTGATGATATTTGTGAGGTTTAATACTGTAGTGCAACCCACAATTCTCTGGTAACTAGCATGCCCCTACATCAAATGGCCATAGGCGCCTAAATTTGGATTCTATTAACTCCCAACCGCCTTCGCGCCCTATAATTTTTCTGAAATTATTTATTGTGATTATTGAGTTAATTTACTTATTTTGGAAAATCGCAGCAAAAATATGTTTTTCATTATTGAAATATTATTTGAGAGAGTCCATTCATAGAATGGTCACTCTACTGAGTAAATCACCACCCCAAACCAATGCTTAATCACAGAACTACGTGTACACTAAAATTCCAATGCTTTTGCACTACGCGTACAGTATAAAATAATGACACCTCATGATAATCTGAGGAATAGTTCTACTTTTATTAGATTATTCTCTTCAGGTATATATTTACCTATACATGTCATCCTATTTTATTTTTTTTTTTACATAATAATCATTTCAATCTTGAAATGTGACCTTGGATATTGATTGTCAAAATGTTTACTTGAACATCATGTAGCAAAAAATAATTATAAATATATTACAACTTTTATACTTCTGTCAGTTTATTATCGTAACCTATTGAGTTGTTACGTAAGCTTCTTAATCCATTGATCAATTAATTTGATCAAAATCACACTGACACTATCTTCGACTGTACGCAGAGCTACGTGTTCAATTTCTTTACTCGCTTCGACGAACAGCGCTACCCAAAACTGCTCACTTTCCTACTCTGTGTATGCATCATGCTCCGGTTACTGGTTGTCCTGGGTCTTTTCTCTGTTTTGCAGTGTGATCTTTTCAGTGCTTTATGTAAATTACAGGACCTTTTAAGAGAAGAAGAGAAATTACAATTAAGTTTAAATAGATACATCAGTAGTATTCAGGAGAGTGGACAGGATGTTCCCCCAGAAATATCAAGGTATGTCTGGGGTTTTTTCCCCCTTCTAATTATTATTCTTTCGTTAAGGGTTTAATGATCATCATGGCTGTTCATATATTTGTTTATTGGTTTTGAGTGTTTTATTTTTTGTACTTGAAATATATTTCAGGATGAAATGTGCCAAAAATATACCATAAGATTTTTAATTTGCCCATCTATTTTTTTATATGATAGAAAAGTTCACCGAAACTAACGCAATACCAGGGTAAATCTTATGTGTATTTAATCGCAAAGTATTGGAATAATAAATGCACAATATATCAAAAATGTATTGTTTTAGATTTGATTAGCAGTGTAAAGTTAAATAGGTAATTAATCTCAGAAATCTCATATCTTACATAATAGTGTAGAAAGAATATACAATGGATTTTTTAAACTTATTTGATTTTTGAACAGACCACTTTTCAATATCTTATTTCGCGCCGTGATTGAGATATTTATTGTCTCCTGATGCATTGTGACCGTCTCCCCGGCAGGAATTATTAGATCGTAATCAAATAGTTAATATCTGTGCTGATCATACGTAGTTACCCTTCTAGTGAACGATTAGACATTGCAATGGAATATCAAGTCTTTGCTCCGTTCTTTAAATTGAAGGTCGTTTAAATTCTCTACGACCAGGCGTTGTGTTAAATATTCGAAATACAAAAGTTCCACAATTATCTCTCTCCGTCATCATCCCGTCACATCTGGAGGGCTGACGTTCAGATTGATTGAGTGATTGTCAGCGTTCGAAGCAGAAATGACAGCTGTCCTTTTCAGAATTTTTTAAAATCCATGCTTAGCATATTGGAGTATCAATGCAACAATGCAAGAATAGAAATTGAAAGCAAGTACTCGTTCAATACAGAATCAACTTTGTTCGGAGGACATCGGCATGGTGTCGAGAGACATGTGTGCGCTCTAAGTATGAAATGATTGGTGTAATGTAAACCTACAAATATATGCCTTACTCTGATTTCCAAAAAAGTTCAATCAAGCAATATATAGCGATGTCGGCTTAATTAAGTACTAGTAACAGTATTTTCATGAAAGTACTTTGAGAAGTAACATGGTTCCTTGAATAAGTTTTAAGTCTTGTCTCGTAGCATATAAGAAAGATTTCAAACTATTTCAGTTAAATCGTTTAATTTTGTGTTGCATGGTTGAGTTTAACTAATTTAATGAGAAGGCACGATTTCAACATGCAATTTCAAAAATTAAAGTCCCCATGATCTTGCATACATTATACATTATGATTCGCACATAAGTCATCAGCAAATGAAATAGTTTTTGTTTTATTGACAAAGTGTTGACATTTCTGAACACATCTAACTTATCATATCTCTTTCTTGTTATCGTACAATGTGCCAGCATTGAATCTGCATCAATCACACCACAGCCTGTTTTACCATAGCTGTCCATTATCTCCTTTAGGTTTTCCGATTCGCTTAAAATAAAACGAAAGGCCATCAAGGATGGGCCAGGGTACGTCGAACACCCTGTCAACGACTTCCATCTATTGTATCGATTTGTCGTGGAATGGCAGTCGGTTTTTGATAACATCTGGTGCAAAGATTGCGAGGAGACTGAAGCTGCTAAAGGTATCAATTTTAGGCATGATTAGATACAGCTAATTCAAACAACGCGTGGACGTGTAACATGTTGATACATAAAGCGAATGCTGAACATAAGGCATACAATAAAGAATTCGATTTGTGAACTTTTTTCTTGTAGTTATAAACGTAAATCATAACTTACATTGGAAGTATTGAGTATTGTTTTGATTCAGTCAGTCTTTATGTATGGGAGCTTTCGATACGTTCACAAGAAGAAGTTTTTGAAGTTCATCTCTGTAACGAAGAATTTTCACCCGGATTGAAAATTGACCTAGAGATCACTTTCTCAATGGTGAATAAATCGTTTTAAGCAACTTTCAGTTCAAAAACGATTAGCGCTCTAAAGTTTTAGTCAATTTTTACCAGGATCAAATTTTAACATGTTGAGATAATCGGAGATATTAAACAAGCGGTTAAATAATGACCCGGGTTTAAATTTCACGACTCTTCGTCCCAGGTCTAAATTTTCAACAGAGAAAAAGCAAACCCGTATCAAAAATCAAAGTTAACTAGAGATCCCCGGGTCAATTTTCCAATCCGGGTCAATATTTTCGTAACACTTGGTCATTCGTTTATTGATACAAAAAAATTGTACGTTCACAATTGATCGTTTAATAACAATATAAGATAAACGGCCATGGCTGTTTGAAATTCGAAGCATTGCTGTGTTAAAATGAGGATTTTATTACGATTGTGGCGATTTTTCAGATTTTAATTTCACTGTTCAGCTGGTAAGCAAGCGTCTTGGTCTGTGGCCGTCGTCCTACGATTTAGACGGGGCATCCAGCGCTCTCCTTCGACTTTGGAAGGTGTACAAGCTAAATCTTAATGAGTTTATCGACGGCATCGTCCAAACATACACTGCAGATCAGCCTATGTCTGATGACGAGGTGTTGACCGTAGCGAAGTACGCGGACAGCGTCAAGGACGACTACTCTGAAATGAGTTGGCTGGAAGCTTTGTACATGAGGTTACAAACACAGGACGGGTTCTCCTACAACCAGACAAATGTGATTCGTGTTGCTCGGTCACTAGCAGCGTCTTTCTACAAAGTTAGAACTATAAATATTTTCTCAGACGTCTAGTAGATTTTCAAAATTACATTCAGTATATTTTGATGGGAAGATTTTATTGACATCTTTTTATATATAAACATGCGGATAAATTTTAATATAAAAATTCTTCAAATAATAGCCATATTGGACATTTGTTTTATACCCTTAAGATGAAAACTACTAGTAAAGCAATATATATTTTCAGTTAGGTTTTCCAAAGAAAGGGATTCTTATTTTGGAACCTTTCCAAAGTTTAGGTGATTTTTCCTTCTTTGATTGAAAACACTTATCATTTCATACAGATATTTATAAAGTATATTATGTTTTAAAATTTTCTATGTATCTTACAATAATTAAAGTATTATCGTTATCCAAATATGACAATGCTTGTTAATGCATCTTTATGAGACCCTCTGTTGGTTTACCTAGATAATCGGGGTATAAACAGAGACGTCGCATTTTATCTGACCAGTGCGACCAGCAACGAGAACGAGACCATTCCAGAACCAACACCAAAGGATGCTATGTACGAAGCTCTGTGTCGTGAGGATCAAAAAGTAAATGACATTGGTGATATTTCAGTAAATTATGATTACTAATTCAGTTATCATTGAAGTATATTGTATCTTTTATTGTTTACTCTCAAAGAACCGAGAGCAAGTAATGAAAATTTGGATCTTGAACGTGTATTTACAGAACCACTTTGTTGTTTATGAAACATGTCAAACAATGAACACGTTATTGCAGAATCTACAGGAGTTAGCTAAGCTTCGATGCTTTTTAAGGGGAACTGCCATACCTTATTACAAAGCAAAAGAAGAAGTGGTCAATTACGAACCAAGGATTGCCATTTTTCATGACGTCATCTCTCCTACCAATATTGAACATCTGAAATCCATTGCCACAAAGGGAGTATGTTTTTAATTAAATGCGTTTGATCTTTTCTTTTATATAATTTATATTACAGTTATGAATATGCAAATTTTAAAAAGTTTGCATAAATAAGGTAATGATTATGTATACCAAATAACTGCAATCAAACACCAAATTCATTTACTGAATATAACTGTTTTGTCATCTACTATCACTTAATTCAGAAATATCATTAATATGAGCTTATAATCAGTCTTAAATTTAAATCAAATATTTAAACGTTGGTGTTTTATATATTTTACTACAGTTCTAGTATGTAATGTTTCTAGTTAACCAGATCCACCGTTTTCCTAGAGAATACTGGGCCAAATGGACAAGTAGCGTATGGAAAATTAGACAACGTACGCGTGAGTCAAACGTAAGTCTCCATTACTCCCAGTCACCAATTTAAACCAATCAGTCACCCAGAAGACCATTTGCTATTGGTTGTTGTCATTCATTATTTTCATTTGTTGTGCGTCGTCCGTTCACAATAGATAATTACTGGCTTCTATGAAATAGCTAAGCCAACCTTGCTTTGTTTTCAATTATTTTGAAACGAATCGAAATTATCGTAAATTTGGCACAATCTGAGATACATAATTCCAAATTATCCATAAAAAAGAAATAGTAATTTGATAGTTAACAGTCCGGGGATTCTACATGTAGTACGAAGAATGTTAATGATACAAGAATATCGGCATAATGGTGATGTGTCATTTACATTTAATTTACTATTTGCTTCCAGGTCTTGGCTTGGTACAGATGAATACCCTGAGCTATCGCGACTAGAGAACAGAATCAAACTCACAACAGGACTTAGTGCCGAGTACAAGTCAGTCAGAAGTCACTCCGAGAAATTCCAGGTACGGTCATTTTAGATCTGATCGATTTAAAAGGAGTTATTGCATATTAAAGAGAGTCATTTGGTATGTCATTTATTGTTTTAAAAATTTGTACAAACCGAAATACAGAGCAATACTGTAAAAGTGGTTATCTACGCGTGGGGGAAATTTACAATAGGTAAGCTTAAAACCGCGTAAAATACCCCGCGCGTATGGTAAAAAAAATCAAAACTTGAGTGTGGTAAATCACGCATTCGCGTATTTAATACCCACGCATATTGTTTGACTCCAGAAAACGCGTAATTTACTACCAGCGTAAATAACCACTTTTACAATATGTATTTTCGTTGCACAGGTATTGAACTACGGAGTAGGAGGAATGTACACTGTCCATTATGATTATACGGTAAGTCTTGTAACGGCTTAGTAGTTTTGTACTTGTTAATTTTTACTATTTAATTACTTTTGTTTTATGAAAATGTTTCATTGGCTTCAATAGGGGTTTATGCTGGGGATACCGTCTAATCTGCTAGATTCAGAGGACATTAGAACTTCTGGTGAGAGGTTGGCGACCTGGATGTATTATGTTAGTTTTCCAAAAATAACAGTAGTTTTCTGAAAATTATTTGGTCGTTTCAATAACGTACTTTAAGTGTATGTAAAACAATAAAAAAAAAATCATAATAGCTCTTTGCTTTTGTACAGTTGAATGACGTCAAGGCTGGTGGTGCAACAGTATTTCCGGAAATAAAAACAAGAATACCAGTTGCCAAGGTACTAATTTGTATCTTTATATAACACACATCATGCTTTCTTTCAATTCGGTCGGTGACGTGTCTTTTTAATTTCAGGGAGGAGCGGCGTTTTGGTATAACGTGAGGCCGAGTGGGGCGACAGATCCCCGAACCTTACATGGCGGCTGTCCAGTCTTAGTCGGGTCCAAATGGGGTAACATTGCATATTTGATTGTCTTTCTCCCTTCCTATCCATACGAAATTCATGTTCGATTATATCTATCAATTTCAGTAAGTTTTGTAACGATACTATAAAGTGTGATTTGATATATTCATAAATAACAAATAATTGTTTTAGTGAGCAACAAGTGGATTCGTGAAGAAGGGCAGATGGACCGAAGGTTATGTGGTCTAACTGAAGATGCTGTTGATGACTTTCCAAAAATTTGACAAGTACATCGTACCAATTTACCTTCAACGAAGTTGTACTGATTAGGTCAATCTGTTAACATATTTTAAATGTTGAAATCAAATTGTTAATTAGTGAAAGTAATGAACTGAAGACAACTCAAAGTAAGACCGTGCTACCAACGATATTTTTATACCCTGCATAAAAATTATGGAAAAGACTTTATTTTGAAAATTATGTAACTACTTAAACAGAGACATTATCTACATGTATATATAATCGTTTCATGGTTTGAAATAAGGTAAATCAAATCAAACTTAAGTAATATTTTCCATGAACACAAAATTAAGCTACAGCGTTGTATACATCTTAAAAATTAAAAATAACACTGGATATGGCACACCATCTGTCCAATCTTATAGCAAAATATGTTCCATATTAAAAAAAATTACATGACAGTTATCTTTTCATTTAAAAAGCACCAACTTTTATAAGGTTTGTTGTTTGAGAAGTTTGATTACATAATTATACATTCTATGCTATAAAACAATAAAAACTCCCAGTGTTACCTGAAAAAAGCTAAACAGACATGAATATTTTGTTTTTGTTTTAAATATTTTATATAATTGTTGTAGCAATTGTTCCTTTATAATGAAGAAGTTAAAAAGTATTTAGAAAAAGAGAGAACAACTTCTTTTTTGTTAATCAATCAGTGTTATTTACTTAGATTAACATTCGTAAACTATAGTTTACAACCGTTGGATATGGTTTTACAGATGAAAACTATAGTTAAAGAATCGTATATTTAACGGTTCGCAAACTGTAGTTTACGGCCGATTACTAGTTTATCAACTGGGAAAATATGTGAGCTTATTTTTATGAATTTGGCGTGCCATACATGGAATATGTTTTTCTTAACTTTAATGTTAATCTCGTATCTCTTCGTTTGTATCATGTGACCTATTGAGTGTATCATGCAAGATTAAAAGGTAGAGTTACTGTTGCGAGGTGGTCTTCGACATGATGACATGTGGTGATAACGAACAGTGTTCAAATTCATAAGTCTACAGGAAAATTACAAAACAGGAGCAGAGCAAACACGGACCTCTAAAACGAAAAACAAAAAAATGTCTCTAATCCACTTCTAAGCAAAACCACTTGCTATAGTACTTGTTTGTTAGGAAGATGTCCTCCTATCGTGATTTATTAGAAAGATTTGTGTTCTATATTTAGTTAATGTTTCCAATACTTTGAATCTTCCTCCAGCTTATTTTCGACACGGAGTTAACTATCCGCGCCATATGATATGAACACTACAGTTAAACGTGTAAGAATTGAAACGAACTGGTTTATTGTCTACTATTTTCACTGTAAAACAAAACTTTAAGAAACTTACATATACTAGTAATGAGATTTGGTTAAATGAAAGGTAAATCTATTGAAAGAAGCGGATTAGTCATAATAAGCTAATCTAATAAGATTCACATAAATATGTAAATATTTTTTCGAGCTATAAACATTTGTTAGGAAAAAATATTCCCAAATCTTGCTTCAAAATTTGCAATAATGTGAAGAAAAAAATATATATAGATCTATTTTCTTTTTCATGAGGTTTAAATAGTAGAAAAATGGTGATGACTACCAAATCATTCGAAATTTGTCGAGATGATACGTTGTGTAGAAGTATGCAATACTTGCTTAAAGCAAACACAGATGTTCCCCAAACACAATCCCTTCCGACATCTAAAGAATAGCAATCATATCTATTCAAGTTTTGTCAGTATCATCAGCGATTATATATTTCCTCCTCCGGGTTTTATTAATCTTAATGAATGCCAATAACTTAGAATCATCGAGATCAATCGGTCAATTACCAAATCAAGGGCGTTTTATGGCACAAATTGTAGATCGACTGATATGTGTATGTTGCCTTTGTCCTACATGTATGTACAAATGCCTTTGATTAAGGTTTTTCAGACGGTTTTCCACAGATGTTAATCAATCACTCATCACAGTATTTAAAAAGTTTGAAATAAATAAAGTTTTGGGGAAACCATATTACATTGTGCTATTGGAAAGTGTAAATATCGGTATTTGTTTTATAATGACTTTAAAGCAAATACCTATATTTACACTTTCCAATAGCACAATTCAGTATGGTTTTTCAAAAACTTTATTTATTTTACCATTTTAAACGTTTACCATAACCGAATTAATGGCAAAATATATATTGACAACAAAAATATCATTATCTTCAACTTTTTTTTATTTAATACAGTGCAATAGTCCAAGTTAATTGGACTCTCGTAAATCAGGTCACAGCCTGGTTTAATCAGGGGCTTTACATTTTTTGTCTTGTTTTCTGAGTTTCTAAACACAAAATGACAGAATATCGAAGAAGAGATTGGGTTATCAAACCTCCTGTCAGAGACCTCCATTAACTGTATCGTGAATTGAAAATCGGTATTTGACAACATCTGGTGCATAATTTCGACAATATTGAAGTTGCATACAGTGTACATCTTAAGCCTGCACAGTTATAGTAACGTCATACATAATGGAACACAATGAGTAAAAGAAACGTTCGATTTTTGAAAGTTTCTCTTTTGTTTTATAAACATTTACATTCTATTCACTTGAATCTTTCTCTTTTCCTCTTCAACACTTTGTGTCAACAAATTAAAGGAAAGAATTTTATGTAGCGATATCAATAAAAGTACTTGATAAAGTTGTCGAGGGATTATAATTGCTAAACACATTTGGAGGTATGGGTTTCTTCCTTTGATCTATTATTTTTTTATTATTTGCCATGCAGGTTCACTAGCGCCCTCATTCTATTATACATTATCGGGACATTGATTTCTTTGGTTTAGGAATAAGTGCAAACTGGATCGCCATGTCTTCAATAACCAAGTGTTATAGTCCCATGAATGACGAGAAGGTGCTAACCGTACGTAGATGGAGTCAAAGACTACTAGTTTGCAATTAGGTTACTTAGAACTTTGTACAGGAGACTGCAACTACAGAATGCATATACATGTACTAGTATTCACAGCCAGTCTATATATATATATATATATATATATATATATATATATATATATATATATATCTATCCAAGCGTATCACAGTAGTATCTAATTCCTATTGCAAACGTTAGAAACAATATACTCTCCATAGGTTTTCTATTTTTTCATTAATTGACGTTTTGATCATTTTTAAAAAATAATCATAATTATTTATATTTTTATAATGTTGATAGATAATTTCAAAGATACGAGGAGAAAACTCTCAAAATTGAAAAAGCTTTATTTCTGCAAGATTTTAATGTATTCAAAAGAATATATTCCATAAGGTCAATGATAACTAATGGGGAATGGGGATATTCAATGAATACAAATTAAAGATCTTCACCGGATTCCAACCATGAATTGATCACTGCAATTCACATCGTCGGAAACCCACGGTTGGTCTCACTTCTCTTACCTCTATTATCATTTCCACAAATCTTGAGAAAATCATTTGTTCATGAACGCATGCGTCAAGGTAGTTAGAGGTGGGTGAGGAGGGAGAGTATTTTTTTGTAAAGTTTTCATTTTTCCCAGTGAATTTTTATGTGAAAATGTCGTGTGGAGTTTACTACGCTGTCCCGCCTCAATAGAATGAGTTCTGTGTCTGCAGTAAAACCACCGAAGAAGAAAAAACGAACCAAATCCAAGAAAAGAGGTAAGAGAAGCGGGACTGACCATGGCTTTCCGACGATGGACCGACCGTGGGTTTCCGACGATGTGCATCTCAGTGACGTCATTGATACTAAATTGACGTTGGAAAAAATCCAATGAAAGTTTACTGATTTATTTTCCTTGTTACTTGTATTTCCCGAACAACAAGCGTCTGTTTTACATTAGCCTAGCTTTTGTCTAGACCATGTTAGATTCTCTGAAATGGAATATTTGTATAAGTCGTTTGAAATAAACTACGCAATTTCGACACACTGCTTATTCTTCGGAAGCTTCTTTCCTATTGATCAATCGTAAATAAAAATTGAAATAATTAAAGGATTATTTAAACGATTATTTAACAATCAAATGAGATTTAAAGCCCGTGTGTGTTTTTCGAGATCCTTTTAATTCTTTGAAATGAGGCGTTGCATAAAGGTATGTAATGCCAATCTGAACACAAGGTCTTTTTCAGGGGATGGCAGTTCGATTGGCAGGGGGTTCATAAGCGTCCTCAAAAGGAATGACATCTGTCTGTTCAGGGTCTATACATATAACCTTAAATGACCTGGGAAATGTCAATACAGGAATAGAGATATAAAGCATTGGCACTTATCTTTTTATAACGAATCAACTAGGCGTTATCTAGTGTTCTTTGTGCTGTTGAGCGAACAGACATATCTATGTTGTCGGTGTTTAAGATCAGTGACATTTATTCAGTGTGTTCTGTGCTTTTGACTTTGGTTTATCGTTAAGGTCGTCGTTATATAATCTAGATCGTTCAGAAAGCATTTCAATCAATTCACAAATAGGTGTCCTAAGTTTGATATAACAAATTTTAAAAGCCATTAATAAGCCACACTGCCAGTGCATTTGTCGTGATACGAGGGTCAATCACAAACAGGAACACTTTTGCCATAGCTTGTTTACTAAACATTATGTCATCACGAAATTAAGCAATAATTCCAATTGATTTGGATTTAAAAAATTAAATGTATTCTATAATATTGAAAATTATTTAAAATTTTAAAAATTTTAGTCTGCGAACAATGATCCATATAAATTCGAAAGGTGTGTGTGTGTATATATATATATATATATATATATATATATATATATATATATATATATATATACACACTGTATAGCAGCTTAAATTCGCGGTCGGAAAAAATCGCGATTTTTTCATTTTGCAGCAAATCGCAGTAGATTGAATTCGCGGAAAACAAAAATTTGTAAAACACAAAATTGAATTTTATTAGTAAACGTTATTTGAGCACATGTGTTTGTGTTTTAATGTTATGAATTTCGTAAAGAATTCATCAAAATAGTATATCATTCATCGCGCGCACAGTCTGGTCTCATCTGGGACTGTCCATTGTTTTCTTCGCGTTTTCTTGTCTCTCTTAAGATAAACCGACAGAATATCAATGATGGGTCCGGTTATATTGAACACGCTGTCAATAACATCCACCTAGTATACTGTGTCGAATGGTTGTAGAATCCCGTGGAGAGACTGTAGGTATTTGATAACATCTGGTACTGACACTAAAGCTGCTAATGATTTTGAGCATGAATAGATTCAGCAACCATTCATAACATTTGGACATGAAGCTTCGTATGTTTGATTTCAAAATGCATTAATTATTGGTTGATATAAGGAGTAATCTTCCACAACAATTACTGATATTGACGTAAGTAAAATCATAAAAATTTTTACACATTCAATGATGGGGAATTCAATTCCTTTGGTTGAAACAAAAAAAGGACAGAGCTATGATAATCTTTTATACAAATTAATATTCGTGTCAATCTTTGATACTCTGATATTATTCTAACAGAGATAATGATTACTGAATTTCATTTTCCAGATTTTCATTTCACTGTTCAGATGGTAAGCCAGCGTCTTGTGGCCCTCGTCCTACGATTTAGACGAGGGACTCCAGCGCTCTTCTCCAACTCTGGAAGGTCTCAATAACTTCATCGATGGTATCGTGTAACACAGCTGTCTATAGACAAGGCGTGAAGAACGACAACTCTGAAATGTGGTAACTGAGCTCTGCACAAACAGAGAGCGGGTTTCACAACGACCAGTCCCTCATTTCATACTATCAGCTACTAGTACATGTATTTTGCAACAAATTCTCTTGTGACTTTAGAAATCCGAGTTAGTCGGGTCCCCATGTCCCCATTTGTTGTTATCTTACTTAATAGGAAGATAATGGTCTCTGACATCTTCAATTTTAGTACCATCTAGAATGACATGTTCATTACATTTCTTATTGACCTTAATGTCCTCTACTTTGTGTAATTGGTTTTCAGACCAATAAACGTTTGGCTTGTTACACTGTGAAACATCTGAAGGTCAGCAAAGATCAGCACAAACACCAATATCAAGATTTCCAAGAGTACTGTGCTTAGGTTCTCCTACACGGTACTAAATTTCTATTTCAAACAAGCTTATGATACATTACAAAGATGGCTGTTGTTTTTGCAGAATTTTTCGCGTTTCTAGCCAAATCTCATCATAAGGTGTCTGAAATGGTCTAGCTTTCGTTGCTATTTACACTGGACTGAAAAAAAGGTGTTTTCTCTCTGTTTAATCTCACCCAGACAATCTAGTGAGTAGGTGATCCAAAACATGGCCTCAGTAAAATGCATTTATAAGCAAGTATAATTATTTTGAAGCTGAGATGGTTTAGTTTCAGAGAGGACGGTTTTTTCAGTCCAGTGTAAAAAGCAACGAAAGCAAGACCATTTCCGGCATAATGATACAATGAACAAGGCTTTTTGTCTAGAGAATCAAATCGGAAGTAAATGGCGTCAATGAGATCAAGCTTAAACAATCGTCATCACTAAACAATATACTTTCTATATTTTAGAACCACTTTATACTTACCTAGTGTGGATATTTCAATTCATCTGTAGAATATACAGTTGATGACCGACTGTATAAATGTATCAACTGAGTCCAACTATATACCTGATGGTCCCCTACTCACACTACAATCAAGCATCATCTCGACGGAGCATTGAAACTTAATCTGTTATGAAATTATTTATTATTACTCTCCTTCCAGGAAGTAAACTGAGTCAGCTGAGCCAACAGTGGAGCTGTCAATCTTTTCTTTAATTTAATAAAATTACTCATTTCTGTTTCATATTCGTCTATTAGATATCAAATATAACTCAGATTAAAGTATGCATGTATATTGTTTATTTTCTGTAAACTATCTTTCCACTCCAATACATTTGTACAACATTTAACATGATAAATGAAATATTTCAATATGAAAACATCAACAAAAATAAATGAGTATGAGTGACCATGCCTTTCATACACACACAGCGGTAGAGTTAGTTCATCTTGAGTTCAAATCTCAGTCCCGGAGCGGCCTTGTAGCGGAAAGTTCCTGTCCACATCTGTCCTTCCGTATCCGTAAACTGACCGGTACCTTCCATTCTGAAGCAGAGAAAACACGGACGTGTCAATGGATGAAGAGATGGTCAACACCTAGCTCGTGTTCAGGTCATGATGGAGTTTACTTAAAACAGTTCTTTAATGTTTACGACGAGAACGTGTACTTCGATTTTTTATAGATCTTTCAATTGTTAAAAGATATTCTCTCTCTACTTTCCTATACGTTCACTCTAGATGATTTTAAGTGTAACGTTGCATGTAGCTTATCATAACTGTTGATGTTTTATTGGTTGCGACCATACAGTGTCTGCTAAAGTTAAGTCTTATTTTTCATATACTATTAAGTACATTTTATATCACATATATTTGTGAAAAAAAAAATTTGAATTAATTTTCGAGTGCGGAAAATGTTGGGTTTGTTCAGTGAACTAGGAAAATATAAAATTCACAACTTACTTATTTTCGTTGAATTGTCCTTCGTAGAATGAATTGTTCTTCCAGGTGTATTTCCCCTGACCGTGAAACTGATTGTTGACGAACTCTCCCTCGTACACCGCCCCCGACGGGTGGATGAGCTTGCCCCTCCCATTCATCTTGTCCCCCTTCCACCCCCCCTCATATACGGCCCCGTCCGTCGTGGTGTGGACACCGTAACCGTTCCGCTCCAGTGAACCGTCACTACCATGTTGGTATTCACCATCTGTAATAGGCAAAATTACGGTGGCTGCTATAGGACATATGCTCGAGATATTTTTCTTAAATTCGTGGCCACGAAATGAAAGTCGCCACCGAAACTGTGAAATCAGTTCATCAGATTAAGTATGTTTTACATTTCTTAATCATAGTTTTCGGTCGTAAATTATAGATAGTTGTCATATAGTTCACAAGGCAATCTATGTTCCACAGTTGTAAACTATACTTTGAAAACAAACATTTTCAACTGCAAGCATATTAATTTATCTGATAAATACCATGATTTATTAATGTAAACTATAGTTTTAGACTTTTTAGGCGCTGAATTCACAAAAAGGGATAGACTGTGATTAACATTATAGTTTTTACATTTGGGGAGAAGAGATTTTAGCGACAAAATTTGGCATCAGAGTTATTTTTATGAAAGTATTTTCTCGATTCTAAACTATTAGTTTAATTTCAAAGCTATTGTTATGAATACTTTTGTTCGTAAATCTTTGATACGGTTTCTTTAGTTGACAATTGTTTTGTATTCATAATATATATATCAGGGACGTATATACGTCCATGTATATTTTAAACAACTGTGAAATATAGATAAAAAATCATGTTCATTATATTTTACAGTGATAAACTATGATTGACAAATTCTTTTTAATGTGGTTTATTTCTCAAGACTGTAAGTGACGATCGTGAAGTATAGTTTATAGTTTAAATACATGTATAGTTTATGAACACAGATGATGTAAACTATTGGTTAACGTCACTGAATAATACAATAGTCATGGTCCATTAACTGTAGTTTACAGTCGGTGAACCTTGACACCATACGGAGAAGGTATTTCGAGCATCCTAAAGCATGTTCAAATTAACTGTTCTTAATGGTGAATAACGGTAGTGGCTGTTCACGTTTCATTACTTGTATTTAAGATTACACATCTAGGTAATATGTAAATAAAACTACAATGTGTAAACTAAGTAAACTTGTACAATACTAACCATATCTGTCTCCATTGGGGAAGATGTATACCCCCTTGGTAGGGGGTGGAGGTGCTTCTTCTTTCTTCTTGTCTTTTTTATCTGCAATAAATACTCGACCGCTATAATTTTTCAGATACTCATGCATTCATTGTTTTGAAAAAGAATTTGCTTTTCATATCTGAAAAAAAACTGCATTGTCAATTCTATAAAACTAGAATGATTGAACTGTTGCTAATTTTTAAGGTAGATTAAATTTCTAACAAAATATTATTAAAAAATTTCTCATATGAAAATAAATCATATTCTATATCTTTTATGGTGATGAATCTCTCTCTCTCTCTCTCTCTCTCTCTCTCTCTCTCCTCTCTCTCTCTCTTCATTCACACCCACCAAGTACCAAAATACCAAAAACAAATCCAACCTGAAACATTTCTACAACTATCTACTGTGTTAATGACTTGGTTTCAAAGCTGCAGAACCTTATCATGTTTTACCAACAAAGCTTTCATACATTTGCACTCTATGATCAATAAGCATGACAAAATGCTGACTTCATATTTCTATACAAAGCAATTAAACAAACAGCACCAAAGACCCAGGACTCATGTTTCATCTGATAAAAGATGAGTGCTTTATCTCCCTTATATAGGTCATTGTTATGACATCATATCCCTTACCACTCTGATCACTGTCTAAAGACTCTGCAAAGTACAAAACAGATTGATATTTTTGACTGAATAACAAAAAAAAAATGAATAAGATTACTGACATCTTGTCATCATTTGCTTGCTAAGCACTAACAAATCAATCATAAAATAAAAGTTTTGAAGTGTTCATATGTCAAAGTCAAGTTTTTTCTATACAAAATATTCCTCACCTCTCCCACAAGCTGTTCAAGCTTTCAAAAATAATCTCAAAATGATCTCCTTTTATATGTTCAAATTTATGTACAATAAAAAAGACTGTGAATTTTTCCTCCAATATGGTGAATTGCCAATACAATTATTATACAATACATTGCAATATATTTGTATAAGCAGGTGTGGGAAAATTGTGTGACATTTAGAAGACCTTCCCAGGACAAATCACCAGATACAACATCACCAACACATTGAGTTTACAACAGACATAACGAGTACCAGGGCCTGGATTTAGGTCAAATGTCACAGTCTTAGCTCCTTTTGAGTGGGACTCATTGACTACAAAAATAAAATGCTTATTAAGATATTGCATTACATATATGTAAAGACTTGGAATAAACAGGAGTAGCCTTTTCATGTTACATGTGAGTCAGAGATCTTGTTAAGGTTTGATCAAGGATGGATCATTGCTCAATGCTGGTATTATTATATTTTTTAATTTTTTTAAACAATTATACTTTAGAAAAAAAATTAAAGTTACATGTATAAAGTCAACAACTGTATGTACACTTGAACATGGTGACATATTATGACATGTTTTGAATGAAATGATAGATAATAGCCATATTGGTTCATTTTTAAAAACACACAGAAAATAATCATTATGTGTTTTCAAATGATAAATTGTTCAATATTTCATATTGTACACCACTGCTTATTGTGTTTTTTAGTCAATTAACAAAAATGCGGTTAGGAATATAAGCAGAAACTTAATGCATTTTAGTATTTTATAGAAAGTAAGCTGGAGTCAATGGTTTAATAAATCCAGAATAAAAAGGTTGGATATATGGATAAGTAATAAAATGCAAAAACTCAGTTCATCATTTAGAATGAAGTCATAATTCAAGAAAAATACTAATTTAATTTCTTCATTTGTTGATTAATTAAAGCCCAAACAACCCTGAAAGCTATTTACAGATATTTTATTTGAAAAAGGTAGAAGTTAAATATTATGGTATAAAAGATACATTAAGACATCAAATCTTTCACCTATCAGGGCCTGAGAACAAAGTTTGGTTTATGAATATGTTTCTTGTGTGCAGAAAATTGAATTTTTATCTTCAGAATTTTTTTTTCTTAAAAATCATTAATCATGCTCAGAAATATACAGTGTTTGTTGACCAGAAAGAATAAGTTTATCAGTCCCATTTATGACAGTCCTAGTAAGAGTAACACATAAAAGGTTAATGCTGATTGACCTCCGAAGATTCTGTCATATGTGTATCAAATATCATACTGCCTATCAAATACACTCATGTATGCATGTCTACTATTATCATGCACACATGTCTTGTTTGCTCAAGAAGTCTCATTAGTTAAGAAGAGTAAACCCAAACATATTTTTGTTCTTACCAGCTAAATTTTCTGCAAAATAATGTTAAAAAGATATGTTCATATATTTTTTTTAAAAATCTAAACTGTACATGCATAACGTTATAAATAAAGAAATTGGCTTTAAGAGTAACACTTATGAAAACAAATGTTTCGAATTTGGAGAAACCTATGGTATTTATTTTTTGTCAAAAATTTTCTAGCAACTCTATATTATAATTGTTAAAGAAAAACAAATTAATTAGCCAGTGTATCAAATAATGAGGCTATGTACGATGCCTTTCCCGTTATGATGAAAATTCCACATGCTTCATTGTTACAATTTTCAAAATCACAATGAAATAAATAAGTTATTTTGGATCATAACAATAAAAAAAACTAATGCATACCAGTCGGCATTTTCAATGTTTACGAAATATGGAGGCGGCCATTAATTTATTGGTGACTATGGATACTATATTGAATGCACATTTTCGGATTCGGAATTGACCTCGACTTTATTAAATCATTTTTCTATTTAAATTAGTTATTTTTTATTTTTATAATATGGGTAACTCTAATTGAACAATTTTACAATATCATTATTTAATATTTAATTCGAAATTTTCGTAACAGAACAACTTCCGGTGACATTGAGTATCTTCTAAGTTTGACGGTGTCGGCAATCCGAACTTGCCATGCTTCGTCCACAGAGCCTTACACGGGTGTTAACAAAATGCAGGAGATCAAGTTCCTTGCCATTAAGGACGCTCTCTACAAGATCGGTAGTTTTCTCAAGGAGCATTAGGTAATAAATGTGAACAGTAAATGATAGCTGGGTGCAGTTGAAAGTTATCTGTTATGTGTTAGGACTATTGTTAGGATCGTTATTTCAAATGATTGAAGATTGATAGTTGGTAATCTAAGTCCCTTGTAACCTTTTGTGAATAATATTTATGCTAGCTTTAAGTAGAAAGTGCACTGTAGCAAAGTCTTGGAGCTGATCTCTGTGGAGGTCACACATGCAGGCACTGGTTTCTGTTAAAAAAAAAAGTTTACCCTATAGCACCAGTATAATAACTGTAACACAAGGTGTCTATAACTCTGAATTCTATGAAGTATCTCCCATCCATGTTTCAATTTTCATAAAAGCAAATGGTACTAAACACTTGTTCACTGCTTTACCATTGACAATGACAATGATTGCAAATCACTGAAGGGGGAACTTCACAGAATTCGGAGTTAGATACCTTGTGTTATTTTTAGACGATGAGGTAAACTTTACCACAGACACCAGTGCCTATGGAAGGTCATTGAGCTGTTTAATCTAAGACCTTCTCTTTGTGAAGTACCAATCAGATTATCTGTATCTGGTGTGAAATTCTTAATCTTGGTAGGTATTTAGTTCGGGAATATTCACCTTAATCGAATCTATAAACATTCCTTGATAATTCATATAAGGAAATTCTGACCAAACATTAAACACAAGAAGTTGTTGCAGATTAAAACATTGTATGTGTGTGTCTTGCCTGCTTCAGTTTTGCAGTTCAGTCTTCCTGCTAAAGTTAAACAATTTTTAAACATTTTCTCCTTTACATAAGGTGATTCCAATAATTTATCCAGCTTGTGTGTTTGTTTCGATTTGAACTTTCATTTTTGTAACTTTTAAAACCAAAGGGTTCCACTCAAGTCTTTTGAAAGCTTTGCATAAAAGTACACTTCTGTGCACCAGCATCAAGCTTCTGAAGGATGATGAGGCAAATAAATGAAAATTACCAAATCAAACACAAACTCTATAAATTTTGGGAGAGTCACTGAGGATATAAATTGCAGATTTTATTTCAATAAATAATCTAAATGATATTTTGAATGGAAAAAATGGAAGCTGGTGAGACACAAAAATATGGCAGTTTTATCCAAGAGTAGTGGCTAAAATTGCGGAAGAATTTCCAGAGATGAATTATGAAGAATTGTCCTTAGATTAAGTGAAAGGATCAACCCAAAAAATTAATGGAGCCAAGATTACGAAGTTCCTCTGAGAGTTATGCACATCATATTATTGGGACCAGGGTGTAATGTCAGGACATGTCATAAAAAATATAAATAGGTTTTATTTGACACCAGGGACGTCTTTCATTCCTTCACTTAATGTTATGATTATTTGTTATTTGTCACCAAGAAGTTCCATTCTAAAAATAAATATGCATCCTGGTGAACATTTCATTAAGGAAATGGCCTTATCCATGTCAAACTTTAGTTAAGAAATGATATTAAGGCAAGATGCTGTAAGATTTAAGCCTCGACAGAAAGTTGGCTGTTTGGATTTTTTGAAACATGCATGTCAGTGTCCATCATGATGCTTTTAGAATTGACGACTACATAACAGCTTTTCAACATACAGAATAATATCATAATATAAGGGTGAATGAACTACACCAGCGGTGTCAAGAGAATAACTTTTCAAATTCAACTTTTCATTGGGGACATGCTCTCAGACACATAAAAATGTTTAATTATTAAAAAAATACCAACAGCTTAAGCACCAGATGCCTCTTAAATGCATCTTGATCTTCATCACTTGTCTTTAAATTACTTGAAAATATTTGTAGATGACATTGTGTAAAAGATTTACTGTTACATACATGATGGTTGTGGAGTGTTAAGTTATCTATAAATGTTTAACCCTGAGACATGCACTCTGATCTTGCTGATACTTTCCTAACAACTATTATGTATTGTATTTCAGATTAGATTTATTCACTGTATCTTTTGATTCCTTTCTAGTTTGCTGTTTATTTCTCTCTGTATTAGATCTTCATCAGAGCAGATGACAAGATGAAGTGCTTTACATTTACATATAAACCTAAAATACTTGTGATGTCTCACACATTGTCAAATTTAACAATACAATGTACTAGTGATTTAGATATAATGGTGATTGTCAATTAGTCGTGTTTGCTGCTGGGTTGTTTTAATGCATTTATTCCATGCACTTCCTCTTCATGCTTTTTACACTATGACTAGATACGAGATACTGATCCATCTTAAATGTAAACAACTAAGTATATTCTACATGTATCTTATTTTTTCTCATTTCTAGAAACCTGAGAGGGTGTTCTCAAATTTCAAAAGGAAGTAATCTTTTAAGAATATCAGAGAGCAATGTATTCAACAGATATTACAGCTCAGAAGGTAAATACATGTAGTGTATTCTACATATACAATACTCTTTCATTAATTTTTTACTTAGTGATAAGCATGGCAATGCATCTGTTACATGTATATGTATTGATAGTACATACTGGATTGTATTATCTGGAAGGTAAACAAAGAATATAGAGTGTACTTGTTCTTTAATGTCAATGTATATACATGTATCTAATTATAAGAAGTACCGACATGTTAAACTCTTGTAGATTTACCTAGCCATATAAAAGTAGTGCTCCCAGCCCTGTCTCCCACTATGGAGACGGGGACCATCAGTAAATGGCAGAAGAAGGTGGGGGACAAGGTGTCAGAGGGGGACCTACTGGCTGACATAGAAACAGACAAGGCCACAATGGGGTTTGAGGCATCTGAGGAGGGATACATTGCCAGGATCTTTGTAGAGGAAGGAACTAAGGATATTCCTATAGGAAAGGTATTTTTAATGGACTGACAAATCGTCCTTATGAAAGGATACAATCAACATTCCAAGCAAATCCTTTTTATCAATCTTTGCAAATAAAATTTGAAAAGAAAGAAAAGATATTCTTTATCACCATACCAGAGCTCTCTTGCAGGGGCTGCTTGACCATTTTAAGTAACAAAAAAAAGGTCAACCTGAACAAATTTTATAACTCCCAATTTACAAGATTAGTTATCAAAAAATCAAAGATTGTTAAATAGTTGCATTAATTATGTTATCTGATATTCTAGTATTTTGGATTCCTCTGTAACACATACCTGCTCACATGATTTATATTTTTAGCTACTGTGTATAATAGTGGAAGAGGAGGGTGACGTCGAAGCCTTCAAGGACTACGTACCAAAACCAGAAGATGACCAGCCACCAGGTGGCATTCCAGAAGTTTCTGCACCCGCCCCCACCCCACCCCCTCCTCCCAAGGCAGCACCTCCTCCACCACCCCCAAAGGCAGCAGCCCCACCCCCTCCCCCTATTACCCCCCAACCACCAGCCCCGACAGCAGCTTCTGTACAACCAGTGTCAGGGAGTGGCGTTCCAGCAACACCATTTGCTAAAAAGCTGGCAGCTGAGCGAGGGGTGGATCTTGCTGTAAGATAGTTGTTTGTCTCTTAATAAATTTGTAATGTTTGTATTTTGTGTTAATTGTAAAGTTTTTAATTTATAAAGCTTTACAGGACAACTACTTCTTTCCCCTTATCTGAATGTTAACTGTGATTGTTGTAGATGGTTACAGGAACTGGTCCAGATGGAGTTATTCAAGCAGATGATGTTCTGCGATTCCAAGCACCTGCCGTACCCTCTGTTGTGGTCACACCAGGGGCAGAGTACACAGATATTGAACTCACCGGCATGAGAAAGGTAATGGGTATCATGTTTGATTTTTTAACTCTTAAATGATGACCCAGGAGTGGTATTTGTTGAAATCTTCTTAATCATGTGAACACTGCATGTGATTGTACCACAGAAGTTGAAAATGCAGAATAAAATTAAAATAGCTTTTAGGAGTCTGTTGAACTGGTAAAATACCAGCCATAGAAAATACCTGTTATACAGTCAATCAGTGTCAGAAGGGTATATATGTACATTTGATCTCATTTTCAGACAATAGCCAAACGGTTGCTGGAATCAAAACAAACTATTCCTCACTATTACCTCACAATAGATGTCAGCATGGATAATGTCATACAGTAAGTTAATATCCAAAATGTTTCTTTTTTGCAATTCATTATTTCTGCTTTAGGAGAGGTCACAAAATACATGTATCTGTTTCTAATACATTTATTGAATACCAAATAAAAAAATTCCAAAAGAATACCATAATGTATAAATCATGTGTATGATATGAGAAATTTGTTGTAGTATATTCTCTTCTTTTACAGATTAAGAAAAGAATTAAATGAGGTCCTATCAGGAGATAAAATTAAGCTGTCTGTAAATGACTTTATAATCAAAGCTTCAGCACTGGCATGTAAGAAAGTTCCGGAGGCAAACTCCTCCTGGCTAGGGGATTTCATCAGGCAGTAAGTAAAACCAAGCTTTCTCAGGCTGCTCACATGATTCTGGTTAAGTTCTATATCATAACATCTTCATTTGTCTCCACTAAACAATTGTAAACACTTTAACAGTGCAAACTTACTTGATCTACGTGATATATTTTTCCTCCAATGTCATATTGTGATAATATAGCAACTGTAGATTGTCACTTTCTCTTTAACAGATATAACTCTGTGGACGTCAATGTTGCCGTAGCTACTGATGCTGGGCTAATTACTCCAATAGTTAGCAGAGCTGATATTAAAGTAAGTCACTCAGAACAAAATCGTTTAAAGTTTTCTGGAATACAAACTTGGCTGAACATGTGATTAAATGTTGTGAAGCCTAAAAAGGTTTCTTATTAGATTTGATCATGTACATGTACCAACCAAGTTCATATCCCAGATAATTTACAACATCTGCATCATTTATTTATTACATTACTCTCTGAAAGGGAGGAATTATTTAAGCTGTGAATGACCTCTTGGTCTCTTAAAAAAAACGAATTTTTGCTTTTCAGTAGATTCATGTAAGAACTATCTACAATCATCTTACAATGGTAATAAAAAATTGAACAATCAAGGTTCATGGTAGAGCATTTATACCAATCCATTTTGTAGAGATGTGAAATATATTTACACACATAAAAGTATCCAGAACATACATGAACACAGGAACTTTAGAATTTTTCACCAGACTGTAATTTCTGATTCACTATCGAGTTCTCTTTTAGGGACTTTCCAATATCAATCAGGATGTCTTATTATTAGCTGCCAAAGCAAAAGAGGGACGGTTACAGCCTCATGAATTTCAGGTAAAGTCAGATATATAGATAATAGAACTATTTCTCTCTTTATTGAGCAGAAGATATCAAAATATAACATTATCGGTGGTTCAAATGATAGCACTTTTGTGATGTTTACCATTTATTTTGTTGGTTATGATTTTAAAAAGACTTGATCAAAGAAATATCCCTCCCCTCCAGTAAACTTAACCAACATTTTATTAATGATATTTTCTTTTGATACAGGGTGGAACTTTCACAATCTCTAACTTAGGAATGTTTGGCATTAAATCTTTTTCGGCAGTTATCAATCCTCCACAGGTAAATCAAACAGTTTGCTTCTAAGACACAAAACGCCAGATCAGTACCTGGTTTATTTGGAATTCCTAGACATGAAGCAAAATATTTCCTGTTTGTGTATAAGCTGCTCTTAAAAGCATTTCATTTCTTTCAAAGGCTTGCATTTTGGCTGTTGGTGGAGCAGAAAAGAGACTCATTGTTGATGAAGATAGCAATACAGGGTGAGTTGTAAACACATTTCCAATATAGTGTCAATTAATTGATTAAAACCATTTCTCTCTTGTGCAATTTTTTAAGAAAATTTAGTACAAATTTAACTTTTGGATGCCATGATCCATATCTCTATTTGTGTACTTACTGTGGAATCATTTAAATTCGGTGGGGGGGGGGCAACTTTCGTGGATTGTATTTTTTGCTTATTCGTGGGGATGTAATTTCATGGATGCATCGATCTTCAGTTTCAGTAAGAAAGTTAACACGATTCCACAGTATATTATTTCCATTGATCATGTTATTCTTTTATTTACTGATGGGTGTTGACTATATTTTGTTACCCCAGGTACCGGGCGGCTAGCATGATGTCGGTGACCCTCAGTTGTGACCACCGCGTGGTGGATGGCGCAGTTGGAGCTCAGTGGCTCGCAGAGTTCAAGAAATTCATGGAGAAACCAGAAACCATGCTGTTATAGCGGCCATTTGTGAGAGGATTGGAAGAACCATTGTAGTGCTTGGGCACCTTACATCAAGGAGTCCGAAATACTCTAACAAATTTTCCTGGTGACAGATTTAATACGCTGTACACAATCCGTGAGGGAATCTCATATGAACTTAAATTGTTGTTAACTATGTTACGAGTTTTTTGTTTTTAGATTAAGTGCTGTTGGAGACCTATATATACATTTACGTGTATTTATTTCATTTCTTGTGTCTAAGGAGGAATAATGTATGAGTAATACAGACAAATACTGGACAAGCCATTTACCGGGGTAGTATTTACTCTGCTTTGCTTTTATGTAAAATTCATTGATTAGTAGAAATTAACATCTGATGTGTAGTAAAAATTAATAAATGTACAAAATAATGATTCTTATCTTATAAATATTTAAAATCCTTACACGTTTTTGAAAGAAGAACCATCTAAATATGACTTGGATAGAGCTTTAAAGGTATTAATTCTATTGTGTAATAAGAATGAATGTAGTTTGTATAGATAGATTATAGTATTATGTAAAACATCTGTTTATATTCGGTGTGTTCATAGTCAGAATTAAACAAAATAATTTGAAAAAAAAATCCAGCAGATTAGATACATGTACTTGAAACTCTCTATTCTTATATGCTAGAAAAAAAATATTTACTGCTTGGTGGAATCAATCAAGTGACCGCAAAATAAAAATA
This sequence comes from Magallana nippona, assembly GCA_033439105.1. Classification (NCBI taxonomy): domain Eukaryota; kingdom Metazoa; phylum Mollusca; class Bivalvia; order Ostreida; family Ostreidae; genus Magallana; species Magallana nippona. The sequence continues at coordinate 1,157,630 of CM065926.1, read as the reverse complement.
CCTACGCTTTACCACTAGACCAAGCATAATTTCATAGGATGTCTTTTCAATATATGTGGCTGTATATTACATGATTGTATTAGAAAAGTCACTAATTGAAATCTTTGTCCAATTTTCAGTACGAAGTTCAAGACCACATTAAACCAAAATTAATTCAATGTAAACGTGTTCTGCATGTAAAATATAATTTTAATCGGATTTCTTTGGTTATAGGGGTTCATATAGTCAAAAATCCAACTTTTTGTTGCACACTGTTTTCCTATATACCCCTAATAAAACCTAAAGATTTTAATGATGTCATATAAGATAATTAAGACTCTTTTAACATGGCATTTGTGTAATTTGAGTTTCTTTGAATATATTTTAACTAAATATTGTATACTATTGAAACTGTCTGATGCTTGCAAAATCGCCATATTGTAGGCGAAAGCGTATACTAAATGTGATATACCTCTTTATTAAAATTCACAAAGTAAAATTTTCAAAAATAGGCCTTGAATCCCCCGCCAGCTGGAAAACAAGATTATCCCTTGGACCCCCCCCCCCCCCCATTGGAAAACTTTTCTGGATCCGCGCATGATACATGTACTCTGATTAACCGTATTAAAATCATTCAACGTCTGAATAAATATATCAAGAATGAACTTCAATTAAAAACATGCAAAAATCATTTATTTAAAATTTCGCTAAAAAAAAACAAGAAAATTTAAAACATTTACAATAGAACAAATTAAAGTGAAAGTGCCATTCTAAAACTCTACATATAACTTTCAAATATCAAATTCTTAAAATATACAAAATGTCAAATGTACAATTCTGTAAAATATAAAAATTTAAGCACTGTTTTCAAAACCAAAACAAGTTTGCCATAGCACTACAAACAGTGTTCTTGAGACCCTCCCGAATCAGTAAGAAAGCCATACGGATACAAGGGAGGCAATCCGAAAGGATAAGCGGTCTCTTCTGTTAACGCAGGGTATGTGTAAGGGGAGCTGTGATAAAATGTAGACGACTGTGGCATCATTGCTGCTGTGTACGCAGGCGCCATCCGGTAACTCTCCGGGGTCGAATAAGCAGCGTCCATGGGTACCTTTGAAAATTGGGGAGACATTTCTTGTGATTCACCAGACAAGATCGGAGATAAATTCAGAGGGCTGACATTTCTCAAGTCCGGTAATTCTGGAGTTTTGCGATCATCTTGATAATCGTTGACGCCGGTATATAAGACATTTGTAATTGGAGATGACGTATGCGTGAGGTCACTTCCGCTGAGAAGGTTGAGGGAGTGTTCGATGATGTTTGCGTCCGTCAGCGATAGATCGGAACTAGTGTTGGAAACGAACATGTCAGAGACGATACCACTGTCATCCTTAGTTCCACTACTAGTGTTCGAACGGTCATCGATCAAATGCTCAGTTTTTGAACTCTTGGACTCATCGATGTTTCCGGGAATTTGTGTGTCTGGCTGTGTGCTGTGGTCCTCTTCGGAGACAGTAGCAAATTTCGGCATAGAGATTGCATTAATTTCCAGATTTCGGGCGTCGAAGAAATTCCCTCTCTGGAATGCTTCCTCGTGTATTGGGATTTCACAGAGCTGTTCCTCGAAAATATCTCCTGGTTGATTACACCGGGAGAGAGATCTTCTGAATCCCGCCATTTTCTTTTCCAGGTAGATCGCCACTTGTCCCCAGAACTGACCAGCGTTGACGCTATAGTAGCCGTACTGTAGTGTATTCACCCCACTGCCTCTGTCAGACGACGGCCGATAGTCGCCCCGCGCAAAACTGATAATGCTGGAAGGTACGAGACACCACAGATAAGTGGCTTTGTGGAGTTTCTTGGTCACCGTGACACCTCGCCCCACGGAGATTTTGGAGAAACATTTGGTTTTGGACAAGCTGTGACGCACGGCGTTCTTCCAGTGCTGTCGGCTGGACGTCCGGAAGAAGGAGAAGCGACACTGAATGTACTTGTAGATTTCTCCGATCGGTAGGCAGAAGTTGGGCGACCGTAAGATGGCCAGGAACACCAGCTCGCTGTAGGAGTAGTTGGGTTTGGTGCCGGGGTCGTCGTCCGGGCTCAGACGCTCGTAGAGACGGACAAAGTCCCCTAACACCTGACGTAACTGTAGCTCGGCGGCCATGAACATCTCTTTGCCGCAGTCGGCATCTGAAAGGACAAGTTAGAACTAAAGCAGTAATCTTGGTGATCCATTGTAAATAAACAAAACCGAACAAATTTGAATCTTTAATTAGACTTGGAAACCTCTGTCCCTTTTCCCTACATGCGAGACAATTTGTCCAGAATAAATAAATAAAATCGTTGAATATTCGTGCATTCTTTAAAAAATTCAAACAGACTCGCTTCGAAATGTATAATGATCCCTCAATAGAATCAAAAATGATATTTCCACGAAATATTTGAAGCGGAAAAGGACTTTACACAAGGCATTGGGCATATAAATTGTAGTTGCCCACGAAATAAAAGATCGTAAATTTTATATTAATTGTAGTTTAATCTGCAAAGGCATGGTCTTTGAAGTTTATTCGCAATTTTCAAAACCATCCAGATCCCTCAAAATGAAGTCGATAAAAACTGAATTTTATCTCATTTTGATTCGTTAGCAAAAATATCGTCGATAATATACTGCCAATGATTGAAAACATATGAAACACTTGTCATAGTTTCCTCTTTTAAAAAAAAAATATTGCAAAAATAACAAATCAATTAACTGACCAAGCACCGGAAACATTCTTTTAAAAAATGTGTGATTGACTTGGGTCTTATCATGTATAGTCCCGTGAATCAGCGAAGTACAGATGCGGGAATCGTTTAAACTTAGGAAACTGGAGAGATGCTTTATGACATTGTCTCGGTATTAAAAAATATTTTTAACAAATTTAAGACAAAAACTTTCTTTGATGCTAGTATTTGAAGGAATAATTTAGCCACTTGACGACAAGACGGGTTTTTTCGCATTTCAGCAATAAAAATTAGTTCTCTTATGAATTACACATCGTTGAAATTATTTTTTAAAAATTCGAGTACTTTAGCGTGCATCCATATGAATTTGTTTATTTTTCAATAGATATGTTGACACTTATCATTAAGAAAATGAATTTATTTATTTTACAACGATTGATAATCAAGTACCCGGGGAGAACCCACGTGTCCAAGCGGGCGACTGCCATACCCTATCACATACAGCCACTGTCGGTCTCGGGGATCGAACTCGGGTCGCAGCGGTGAGAACCGAGTTTATTGTCCACTGCGCTACTTGGACACTTATCATTATGTACAAATGTGTATATTTTTTTTCTCTTCCCCATTCAAGTGTTCGAGAATGATCTATCATGTATCAACGTACATTACTGTCTTTTACACACAGAAAAGAACTTTTAAAAAAATGAAATTGAGCTATATATGACCTTTCACGTTGATACTTTCTGTAGTAAACAAGTACGTATATTTAGTATGGTAGAATTACAAGTAATAATCTGTTATATCTTAAATATTACTAATCAATTTTCAGAAATCAAAAATTTATTAGCGAAGGAAAAAATATTGTACAGGAAAGTACCGTAGTGTAATTAATTAATGAGAAAAATTCGGATTTTACTATAAATCTTGACTTCCAAGGAATGACTTTGAATTATTTACAAGTAACATTTTTTCAGCATTGTGAAGGCACGCAAGATTATGCATTACATTTTAAACTAGGTCACAACTTAATGATAAAAATATACATTTACTAATATATTTTCTGTATATATACATATTATCGATATTTCACAAAAATAATCTCAGTAAAGGTTAAATAGATGTCACTTATTCGCGAACTTTTTGTTGGCATTCACGCATTTTTAACTACCTATAACTATTCGTTGGACAAAATTTTTCTTCCCCAAAATACTACATGTTTTTAATATGAGTAAATATACGGGCTAACGGGTACCTTGCAGTGTGTTGGCGTGTTTGGTAGCGGGTCCCTCGGAATTCTCCAGGTCATGCTCCTCTCTTTTCCGTTTCACCATCGTCTCAAAATGTTCACTCAAATCTAGCAGGCTTTGGCAGAATTCTAGCGTCCGCACATGTCACAGGAAAATTAGGTTTTGGTTCTCGTTTGAATTTTGTCAAAATATAAGATAAGAATGTCAGTTTTGTTTCTTTCTGGCCTGAGCTTTTGTTGCCACTGTGAGCTCAAATCACGCGGGGGTTACCGGAGCGTGTCAGACCTGTGAGCTGGTCATCTCTTACTCAGCCCCTGTTAACACAACTGTACCCTGCTATTGACCAATTAAGAAAACAAAGACGAATTGGCGATTTAATGACAAACAACTTAATCGGCGATGTATATTATCAAAGTTCGGCGTGAAAGCGATGATTATTGAAAACAATGCCGAAATGTGCGTTTGTATGAATGATGTTTGTGATGAAAAATCAAAGTGCGGAATGACACTTGTTAAAATATATGAGAAAAAGTCGTCACAATAGTATTTTGAACATTGAGCTATTACTAAACATTAATCTTCTATATGACATTTTTCACTCAAATGACAAATTAATTGAAATAACCACACAAAAAAAGTTCTTCGAGTACGAGAAAAAAAAATGAGACAACAATGTATAAATGATATATTTTCTATGCGATATCTGTTTTGAATTGATTACTTTAATTTTTAAAATAAAAAAAACTTTTGAATAAAAAATTCCAGTTACTCTCAGATTTATACAGATACATAATTCAACATAGGAGTAAAATTTAATGAGAAAAAGAATACTGTGAGTATACATAATTATGATATATGCAGTATAAATGAAGACATTGTCCGCTCAGTAAGATTCAACAGGCTGCCCTCTAATTCTGGCAACAATTTTGTTTCTTAAATTTACATATAGAAAATTTGAATTTCAAAGGAGTTCCCCCCCTCCCCCCCCCCCCCCCCCCCCCCCACACACACACACACACACACAGACACACACACTTTTTGGGAGTATGTAAAAATATCAGTCTGATTAAAATCATCCCCTTTCTTACACTCGTCAGGGTCAGACCCTGACTAGTGTAAGGACAGTTTAAGAATTTTAAGATTTTGAAGACTGGTGAATAGGTGTTTTTGGTGAAAAGTTTTTGTTTGTTTGTTTGTTTTTTTTTTTTGGGGGGGGGGGGGGGGGTCGGGGTTTTTTGCGGATTTCGGAAAAGTCTGCCCTTTCAAAAACGATGTTACGTGCCTTTAGCTATTGCTACAGAAAATGCGAAGAACAAGTAATTTAGACTCATGGGGTTTTATCGCAAAATAGTAATCTAATCAAATAAAGAATGAAATAGTTTCTTCAATGATTTATGCGGGAATTAAGTTGAGGTAATGACACTGCAAAAAAAAAAATACAGAACTCGCGTTAGTTTTTTTCTGCAATGATCGCTAACTTCATAGCCAGCAGGATTCATCAAAGAAAGCGTTTTATGTTTATATTGACATCTTTCTTTTTTAAAAATGTGGAATTAAGTACAAAGAGTAAGTAAAAATAATTAAATGATTGTAATGTACATCAGAACATGTACGTAAGATACAATAATAGCTAAGTCGTCTTATATGGGAATTTTAAGTCTGACATCATCATGATTATTTCGTTCAGTCTGTGATTTTTTTTTTTTTTTTTTTTTTTTTTGCAGAGACCGATCGATAAACTGGTTAAAACTGGAACATGTAGATTTCAACCCTAGCTGTCAGTTTTTATAAGATCAATGAATCATATCACCATCGGTTTTCTTAAAAAACGGAAGAGAAAATACTCTGTGGATGTAAATACATGTATACATATCATTGTAACTGTTTTCCTGTTATTATACAAATGCAATATACAAGGTACATCAATCTGATTAAAATCAGATCCTTGATCCGCTCCTTGTTTTTCTATTGTTGCGACAATAGAAAAACAAGGCGCGGATCAAGGATCTGATTTTAATTAGATTGAAGGTACATGTACACGTACTACTAAAATCAAAGAAAGTGAAAAATGTCATAGAAATAGAAAATAAAAAAATGACTGAATTTTACGTATACGTTAATTATAAAACTGCTCAAATTAATACACTTGAGTGAAAGATGTCATTAATTCAGATTCTGAAAAGTTGGGAAAATGTTAGTCTATACAATGTTTTATTCAGACATTCTGAATCATTTTTGAACTCCTAACTGGTTATTTCTCTTTTTTAAATATAAAAAAAAAACGCAAAATAGATTTGCTGACTAAAAAATTATGCGGCATTATTTCAAAAGTAAACTCCATTATTAATTTACATATGTACTATACTGATTTCTCAATTTTTTCACATCCACATCTTGGGTCTAAAGTTTTTATATGAAAATAGTAATTAATCTTCTTTGATGTAAATAAAAAGTGTCAGTATTCCAGAGACAAAGTTTATAAGTAACCTACATAAGTACATATATAAAAAATCAATATATAGACTTGATAATATTTTATTGTGGAAAAAATGCAGGCAAGATAAAAATTTCAACAGAGAAAATTACATCAACATAGAAATATGGCTGATGATTTACATGATAACAAACTAGTGGTTAGATGGAATGTGTAAAATACGACTATACGTGCATAATATATCACAGCTGGAAGAACAGATAACAATCAACAAGATGACCGAACTCTTTGTCTTCAACACAATTTAATTTAATTTATTTCACTCACACCATCCATATGACAGTTTATGAGATACGCATGTTATAATTACTGTCAATAAAATGTACACAAAACATGACAAATACACTGCATGTTTACAAACCTCAGACTGAGTATTATAACAAACTAACAAAAACAGGTCACTATTACAACTGTGTAAAATTAATATTAACATTGTATTTCTTGTAAAATACAGTAAACATACCCAGTACTATATTTAACATGTCTGATATTTGGCACAAATTGATTTTTAACAGAAAATTATTTTTTACATTTTAACAAGTTAAGCTTAGAATTAAGTGCATTCTTGAAGCTATATATTCATACATTTACATGAATGACATTTGGTGATGTACTTGAACTATTGGAAGCTGTGTTCTGCCAAAAAATGCAGCATAGAATACACCGCCAATTGTAGTGAATTTATATTGACATGTTTTGGCATTTGATGCAAAATACATTTATGAAGAGATCTACATGTACATTCTCAAAGCCAAGGATTTCATGGATTTCATAACTAATGCATACAGCATGTCTCAAAGAGGACCAAGAGTAAATCAAATCTTGTTATGAATGCAACAACCAAGTATCAATAAGTAGATTTGGTCCCACTTCTTACAGGCAATGTAAGAATAGTATACAAGTATTTGGTCCCTTAACTAAGGCCTTCCTGAGACAGAGACCTGCACATTTATCACTTGTATTCATTGATCATAGTATTTGTAACATGTAGATACCTGGAAGCATTAGTTAATACTGGCAGTACATTCCATTAAAAATGTTCAGCAAGTTCTTATGTTAAGTGTCTCAGGTGACCTATTGAAAGAAAACATGGCGATGCCTGAGTGATGTCCCTTGATCCCTCCGACAGTTTGAAACTGACTCATGATGGAGGAATCAGCATTCTGTCTCTGTGATGGCCGTTCACTGTGTGTCTGAGAAGTGGGGACCGCTCGTCTGGATCCTCCCCTGAGTCATCGTCCGGATCCACGCTGTACCGAGCTGGTGCCCTATCATTTTCTGGTTCTACCCTCCTCCCACATCTCCTGCTACTGGTAGGGAAATCTGGACGACCCCAGTCCCGGTAAAACTGGATGAAGGCTCCCAGAGCAAATAGTAGAAACCAGATGCAGGTCAGAATGATCTCTGAAACAGAGAATATAGCACTGATACAGCCATTCAACTCAGGTAGAAGATAAAATTAAATGACAGACGACTCAGTCACACAGTACCCTTAGAAGTTGGTTAACCATATGCAGTGTGTAGATTGTTACCTTTGATGGTAAATGGTGCTGTGTTGAGGACATTGACATAGCTAACATCTGTGGAATGTCTGATGGAGGTCAATACGATGTACTTTATACCACTGCTGAGGAACATGTCCGGGACTAGAACTATTAGGTACGAGCCAACGAAGGAACATGACAGGATGTTGAGCTGAAAGATTCAGGAGTCGGAAAATCCAAATTTGACACAGGGAAACTCATTGTCTGATGCAATCTAATTAATTCATTTTTGAAGCTAATTTTCAAAAAAAGCTTACAAAAGAAAGATATGATTGAAAGAAAATGTGAGTGTGAAAGAAAGAAAAAGACAGTGTGTATATCTGTTAATTACGGTTTTGGTATAAGCCAGGATAAAAACAGGAATGGCTAAGACTCCACATGTGAAGGCCATGGCATAATTAAATGGTCTGTTCCAGTATGAAAGATTACCTACAACAAAGAAAATAATTCTGTCTGTGTATCTATGTATATGTATGAAGTTTGTCAACTAAATTAGAAAACTTGAGACTCAAATAAAGTAAAGTCTGTTTTCAGTTAAGCAACATTTTCCATAGAATCATTGGTTTAGCATTTGTGGAACACTTTTAGTTTTTCTTTGTACATGTGCTTTAAAAAGTATACATTCTAACTTACCAAAGGGTGTATAGAAGACAATACTGGAGAAGAGGTAGCCTGCTAGGAGACCGCTGAGCAGTACTGAGATAGTGGCCACCCCCAGGAGTTCATACATCACCACCCACAGGATGGCAGAGACCACACTCAGAATCATGGTCACTGACAGTAACACTGGAAACAAAGTCAGAATCAATGCTCAGATAGTATTGCCTGTGAAGCTAAAGATGAATTTTGGCTCTACCCTAGTTTCATGATGTTTGATTCATTATTTTACAAAATACAGCATTTCAATAAAATTCATTAGATAGGTGTGAATGTCCATGTCATACCTATATAATTTTGGGTTGAATATAGAGACAACACACTGTAGTAAATAATGCAGAATCCCAAAAAGGCACACAGAAACAGACCTGAAAGATAAACCTGTAAATTAGGACCTCATTATATGTACAAGGATACAGAACTATGTTTAGGTTTTTTTTTAAATGTTTAACTTACCTGTCTTAAAGAATCTGTGTCCCAAAACACTGAGGAAAACTCCAACAAGCCCTAGTACACAAATAAGTCCCAGCCATGCTGCCCCTGTATAAAACATCAAAATAATCTCAACATATCCATTCATTTTAATACTCAGTCTTGTTAATTGCTATTTAAAGGGACCTAGACACGATGCGAGATCAAAATCTTCAAATTTTATTTTCCATTTTTAATATCTAAAATGATTAATATGGGTATAATCTTTAATGCCTTGTCAAACTTTAAAGAATAAGGAATCATTCTTTGAGTACATGTATTATGAGGTGTTAATTTTGGTCGGGGTGTGATCAAATCCAGTATAGCCTGAAGGGCTTTATGATAGATTTGATCAAGCCCCGACCAAAATTATTACCTCATATTATTCAAAGAATGATTCCTTATTACTTATATTTATATAATTTTCAGCTATTGTATGATTAATTATATGAATATTATGAATATAAATAAACAACCCCCCCTTGCGCCCCAATTATATGTCATTTGGATTTATTGGACGGTATAGTACAAAATCGACATGTACTTTATCACAGGCAAAGACACTAAAAAATGTAAATACACGTCTTTGAAAATCAATTGCAGAGTTACAAGCAAGATACAGAGTTTGAAATTCTTTGTGTTGTAAACAAAGCCTGAGTCTTGTTATTGTTTAAATATGTATTGTATTGGTATAAGTTTTAATCAAATGTTGCTTTCTTTGTTATTACCATTATTTATGTTTGCCATGAGTCATATTGTCAAAAAATAGCAATTTCTGTATCTCACAATATTTATAAACAAAACAAAAAATTCGAATTTTCTTGCCTCTGTATCTCACTTGTAACTTGACTTCTAACATTCAAATCTTGGTCAATCATTCAAAATGCCCCAGGAAACTATTTTAAACTTAAAAAATACAAATAAAATTTTGAGCTCAAATCCTGTCTAGGTCACTTTAAACACAAACAGAAACAGAACAAATCATAAAAAAGTCAACATCAAATTCCTTTCTTC